>JANHMN010000002.1:85302693-85339727 GCA_030674055.1 Rhabdomys pumilio | reverse complement strand
AAGAGAAGAGAAGAGAAGAGAAGAGAAGAGAAGAGAAGAGAAGAGAAAGGAGAAAAACAGGAGTTTGAGCAATGGCTCGGTGGTTAAGGGCCCTGATGCTCTTTTAGGGGATGGGAGTTTAATCCCCAGTACCCACATGGTGATCCCTGGGGATATGAGGATCTGATGCCCTCTTCTGGCCCTGAGGGCACTGTGCATATGTGATATACATGAAGGCAAACATTGCTACACACACACAAATAATAATAATAATAATAATAATAATAATAATAATAATAATAACAATAACAATAACAACAACAACAACAACAAACAATAGAAGAAGAAAAACAGGAGTGGTCCATTTGAGTTAGATGTAGTACACTCCTACTACCCCAGTCCTCAGAAACCTAAAGCAGGAAGATCTTAAATTCAAAGCCAACCCGTGCTACATAGTAAGTTCAGAGTTAGCCAGGGCTACAGAGTGAGACACTATCTAAAAATCAGAAAGCAGACAGTATGATCTAGCACCCAATACCTAAAATCAATTCCACATTTTTTATTTTATTGGTGTCTACTGTTTGCACACAGTCCCAGGTTACGTGAGGACACAGACTTAACCAGCATACATTTGCTTTCCGTGTACCACCATATCCTCTGCTCTGACTCTCACACCATAGAAGCCATCGCTTTAATTACTCTTCTCTCATACATTATATCTTGGCATCAGTTTTCCCACCCTTCATTCCTCTCAGCCCATCCCTACACAATCTCCCCTCTCCCCTAGATTCACCTCATCTCTGTTCCCCTCCAGAAAAGAGCAGGCCTTTCAGGGGTATCAACCAAACCCAATATAACAAGTTACAGTAAGACTAGGCACACACTCTTGTATTGATATAGCTCCTAGAAGCAACAGAGACCTGCTCACCACCCCAGGCCTACTGAGCTCATGTGGGGTGGCACCCAGCTCCATCTGCCTCCCTGAAAACAGGCAGTCAGCTCCACCCTAGAGTAATGTAGAGGTGCAGGCTGAAGTGACCAGGCAGAATGGCCACCAAACCCGGTGTTGCCATGTGGTAGCTTTTAAACAGAAGCTCAGTCTGTATTCTGTTGGGACTGAAAACACTAAGAAAAACAATGTGTTGCATCTGGCATGAATAGCTGTCCCTCGGGCATCCACCTATCACACCTCTGCAATGGGTGTGAAGATTCTGAAGCCCCTCCTCAACCAAAAGGCCAGAACAATGCTTCTAATAGCAAAACAGCAAAACATTGCTGAATCCCCCAAGAAATCTCCTTAGCCATTTCTCCAGAAGCCCAGGCACCTTAGGGACCTCAAATCACTGAGTGTTCCAGGATTGCTTATATTAAAGCTGGGGTGTCTGTGCTGAAATAAACTCCTCTGTCTCCTACACTTCTCCTCCCCTCCAAAACCTAACCTGGGGGGGTGGTAAATCTTATATGCATGCCTACTCATCAAGCATTCACACGACAGAGGAATCCAACTTAATGAAAGCTTATTTGAAGAGAATACTTATTTAAATGTAGTCTACTCTTGCAAATGGAAATGGGTTATTCTGGGATAATTGCAGAGCCAGATGAACTGTGCCTCCACACTGCTGGGTGGTCCACCTGTTCCCTAACCTTTCCTCACTGGGAAAATACTTTCTTTCATATGTGGAGAGAAATTAATGAGGCTTCACTGAGTCAAGGGTCAAGGGTCAAGGGTATGGTCATGAGGCTTGAGAACCAAAGAGAATTATGAATGGAGATACTCAGAGAGGGATGCTGAGAGCAGGGAAGGAGGCAGGCTGAGCTGAAAGGCCCTCATTTTGATACTGCTGAGTATTGGGCCCAGCAAAGACAACTAATGAAGATCTTTATCTAATTACAGTAAACAGTCTTCCCCTTTCAAATCAAAAGCTTCATTTATGCTGCTTTTAGGAGTCAGGAGGGAAGCCACCCTATAAATACCATGGGGAAGATGTGGATCCTGCCCTAACAAGACTTTTGATATCCTTGAAAGGCTTAGGACAGTACTAAGATGTTGAACATGGGTTCTTAAACAGATCCACCCCCAGGTGGTATACCAGTACTCTTTTGCTTCCACCCAGGGTGACCTCAGGTCCTCGCACGCCTCTCCCCAGTCATGAGTTGCTGAAGAACCCAGTGACAGCCTTTTTCTTAGCATTTGTCTTAGATACAGTGACATCTGGGCAGAATTCCTTTCAACTACCTGGACAGCAGCCCTCACGCCCATCCTTCCAATATGCTTCATCTGCTCAACTCTCCTGACAGGCAAAGAATGTGGGCTTCCAGAGCATAATAGGAGGGGCTGCTTTGTAGATTTTTATTGTCTGGGGTCTTTCTACCCACCCCTCCCATCCCTCCAAGTTCCAAACCAGGTGCAATAAAGGGCCTTCAGGTGTGCAAGATAGTCCCCATCTAAAATGGTGTCAGCCTTGGAAGACTGATGAAACTCAAGAGGTTTCTGAAACTCAGAAAACAAGAGGCTGGACAGATATCTCAGTAGGTAAAGTGCTTGAGCACCTGAGTTTAAGCCCTGCTAAACCAAACATGATGCATGCCCTTATAATCACAGTGCTAGGGAAACAAAGACAGGCAGATTCCCCAGAGCTCAGTGGCCAGCTTACTTACATGGTGAGCTGCAGGTCAGTGAGAGACCCAGACTCAAAATAATAAAGTGTACGGCACCTAAGGAATGACACCCTCTGTGCTCCACATGCATGCGTGCAAGCATGCACACACCAGCATACACACCTGTACACACAGGAGTACACACACACAAAACAACCAGAAGTGAGAAACAAACTAAATGAAAAGGAGATTATGGGAGTAATTGTACAAGCTACTGTCTGCTAAGAAGCCCTCCGGTCTAACTAACCAGATGCTTAAAGCCTGGATGAGTCTAGAGACCTCAGTTCCCTAATGGGAGATTAAGGGCAATGAGCTGAGCTTGGAGGAGAGGCAGAGTAGATAGCTTCCAAGGCAAGAACAGAGAAAAGAGTTTCCACGACAGAAGGAGGGAGAAGAGGCTTGGCTTTTCTGATTTCCCTTGATTGATGGTACGGTGGGATAAGGGTCCATTCTCAGATGCTGATGCTTACAGACTTAGACCTGTCTGGCAGCTCAAGGAAAAGACTACAATGGGTCTGGCTCACCCAGGTTTGGTTCCCTGACTCTATCTTATGGCTATTAAACAATAGCCATACTTATGGCTATTAAACAAATAAAAAGCTAAACTTTCTCTAGCCCTCAAGGAAGAGCAATGCACATCATTCCTGTCTGCCTTCTATTCTGAGTCTCAACATGTGTGTGTGTGTGTGTGTGTGTGTGTGTGTGTGTGTGTGTGTGTGTGCTGCGTGTATGTACCTGTTCACATGTAGCACATGTGCACATGTTCCTATGTGATACAATGTGATGTATATGTGTGTGTATGAGAATGTGTATGCATGTATGTAGGCCAAAAGTTGGCTTTGACAGTTCACCTTGTTTCTGTGAGTCTTTCACTAACCTGGAAGTGGCTGGATAGTCCCCCAGCAAATCCTAGCAATTCTGTCTAAGCCTCTTGAACACTAAAATTACAGACAATAGCCACCACATTTCTGTTTGTTTGTTTGTTTGTTTGTTTGTCTGTCTGGTTGGTTGGTTGGTTGTTTTTAACTAGGTTCTGCATATTGAATTCAGGTCCTTCAAGTCCCCAGCGTAAGCATTTATTACACATCTACCCTAAAAGGAGGTACCCAGCACATGGTATCTATCTGAGTTTTCACTAGAGACCTAGGAAATAAATATCACTTTTTCTTTACTTAACTGATAAATGGGGGAGGGGTTGAATGGTATAGTGGCTGATCATTCGGTTATCAGACCAACCTTTACAGCTGGAGATGATAATGAACTAACGTTCAGCATCTCTCCAATCATGACTGTGGTGCCAATAAACCGCCATTCTAACTACTGGGAATCCATCGATGGGTGTGGAGAGGCTCCTGGATAAATATAGTAGCTGGATCTCAAGAATTCAGCATTTCTTCTCAAGATGATTACATGAGTCCCCGAGTTCAACGGCCCTTGTCACATACAGAAGATACTGTTTCTCAGCAGTCTTCCCTGACCTCTGACTCTTAGAATCTTCCCACTTCCTATTCTGTGAGTGAGGTTGCTTGAACCTTAGGCAAAGAGGATGGGTTCAAGACCTGAACAAGATCAAGCCATCCAGCATTCCAGCATGGATGGGGAGGGCCTCACAAGGCCCAGTGTAAGCTGGAGAGCTATTGACAATTGATGGTGTAGAGTCGTTTCTTTCCAGGAGCATGGACCCTGGCAAGTTTACCATATTTGGGTGCCTAGTTCTGCACCCATGCATACAGAGGCAGCATTGGGGGCAGGGTAGAATTCTTGGAGAAGCTATAAGGGATTGAATATGATCAAAATACACAGTGTATCATGTATGAAAGTCTCAAAGAATAATACATTTTAAAACAAAGGGGGAGAGAAGAATCTTAGCTCTGGCATAACGGCTGTGCTCCACCATGGAAACATCTGGAACTTTAGGAGTTGTGAGAACTTAGGACAGTCAGTCATGGGTAATGTGGGACCCTAGGTGTGAACCACGTGGCATCAGTGACACACATGCATGCCATCAGGCTGCCCCACAGCCTCTTCTAAGTTACAAAAGATTTCCCAATTGTCTAACCCACCCATGAATCTATCATTAGCCACAGATTTAGCACCTCTAAGCACACTAGTGAGGATGCAGCCACCATCTAGGTATACTCTCCACTGGCAAGAAAGATGGAAAAACCAGAGAAGAAGGAAGTGCTCTGCTGTGCAGGAGAGGCAGCTCAGTTGGAAGAGGGCTTGACTAGCATTCAACAAGCCCTGGGGTTTGGTGCCCAGAACAGTATCAGTCCAGCATGGTGGTACGCGCCTGTGATTTCACACTCAGGAAGTAGAAGCCAGAGATTCTGCTGGGACAGGGAAGAACACTATCCATGACAACATGCTAAAGCCAATAAATATCTGAAAATAAAATAATAGACCCAGAAGAGGGCAGAAGGAAGTACTACATCACCCAGCCAGGTCGGAATCCTGTGATCCTGAGAGGCAGCCCTAGCAAAGCCTAACGAAAGGAAACCCAGCTATACTTTGACTCCAGGGCTCACACACATTGGCTCTGCGGTGACCCTGAGCTGCTGAACCTGAGCCAACCAAATAGCTGAGGGTAAATCACTTTCAAAATACAAGTTTTTTTTTTTTAAATACACCCTTGGAGTGAGTGTTCTCTGATTTGTGCTGACTTCAGGAGGCCAGCAGACTGCCTTGGTAGCAATTTTTAAAAATAAAATGAAAAGCAATTATGTTCCATCGCAGCAATTTCACTCAGCGAAAAACTAGGGTGTGTGGAAAAATTAAAAAATAAATGCAATCCCTTTGACTCTCCTGGGGTCTCCTGAGCCAGCAGAGTCTTTCCTCACAGCCAGCAGCTGGCTCTCTCCCTCTCCAGGACATGGACTAGGCTGTCTGAACAACCCCTGGGGACAGGTAGGCTCATACTAGTGAGACTGGAGCCAGTGGCCCTGAGCACAGCCAACTAGGACAACCATAGGGCAGAGACAAAGGAGAGCCAGACTGTGTTTCCCAGACATGCTACTTTCTAAGCAGGAAGCAGCCAAGCCAAGCCTCCTGAGGTCTGTGAATGTTGAACTACAGTCAAAAAAAAAAAAAAAAAAAAAAAAAAAAAAAAAAAAAAACAGAGCCGAGAACACCAGAGAGAAGGGAAAAGAGGCTGCTGGATTCTGTTACACTTTTAACCTAGCTAGACATCCAAGTCCTCCTGACTGGCACATTGGTACTCTACTTTCTCATTTGGTGTCCCCACCCTAATGAATCCCTCTGTTTGAACACAGAGATATTTTTAATGTAAAAAGCAGCACATGTTCCAAATACGGAGCAAAGGAAATAAAATAAAAGGCTTGTCCTCAATGTCACCATAGACAATAACTGTTCCTGCGATGCTGTGTAACTTCCGGAGACAGATCTCCGGACTTGTTTCTCTCCTTCCACAATGTGGATCCTGGGGATCTAACTGAACTCATCAGGAGGGGGTGGGGTGAACAACTGTCTCTCCCGTCTGAGCCACCTCACGGGACTATGAGTTCAGTTTTTAAGCAAGCCGTAGCCATGTGACATGTCATGGACCATAACTTCTCATTGGAAGAACCACAAGTATCTGCATGGAAACAGTGGGATTATCCAGATGGTTTCACCAAGTCATGGCGAATGGCTGCACCAGACCCCATCTTATAGCCAGACCATCAGTTACTGGAATTTTCATTATTATAAGGTATAAAGTTATGAGCATCACTGGATCCCTCACTGGTCAATTATTTACAGGGGTTTTTTTTGTTTTTTGGTTTTTGGTTTTTGGTTTTTGGTTTTTGGTTTTTGGTTTTTGGTTTTTTTGGGTTTTTTTTGAGGCTGGGAGTACAGCATTAATTATCCCCCCAGGGAGTTCCTGCCAATATAGCCACAGGTCAAAAAGCATCAGCTTGTGTTTGATGCTTTTAACACAAGTAAATTAGTATTACAGCCAGATTTCCCCCAAAAAAGAGTGTTCTAAGTTATATTTTTACCACCCCTTGGAGCCAATCAATGCCCCTGCCTTCTGCAGACACCTTCTTCTCTCTCTGTCTTTTTCATCCTGGGATCTTCCCCTAGATGGAAATAACATCTCCTTTCACTTTCCAATGCCTCCTTGCTATCCAGCCTGAACATTTTTCTGTATGAGCTGGTCATTTAATTTTCTTTTTTGTGTGTGAATTGCTTATTCATAGCTTCAACGATACATCTTAATTAAGTCTAGGATGGAGAGGAAAGAATAGAGAAAATTAATAATTATTGCATGCTTGTCATTTGCCAGACAGTATGTGCTCCTGGCTTTGTGGTGGAATTCATTTACTACCACACGAATATGTTATCATCCCAGCTCTATGGCTGATGATGTCACAACATGGAGTACTGCACCTACCCAAGGACACTTGGGTATCCAAGTTCCTGCCCATCGATAGCTTCTGGAATCTGCGGAAAGGCAAGACCAAAGATGCTTTGGACCTAATTCTCCTGTGGTGTTCAGTACTTTTGTTGTTGCTTTTGTTTCAGGATGAGTCTCATGTAGCCTAGGTTAACTTTGAATTCAGTGTGTAACTGAGGAGGGTCCAGAACTCCTGTTCTGCTCTTCCTGTCTCCATCTTCCTTCTGCTCGGATTACAAATGTATGTCACCACCTGGCTCCTGTGCTTTGTTCCTTTTTCTGGTTGACTAATATTCTATTGTGTGGGTACACCATCAATTTGTTTATCCACGCCCCTGCAGATGGAAAATTGGGTTGATTTCACCATCTCATCATTGTGAGTGATGTCATTTCCATCATATGAGAACTTACGTTTGAGTCCTTGCTTTCAATTCTAAGCATCTGTATGCAGGAGCAGAACGCAGCGTTTGCTTTTGCTATCTGATTTATTCCACTGTTAGATCCTCAAAGGAAGATGTTTTATCTTTTTTACCAGGCTACTCCTAGTGCTTGAAGTATTCAACTCTTTGTTGGCCAGGGTCCTGGGTTTCAAAAGATACGGAACTTTTAATAGAACTTTGCACACTCTAGTATTGTAGAGCGTGGTCTCGGCACAAAACCAGTTTTTATCAGATCATCTGTGCTTGCCTGTAAGAGCCAATCAGGAGCAGGTCTGTGAGTTGTTGAGAGTGGCCCAGAGGAGAATGTGGGAAGAGTCAGTAAACCCTCACCTGAGAATCCAGCCACTCCTCCAGCCCTAATTGAATGCAGATCTTGAAAGATGCTACAGTATAGGCTAGGGAAGTTTCATTGGATGTGATGCCACCTATCTGGCTATAGGCAAGCCATCATCCATGCTGGATGAAGACTTTCCAAATCAGTTGCTTTAGGGTCACTCGTGCTTCCTTCTCTAAGCCCTCAGTCATGCTATGTAAGTAAACACAGAGAAGGGACATTGCTTATCTTGCTAAAAGGGACAGAAAAACACCTGCCAGTGAGAGGGGCAATTGTCATATTTGTAAGAGGATCAGAAGGCAGAAATCACCTCAACATTCTAAAGGCAGATGTGATGGGAGTTGGCAGGAGAGCTTCATTTCTGCCTAAAGAGAGAGCCAGGGTGTAGTGGGGGTGGCTCGGTGAGCAACATGCTTGCCATACAGGCATGAGAATTTAGATTCGGATCTTTAAAACACATCTGTAATTCTGCTCTGAGGACAGGAAAACAAGAAGAAACCTGAAGCTACCTGATAGCCTAGCCAATGGTGATCTCCAGGTTCAGTGAGTCATCCTGTCTCAGAATATCAGGTGGAGAATGACTGAAGAGATAACTGATGTCAATTGCTGGCCCTCACCAGCATGAGCATATACCCACATCATGTACACACCTATAAAGACTTTCACCAACACACATACACAATGAATGAATGAACAAACAAATGAATAGTGAGAGACACAATCATTGCTTAACAGTGCTGGCCCAGGGAATCTCCTACTTAATAATCACTGAAAGCGGATTGGATGACGCTGAGGCAATAGCCCAGTGGCACAATGTTCACCTAGCTTGCAAGAGACCTGAGTTCTATTCCAAGTGTGTAAGTTTTTTAAAAAGAGAAAGGAATGAGATCCAGGAATTGTTAATGAGACCCTGAGCTTGGAACTCATATCAAAACCCAAGAGTTTGTGTATATCCTGATGCCACAGTGTGACATTTCAGGGAAAGCCCATAATCTGAGTGGAAAGAGGTTACATGGGTGGCCTGTAGTGTGCCAGAATAGTAAGATGCAGGAAGGCACACTCTCAAAGGCAGAAGCATGAGGGACCCAGTGCGCCAGAACAAAGGATTCATACTGTGGGCAACTAGCATTCAGATTTAAGGACACCCTCATGATCTCGTGAACTCTCCTAGAAGCTGTAGAGACCTAGGCCGTAGGCAAATTTGAGTATTCTAAGCTAAACCTTAACCCCTTACATAAGGGTGTCAGGTGAGGGTAAGCATGCAGATGCTGCCAAAGATAAGTATTGAAGAGAAAAATTAAAAAAAAAAAAAACAAACAAAAACCAAAAACCAAAAACCAAAAACCAAAAACCAAAAACCAAAAACCAAAAAACAAAAAACAAAAAACAAAAAACAAACCCTGCAGCACAGCCCATGTTACTCATATCCCCATTTTGTGGAGGTGGAAGTTGGGGTCTGGTAGCCGAAGGAATTTGCTGAGAGCTGGGAGGCTTGTTCATGGGGAACTGTGGCTGGTGACTTCTTCCATTGCAACTCACTGCTCACCGGCATCCTGTTAGTCTTCCATGTTAGATGTGCAGAAGACCCAAGCTGAGCCAAGGTTAAAGTTCCCTGAAAACTTAGCAGCACTTTTCCCAACATGGAGCATGAAGGAGCCTCACGTTCTATGTGGGAGAAGATGCGCTAGGCAAGGGTGTGTTCCTAAGCTTCCTCTGCCACACCCCAAAAGCAAAGGCTCTGAGTGAGACAAGATGTCCGATTCCCCATTTCCTGTTGCTTGTGACATCCCAACACCTTGTAGTCACCTCCTCTCCTTTCTGTATTAGTGATCAGCACAACCGTGCTCAGAAGCTCTCCTATTCTGGATCTTAATTTTGAACATTTTCAGTTTCCATGGAGATATTACATTCTTACATTCTATGAGTGTCACCGTACAACAACATAGAACAAAAAAAAAAAAAAAAAAAAAAAAACCTCCACAGAAATGGCTCACTCTGGACCTCACCAGGCAACACCCCCATCAGCAGCAGATAGGACCACTGTGCCATGCTCCAGGGTTAATTGCTGAGGCTAAGTTGTCTTCTTTCTTTCCCAATCTAAGAGACACTTTCCATGCCCAACCTGGGGGCCCAGCACACACTCACAAGAGCATCTCTGGGCCTTGCAGTTTCAATTAATGGACTGCTGTGATAATAGAGTCAGGAGGTAACTATGGCAACATTATTCCAAGGATAAATACCACAAAATAGCCTTCAACTCCCCCACACACAAAGAAAATGAAGAATTGAGAACATGTAAGACTAATGGCATCACTTGTTAAGAAGCCAGTGAACAGCAGGGTTCAGGAATCTGTAATGAGTGAAGCCTTTCCCTGGCTCAGCCTCCTGCTTCCCCCACACCCACTACACAGCAGGCACATGTAGGCGGACAGCATCTGAACCCAGGAATGCTGAACTTGGGCCCCATCAGACACATAAAGCTGGGTGTTGGGAAGTTCATGAGATATTTTCCCAGGAGGTCAGTGCTGTGGGTAAGTATAAGGGCTGAGCAGCCAGAGTGTGACAAAGCAGGAGCACTTGTGATATGGACCAGAGTATAGAGAGACCCAGAGTTGTCAGCCCAGGTTGCCTGGAGGTCAACCACCTTCACTCCATAGCTGGTAAGGTTTCCTTGGTGTTGACATTTACCCAGCTGAGGGGAAAGAGCTTGGGGAGGTACAGATGTGACTAACATAGTGACCACAAGGTGGGCCTGGGAAATAGACAGGCAAGTTGTCAATTCTGCTGCTCTAAGACCTCCAGAAAGGCACCTGGCTTCTCAGAGCCTCTGTTGTTACCATGCTAAGATAACATGCTATAGGTGGAATGTTCATTATCTCTCACAGTCCCTGTGCCTGGCAGGGACTGACACCTCAGATCTTAGCCGCCTGGGTAAAAAGGCTGGCCCATGTGCCATGCTGAATCCTGGCAAGACTCATCTCCAGACTTCATGGGGCTTCTGTGATTCATAGACTAAGGTAGACGCTTCTCAGTGGCAATAAGTAATGGAGAACAAATTGAGAAAATTAGTTATCAATTAGTCATCTGATGGTTTCGAAGGCAGGCAGCAGGCACAAATGGGGCCAGATTAGTTAAGCCACGATAAATTTTATTGCTCTACAAGGAATGAGTCTTTATCAATTACTTCTCAAATTTGTCTTTATTATTAAGCCCAGGACATGAGACAAGGCTCTATCTTGAAGGAGGATTTTCTTTTAAAGCAGCCAGGAGATGTGGGAGTTGATACAAACTTCACAGCAAAGATGTTCCCTGGTGAGGCCATTTCTACATGAGCAAGGCAGCAAGGGTTAGTGTTTGCTCACTGCTGTCTCTACAGTGTTTCTGGTTTTCTTACTAACTGATGAGCATACGATGCTATGTCCACATGGCATTAAACATGGCCCATCCCCTTGTGGGAGGCAACTGGCCTTCCTATGCTTACCTGGGGGTGTGTAAGAAGTAGGCTCACAGGACTGACAGGACAAAGGTTCATGGAATCTTCTAGACTTTCCATGCTGGAACTGCCACCTGTGTTTGTATTTCTTCCCCCACCCCCCGTACATAATATAGCGATAAAGCAAGCACCTACTTAAAACTTCTCATAGTTTACCACTGCATTCAGTATGAACTCACAGCTGCCACAGTGGTTTCTGAGTCGTTCCAAACACTAGCACCTTCCTGCCAAGGTTTTTGTTGTTCTTGTTGTGATTCTTGGAAGCAGGATCTCATGAGCCCAAGCTGGCCTTGAACTCACTATATAGCTCAGTCTGGCCTTGGAGTCCTACTTTTCCTAGCTCCACCTCCCAAATGCAGAAGGAATGACAGGTCTATATCACCACCTTGACTTTTACCTATCCCTTGATTCCATGTCCCGCTATTCTCTCCTCTTCATTATGCTCTTCGGCTCTGACATAAAGCTAGATAGAAGCTGATAACATAGATGCTCAGAAGAAAATGCTCTTTTCTGGTCAACAAACCCTTTCAAGTCACGGACTGTCAGGAGAAGCCACTACTTTAGTCTACACAACACCCACATCAGACAAGTTAATATGTGCCACATGCTTAAACTGTTTATTGTCCCTGATGCTGAATGGGTGTTAGCTCTTAGTATCAGAGACTAGGTGGTGTCTGAATTGATGGTATGGTGGTCAGCTTTAATTGCCAATTTGATACAATCAAGAATCATCTTGAGAAAGAATCCCAATGAGGGACTGTTTACATTGGTTTGATCTATGGGCATGTCTATGGGAAACTGTCTTAGTTTGTTGATATGGAAATACATAGCTCACTTTGAGTGGCACTATTCCCTATACAGAGGGTTCCTGAACTGTAGAGAAAATTCAGCTGAGCACTAGCAAGTAAGAAGGGAGCGTGGATGCACTCATTCCTCTCTGCCCTTGACTGTGGATGTGATGGGACTAGCAGTTTCACGCTCCTGCTGCCTTCACTTTCCCACATGAAGGCCTTTAGAGATCTCAGGTTGCAGGCCTTCATGTGAGAAAGTGAAGGCAGCATATTTTATCACAGCAAAAGAAACTGAAACAGAGGGCTTCAGCATCTATGTAAGGATAGGAAGGATTTGTCCAACACTGAAAGGTCAATCAGATCCCCTTGCACTGGTCCAGCCAGACACTCCAGATCATTAGAAGAATCGACAAGCCTAATCAAGTCCTCACTTGTCTGTCAGAGCCATAAATCAAAGAATGACCCACCCACCACACACACTTCACAGTAAGAGCAAACACATACGTAATGCTGACGAGGGATAAGGCGCAAACATTGAACACGTTACACGTTCATCTTCCCAAGCATCTTACAGTTAAGGTGCCATTGTTATCAGCATTTGAGACTTAAAGGGATTTGCCTGTGTGGAGCAGAGCTAGGAGGAACAGAGCCTATGAGAGGGCTCAGTGAGAAAGGATGTCTGTGGCTAAGACTGGCAACCTGAATTCAATCACTGGGACCCATGCAGTGGAAGGACAGAACTTGATCACAAATATGCAATGGCATACAGGCACACAGGCATGTGCACGTGCACATGCGCGCGCGCGCGCACACACACACACACACACACACACACACACACACACAGAGAGAGAGAGAGAGAGAGAGAGAGAGAGAGAGAGAGAGAGAGAAATATAGCAAAAACAGGTATTAGATATTCCAAGACAGACACACATGTTAATAATCTCAGTCCTAAGGAAACAGAGGCTGGAAAACTACAAATTCAAGGTCACCTTTGAGTATATAGAAGGTCTGAAGCCACTCTGAGGTTTATGATATTGTCTTTTTAAAAAGTAAAATCTAGCAGGTCGCTGTGGAGAGAATGCGGGATGTGGTCTGTAGGTAGGAGTCCAGAAAAAGTCACCCGGGGCTACTGAGTAAGTTAGGTACCAGTTTAGACTGTGTAGCAACACCCATCTCAACAAACAGATAACAATCTGCCAGGCATTCTGGCTTCCAATGCCTATAGTACTACCTTTACTGTCACAGTGATAAAATACCTGCCCCTATCTCTTAGAACACACACACACACACACACACACACACACACACACACACACACTTACTTTTGTCAGTCTTGTCTGAGCAATGTTCTGCACACACTTTCCTACCCTCTGATGTATATCTCCAAGTAGAACCATCAGCAACAGCTCAGCAGTGGAGTTCCAGCCCCAGGCCTGGTGCTTGGTGTTTCAAGTCTTACTGTTTCTCTGCCATGACCTCCTCTCTCATTGCCAACAGCTCAGAGTCAAAGAGAGCAAGCTGTGTTTCGAGAAACCTTAACACGTACCATCCATTCATCTCCCATCCTTCTCAGAGGGAGAAAAGAGGAACCCATGGGTCAAGGTAGGGCTAGAGAGTCAAAGAGCAAGGCAACCTCACTGAGCAGACACACTTAAGGAAAACTAGAAGAAGAAAAGAGAAACTTCAAATGGTTTTCATATGCAGGGATCTGGCAGAACACACACTATCAGTTTGGGGTCAAGTTGTTACTTTCAACAAAGAGGGGTTGTTAAATAGTTGCACACTGTATAGTTCCTCCTAGACACCTTTAACATCAAAGTCATCTTTCCTGAAATGGAGTCAAAGCTCTCTTACTTTTGTGTGAACATGAGTAGGTGTTTTGCTCTCCCTGACCCCCTAGATTCACCTCCTCACTGGCCCCCATTGCCCAACAATCTCCAATGAATGATAATTTGTGCAAATCTATTTGACTTGAAACAGAAATCTTCTACGTGATATCTTCTCTATCCTATGGAGGAGGTTTCTGCCTATCTGTTTCCTGAAGATGGAGGAGGAAGAGAAGAAGGGGGAGGATGAGGAAGAAAAGGAAAGATAGACCACAAATTTCTTAGAAGATGGTCTCAGTCTTGAGCATAATGAGAAAACTGTAAGCTATAACTATTATATATATATATATATATATATATATGCTATAACTATAATAGTTATGAGTTATACTCATAACTATTGCTGCCAGAAAACCCTTTGTCCCACAATCTGAAAACCTCTCATTATACTTGGCATTTTTAAAATCTGAGTTAATAATTTTCTTTACCTTTAAAATTCTCCCCATCCCAGGCTGCTGTAGATTGGCCAGGGTGGTATACTTTTAGTCAACAACGAATTACCATATGATACCTGCAACTCCCTAAGAACTCACACCTGGAGTTTAGCAGAGTCCGGTTCTTGATGCAGTAAGCACTGGGCATTTTGGATCGCTGGGAAGTCTTCTATCCCTGTATCCCACCCATACACATTTTTCCCCTTTAACAAAAGTTTCTTCTCAAAGTTTCACTTTAAATATAAAATATGTCCTTGTGAAAGCCGTTACAAATGTCACTACTTTAACCGGCCCAAATTTATGATGACATTGAATTTTAATGTAGCCATAAATGTCCAGTGTAATGGTGATATATGTTCCCCAATAAATTGTTATGGAGAAATATAAAAATAAGTGTAAGATAAAAGATTGTGTATAAAATATGTTTTTACATCTCCTTTAATGATTAAAAATCATACAACTTGATATTCTAAATCACTGGGAACTGCCACTGTGCTGTGCTCCGAGAACACTCCAGTCACAAAAGGCTTTCAGAGGCTGATCTGATCAAGCGGTGGTCAGAAATCACACCCACTTTAATAAGAACATTTAAGATAAGTTTTATGTTAATGTGGGGGAAAGGTGATTAGCATTAAAGATAATGGACAAAGCAGTAGTCTGACCCCCGCCCCTGTGCCTTGAGAAAGGTCCCCTACCCATGCCACCATGAGGGCAAATGACACACAGAGGGGGCTGATGGTTCCGTGGCTTCTACTGCTGTCTTGAGGGTGACCCTGCCACTCTATGGTATCTTGAGTGACTGGCCAGTTCCAAGGACAGGAGAGGAGATAGAACAAACAGGAGGAGATGAGGTGACACCCTAGGAGTGGGAGAAAATGCACTCAAAATTGCTTCAGAGGACTCCAGGCTGTTGACCCAGGTCCACTTTTTGTGTCACCTTGGACAAGCAACTCCACTTTGCAAGTCTCTGTTTTTTCTCTTACAACAACCATCAGCCTTCATCTATAAAGTGGTGACAGGCCCAATATAGGGACAAGTTTTCTTTCTGAATCACCTGTCCTATTTGCATGTTTTCATTAGCACTCCAGGTATTTCGTTAAGCAAACACCAGGTATTGGTTTGGATGTGAAATGTCTCCTTCAGGTTCATGTGTCTGAATGCTTGGTCCCTGGTAGGTGGCACTGTTCGGGAAGAATAAGAGGTGGAACTTCACTGGAGGAAGTGAGTCACTGGGAGGTAAGCCTTGAAAGTCACACACAGCCTCCACTTCCTGCCCAAGTTCTGCTTCCTGATCTGTTACACTGTGAACAAGAAACCACTCCCACAGCTATTTCCATGGAGCTCAGTCCTGCCATGCTTTCCCCACCATGACGGACTGGATTCCCTTAAACCACAAGCCAAAATAAATCCTTCTTCCTGGAGTTACTTCAGTCTAGTGTAGTATCACAGCAATGGGAACACAACTTTTTTGTCACCATGGCGACCTGAAAGTAATACCAAGATGTGAGAAGACCAGTCAGAAAATCAAAACAAAAGAAAGATTCCAAATATTGTCTGAGTTCCTGGATCTAGCTGTGCCTGAAGCTAGAATCTTCAGTGCATGAGGTAGCAATGTTCATTCTTGTCACCTTGAGGGTGACTCTGGGTTTGGTTTTCAGTCACTGGTAACTAAGCATCTTCTAAACTTTGGAATGGCTCCTGGGCCTGCTGTGAGGCTAGAATAGCCCACAGAATGTGATTTCCACACTATGATGGTTAATGACAGTTGTCAACTTCCTGGGAGACAAGCATCTCGATGTGCCTGAGAGGGAGTTCCTTGACTGGGTTAAGTGAAGTGGGAAGAATTACCCTAAGTGTGGGCAGTGCCATTCCATAGTCTGGGGTCCTGAACTAAATAAAAGAGGAGGAGACAGTGTACCAGCATTCATCTCTCTGCTCCCTCACTTTGAGCACAGTGTGACATACTGCCTCATGCTCAAACCACCATGCCTTCCCTGCCATGACAGACTGGCCCTCAAAGTGTGAGCCAAAGGAAGTGCTTCCTTCCTTGGGTTACCTTTGCCCCCTACTTTGTTGCAGAAATGAAACAACACACACAGTAAACTGCAGAAAGTCCCACAGTGAGTGCCCACTGATACTGTTGTCTCTAATCATGAATATCTGTGTCAGTCACATGTCTTGGGGTCTGAGTTGTATCTGCTCTACCTAAATCCTAAGACTGAGCCACATTTGCAGCCCTGCCCTCTGGCTGGCCTCTCATTACCTCTGATTGATCGCCAGTGTACCTGATGGATATTAGAACCGGCCCCAGCTCTCAGAAGAGCCCCAGATTCTGAAGCCAGAATCCTGCCACCTCTCAACATGTTTGCTTCCTTCGCTGGCTCCCCGTGGCTACTCTGCCCTCTCTATCCCCAGGATATGGCTCCATTGCCAACAAGCTCCAGGCTTCTGTTTGCTATGGAAAAATACCAAGTTCACAGAGAGCTGCTTACAGCATCAACCCTCCTGCAGCTGGCCACACTTGCTCCCTCCCAGGGCTTGGCAACCACTCTGCCTCCTCCCACCTCCTCTGCCCTAGCTGGGGACAGCATCCGTTTATTTTTTTCCACTATTTTTATCTTTTTGATGTTCAAAGCTTCTGCTTGGAAACCTGGAATGAAGAGTGCTAAAATGGGGTCTAACCTTGGGCATTGGCTTCCCTGTCTAACTGCTCTCTACCCATATACTAAAAGGACCTTATGTCTCAGCCCCATCCTCTTGCCTCTCCTAAAGGTCCAGGGACCCTCCATTTTCAATCTTATGATAAACAGCAAACTCCATTTTAGAGGTTCCCTTAAATCCGGCTGTGTGTTCTAGAATGTTCTCCAGTTTTCTTTTCTTCTATTCCAGCACTCGCCCCATTTCCTACAGATTTCAGGGGAATAAAAATCAAATTACAGAAAAACCTCACAAAAGGCCCTGTGCCCCCCACCTGCTATGTACCTCATCCCAAATTCACACATCCTAGTCAAAAATCTGCAAGTAACCCACAAGCAATAGAATGTGCTTTCTATTTCCTTTAGACTAAAAAAGAAGCTGTAGGGAAACCACTATGCAAGTCATTGGTTTGCCATGTCCTGGCCACGGCTTCCAACTTGTTAGGAGTCATGTAGGCATCTTTAGTCTCTATCACTGCAAAAAGGGGCACTGAGGGCAGAGGACAATGGGCAGGAAAGGACTTTTTCTTTCTGGGAAGTCCAGATTCTCTGACATACAAAGAGCAGGCAAATGGTTTGCCCAATATGGGTAAGAGAGAACAGAACACAGGAAGGAGTTGGCAATGTTAAGCTAAGAGATGTTCTTCAGAGTCAGCTTCTTAATGACATACAGATTTTGTAAACGTCCTGACAGCTGACATATGGCATCAACTAAAGGCAGACGTATCGAATGCCTGAGAAATGGTAAGAAACGGAAATGGCCCTATTACACATTAAGGTAGCTTAAAAAGATGGGAAGAGACTAATGGAAAGAGAGAAGAATGAAGGGATGGGTTTGGGGAGGAGAGGAGAGGTAAGGGAGGAAGAATAGGACAGACTGAGAAAGAGACTGAAAGGAGACAAGACAGCAGAAACACAGTGGCCCCAGGATGCAGAGAGCAAAACATAGAGTTGAGATGGCAGAGATGGGCAGGCGGACAGAGAGAGACAGGAAGGAGACAGAGTGTGTGCTTGTAAAATAAGATAAGAGTGTTTTCTTTTTTTTAAGTCTGCACCATCTTTATCTTAAAATCTTCATGGAGGGTTCAGGTAAGCTCCACCTGAGCCCTGCCAAGCACTCCAGATGATGAAGTGGCCTGTTCCTCACAGTGAGCATCAAAAGGTGGTGCCGAGTAATAGGCTAAGGCTGTGGCAGATAGAAATCATTATGGCTGTGGTTTGCTAAGTCTTCCTGTAGCTCTTCTTTCTCTATTCTGGTACACTTAAAAGAATGAAAGGATGGGGATGTTTAGTGAGAATGGTACCCACGGGTTCTTACATTTGAATGTTTAGTGCCTAGCTGGTGGACCATCAGGAAGGATTAAGAGGCATGACCTTGTTAGAAGTGGTATCACTGGAAGTGGACTTTGAGGCTTCCCAAGTCCACTCAATGCTCTCTCTCTCTCTCTCTCTCTCTCTCTCTCTCTCTCTCTCTCTCTCTCTGTGTGTGTGTGTGTGTGTGTGTGTGTGTGTGTGTGTCCCTCTCTCTCCCCTCTCCCTCTCCTCTCCTTTCCTCTCCTCTCCTTCCTGCATGAAGATTAGGATGTGAACTCTCGGCTACTCCTTTGGTGACACACCTGCCACCATACTCTCTGCCATGATGGTTATAGACTCAACCTCTGAAAATGTAAGCAAGCCCCCCTACACACACACACACACACACACACACACACACACACACACATACAATTAAATTTTTCCTTTTATAGGTTATATTGGACATAGTGTTCCTTCACAGCAACAAAGCAGTAACTAATACACAGAGATCCCATAGACATTGGTGCATTAAACTTCAACACAGAACAGGCAGCCCAGAGCCCTCATACCCTCAACCCTAGACTTTCCAGAACATGGGGCTCAGAATCTCCCCAGCACTTGAGGTTGTCCAGAGGTGTAGGACATTGAGACCACTGGGTTATCCCCTGTGGCTTTCAACTTCATGGATCTAGACTCACTTAGGAGGCAAGCCTCTGGGCATGTATCTGAGAGAGTCTCTAGGATGAGTTGTCTGAGACAGGAAGAACTACTCTAAATGTGGGTAGCTCTATTCCCATGAGCTGCGACTGGATGCCAGCATTCATCTCTGTGCATCCTGACTGTGGATACAATGTGATCAGCCACCTCACACTCCTGCTGCCGAGCTGTTTCCTCCATGGCCAAGTCTACCCTTAAACTGTGAGCCAAAATATGAATCCTCCCTTCCTTGAGTTTCTTTGTTCAGGTATCTAGTCATAGCAATAAGGAAAGTAATTAATAATCCACCTTTTCATTGTCACCACAGTGCTGAATAACCAAAATGGGTTTACCTATCAACCGAAGAATGCACATGTCTGGCCACCCACGAACTCTAAGGTCACGCTTTCTCCCTCAGAGTCCTTCTGTACCAAAAAGTTAGTACAGATGAAATACAGAATTAAGGAATGCTTGCCTGTGCACAGGTGCTCTCATGAGTTCACGTTTGCACATAAGTGCAAATACACACACACACACACACACACACACACACACACACACAAACACACACCATCCACACACACTGCCCCTCCATCTGGGGCTCAAGATGGACAATGAATGTGCAGCCTGCTCCTACAACAATGTTGACACAGATCACAAAATTCCTAATAAGGAGCAATTTAATGGAAGGAAGGCTGTATCTGGCTCATGGTTTGGGGGGTGGGGATCATTCCATTATAGTGGGAAGCATGGTGGCAGGGCTAAGACGTGACTGCTCACCTCACATCCACCATCAACAAGCAGTGTGAGATGAACGCTGGTGCTCGGCTCCTGTTCCCCTTTTTATATACACTATGGGACCCCCAACCCATGTAATGGTGCCACCCACATTAATGGTGACTCTAAATCTCATGAAGTTAATAATGGAGATTGACCATATTAAGGCCATGTCTGCCTTGCTGGCCTCTGGAAAGAGCTCAGGCATGACAGGAAGGGCCCTTGTGGTCTGCAGAAATACAGGTCCAACACTTTCTGGGTAGAGAGGATGGTGAAGATATCACAAAACCTAGGAATCTTTAACATTCTTCTTGAAGCCCACAGATGTTCCTCTTTCCTTTGGTTCAACTGAAGCAAGGATGCTACCAAGAGTATACCATGATGTTTCCTACCATGCACTATCCCTATGCCTAAGGCGTACCTTAGGTCAAGTCTATGCTGCAAGGAGTGGCCACAGTGTGTCAGCTTTAGCATACTTCTCTTCCTTCTCTCATTTGTCTTCAGTGTGTACTGGGGTTTAGATTTTGAAATAACTCCTACAGTTCCTGTGTTGAATACTTGGTCCTCAGCAGGTGCGGCTGATGAGAGGTGACAGACTCATACTAATAACAATGGGCTTAGTCTATTAATTTCATACTTCATAGACTGTTACAAGGTTGAGCTTGATTAAATCAAGTGGATCTCCGAGGAAGTGCTTTCAAAGAGACTATCTTCACCCTTGACCCCTTCCTGTTTTCTTCCTGACACACACCTCTCTCTCCCCCTCTCTATCCCTTCCTCCTCTCCTCTCTTAGTCTCTTCATCTCTCTGTGTATCTTCATCTCTCTGTCTCTCTCTTTCCTTCTGTCTGTCTCCATCTCCCTTTCTCTATCTCCCTCTCTGTTTCCTGGTTGTCATAAAATAAGCAGGTCTGTACATGACACCCTCTTCCTGCTGTGAGGATCTTCATTACCACACTCCTCAGTGATGGGGTCAAGAGAGCATGGTTTAAGCATCTGAAACTGAGAGTCAAAATAAGTCCCTCCTCCTTTAGGTTTTTCTCAATTGTTGCCATACCAACAAAAACCTAACCATTTTGCCTGATCACCTTCAACTCTGCAGCTACCAGTAGCTACCAAGGTTGTAAACACTAATATATTTTCCTTCTGTCAGATGAGCACAGCATCGGATAGGAGCTAAAAACTGGGTCCTTCTTTGCACAGTTCACATGTACCTTAGACACAGCATCAGCCAAGTGCCTGCCAGTCTATCCCTAACTACTGTTGGCTCCAGACCAATGAGAGACTCTGTCTCAAAAACATCAAGGAAGACCATACATGAGAAACAATAACACAATAAACAAAGCTGCCCTCTGACTATCATATGTATGTGCATACATGTGTATCAACATGTGTACCTCCTAACATACATAGACACATGTACTCACAAACAAAATATTGCCAGTGCAGAGAATGAGGTTCGGAAAGGCATGATGTCATGTACAACCATTCAAGCCATTATCTCAACCCAACACAGAGCCTCTGCCTGTCCCTTATGTCTTGCTGTCACCTCTCATTTCTGCATACTCTGACGAGTGCCTTCCAGCCAGGCAGCTCCCACTCCACAGTCCTGGAGTCCTGGAGAAACAGTCACATCACCAACAGCTCAGAGCTGAGTTGCTCTGAGCCTTCTGGGCTGAAAAATCCAGTCCAGCACTCATTGTCAATTTCTGTAATTTTAATGAGGAAAGGCCTTTCCCCTTCGCTCCAGGTCTTTAAACTCTTGAATTTTAATAACCAACTCCGCTGATGATTTACAAATTTCAAGGCAGGAATTAGCAGAAAATTCCATATTTCATAGACACTGAATTGGACCATTATCTCTAGGCAGCAGGTACCAATTTCCCATCAAATGGTGAAATGCCATAATTATCAGAAGAATTCCATTCAAGTTCTAAAAGTAGATAAATAACCAATGGGAATATCATTTATTCATTAGAATATGAAAAAGAGTAGAAATATTACCCTGTTCGGGGCTGCAAGGAGGCCGCCTTGTGGGGGAACACAGGCTCAGTGATGCAGACTAGAGGATTCCAGCTTCATTAAGCTCTCAGCTCGGCAGGAGAGAGAAACTTCCATTAAACACCTGAACAGACGAGATAATGGGCCACTGATTGAGAGGCTAATGTGTGAGATGTGGTGGTGCCTTCTTATTTTGCTTGCCATAGATAGAAGGCACATATTAGAAATTGCTGGAAAATTACCCCAAACCTCCCAATTCACAATTGCTGGTTCTCCTTCTAGACCTCCAGTCTGGTTATTTTTTTCCTGCTCATTTCTCCTACTGCTTGTCAGCACAAATGTCCTATGGACACACAGATATTCTTCTTGCATAGCACTGTCTTAGTTAGGGTTTTACTGCTGTGAACAGATACCATCACCAAGGCAAGTCTTATAAAGGAGAACATTTAATTGGGGCTGGTTTACAGGTTCAGAGGTTCAGTCTATTAACACCAAGGTGGGAGCAAGGCAACATCCAGGCAGGCATGGTGCAGGCATTACTGAGAGTTTGACATCTTCATCTGAAGGCTGCTAGTGGAAGACTGACTTCCAGGCAGCTGAGGTGAGGGTCTTAAGTCTACGGCCACAGTGACACACCTACCCCAACAAGGCCACACCTACTAATAGTGCCATTTTCTGAGCCAAGCATATACAAGCCATCACAAGCCACCCCCCCCCCCCCCCCCCCCCCCCCTTCTCTCTCTCTCTCTCTCTCTCTCTCTCTCTCTCTCTCTCTCTCTCTTTCCTATATTTAAAATGATCTTCTTTCAAATATTTCCAACATTAAGACCCACATTATTAAACTTTATATGCCAATGCCACAGGCAAGGAAGGGAATCACTCTCCTCTTCACTCCACTTTCAGAAGCCTAAGGTTCAAATTTCAACCCCTCGCATGAATTTAGATCTTTCGTGTCATGGGTAAAATGAGGACAGTCACAGTATACACTTAGCATGAAGTCTGTAAGAACTGACCCAGAAAGGGTTTCAGTTGTACAGTACAGCTGACAAGAGTGACAATTTATAATTAGCATATGTGATGGTGATATTAATAATGATGCTGGTTGTAGCAATAATTGATTGAGGAGGTAATCAAAATGGGAGGGGTAATGTTGTTGTTGATGATGTTAATGGAGAAGATGAAGATGTCAACAATGGTGGGCATGGGGATTGTGTTGATCATGATGCTGCCGATGGTGATGGTGGTGTTATTGGGAGTTATTGGGAGTGGAAAGAACAACCTCAGTGGTATTGATAAGTGATAAGGTAATTAAAAAGATAATGGCACTGTGCTGCTGCTGATGGTGATGCCTGTGGTGACTGGAATAGTGACGTTGATGGTGGAAACGATGCTAGTATTAGTGTTGGTGGTGGTCATGGTGGTCACGATCGTGATGCTGATATTATTGATGGCTGTGGTGGTGGTGATGCTTACAGTGTTAATGATGGCTGTGGTGATATGATGATGGTGATGACAGCAGAGACAGCAGTGATACTGGTGGTGATGGTAAAGCTTGGTGACTGTGGTCCTGATGTTTGTTGTGGTGACAATGATGATGGTACTGATAGCGTTGGTGACAGCAGTGGTAGTGCTAATGATTAATGGTGATGATAGATGATATAATGATGGTGGTGACGGTAGCACAGTGATACAAACGCAGACAGTCATCCTTGAACCCAGCCAGATCGTTTGTTCGGGGATAAGGAGGCTTTGTATCAAATTCCCAGGTTTAAACATTGGAAGGAAAAAAACAGATACAGCTTTGTAGTTGGAGTTAGGTCACGTGACCCCCCCCCCCCCCACCATGCTGTGATTGAATGACATAGGGACCTTTATAACATTCTAGAATTCCTTCCTGTATGATCAAAGACAGAGCACAAATACTAACCATGCTTTCTCACAAGAAATTTATAAGTGCAGATAGATCCTCTACTCACCCAGGTTACCATGAGACGCAAGAGTTGGGATGCAGCTGAATCTGGATGAAGGTGTCCACAGATATAGACAGGTTAGGAGGACTGTTCCTGTCATAACAGCCAATGGACACAATAGCTTTCTCTGTGAGTGCCCATGTATGTATGTGTGTATGTGTGTGTGTCTGTGTGTCTGTGTCTGTGTGTGTCCATGTGTGTCTGTGTGTGTACTCACACATGTGTATAGGTGTGCTGGCACATGAGAACAGGTACATGTTCTAGCATCGTTCCTTAGAAGTTGTCCACCTTGGTTTTTGAGACATGGTTCCTCACTGACCTGGAACTTGCTGACTGAGCTCAGCTGGATGGGCACTGAGCCCCCAAAATCTACCTGCTTCTGCCTCCCCAAAGCTAAGATTATAAACATGCCCAACCACAACTAGCTTTTTATTTGGATTCTAGGGGGAAGTTGCGTTCTCATACCTCCACAGCGAATGCCTTACTACTGAGCCATTCTAATAGAATTGAACTGTTGCTAGTCTTCTTCAAAGATGGTCTTTTTCCTGACTGTGGAAACAGGGCTTTTTCCTGTTTGAGGCCATAACTGATCCGCAAAACTAGCCAAGGGTCAGTTGCTTCTTTCCAACAGTGCCAAAGGTTTCCCAAATCTTTTCTTTGGTCCTAATACCAGAATAAGCAGCTTGAGCTGTCCATTCTCTGTGACTTAACTTCCATTTATATAAATAGAAGAATAAGGGTGCCCTTAATATGGGATATCTCACATAGTGGGGCAGAGTTTAAGATCTCTTGATATGGGATAGCTCAAATAGCAGGGTAGAATTCATGGCCAATTCTTTCTTTGGTCAAGACATCTCACGAGTTCAGAAAACATGCAGATGTTCTTGAGTTTCCTAGAGAAATAGCATCATTGCAAGTGTTGTTAATAAATCGTACGATTATTGTCTTGTGGGCTAGAACAAGTCTCAAGTCCCACCTACCCCCACCAGAGACTGTACTGGATGTAATTTTGAGGTTTATGTATCCTAGTTGCAATCTACTGACCTAGCACATGCCTGATGGAAAACCAATAACCTTTTTTCATGGCTGGGAGAAAAACTCACTCTGCTAGACTTAGTGAAGAACTGTAATGATTTTCAATTTTTTAGACTTCAAGAGAAATTTGACTCACTCACTTCTTTTTCTTAGTTTATTTTTTTCTCTCCTTCCTGCTTGGATATGGAATTTAACAGTAGGTGTGAGGCATCCCCATCAAAGGTACTATAATCCCCATTGGACAGATGACAAATGAAAACCCCCAAAGTTCATGTCACTTGCCCAAGGGCACACAGCTTATAAATGACAGAATTAGGTCTGCTGGTCTCCAAAGGCCACACTCAGCATTCCAGTCTACATATATCACCACCTCCCTGACCCTTTTGCCCTGCAGGGAAAATACCCTGAAAGGATTGAGACCGCCGGAGAGGTCATACTTGTCAGAGAAGATGCTTGACAGGCGTTGTGGCTACACAGGTAGAGCTCACCCTGGTTTATAGGCTTAAGGTAAGAGACTGAATTGTGTCTGAGTGCGTTTCAGAATGAATGTTGACATATTCAGGCTCTGGGCTGAATGGAAAGACTAGAGAAAGAACATAGAACATTGCCAGAGATTGGGACATGGGGGCAGAACAGAGTGGAAGCAGCGAAAAGTGATGCGGAGCTCAGAGCACAGAAGAGCGACTTCTGTGACAGAAGGGATCTTATCTGAGTTAATCTGGGCCATTAAAAAGGAAAGGGTGAGAGCAAGCCTATGGGAAAAGTCTTTGGGGAATTCCTAGAAAGCAAACCATGCCTCAAACCCACAAAAGCCAGGAGCCTACACAAAGGTGAAAATAGTGCCCCATATACTTCTTCACTTTATCTACAGGCTTTTTGAAATCCATGGACATTTATTAAGTGGGTGAGATGGATGTAGCCCCCACCTGAAGGATGCTCTGCAGCAATGGTTCTCAACCTGTGAGTTATGAGCCCTTTGGGGGTGGGGGGTAGAACAACCTTTTCATAGTGATCATCTAAGACTATCGGAAAATACATTATGATTCATAACAGTTGCAAAATTCCACTTATGAAATGGCAGTGGAAATAACTTTGTGACTAGGGGTTACAACAACACGAGGAACTGTGTTAAATAATCACAATATTTGGAAGATTGAGAACCTCTGCTCTACAGGATCCTACTTGGTAAGAATGGCTTCCTTAAAAAAAATAAAAAATGCTTCCTTGGGCAAATATACCAACCAATCCCCTTCAAATATTCAAATGACATGCAAATGAGCATCTATCCACTCCTTTGCTCTTCTGAATTTTTGCTTAGGAACTTTCAACCAGCTCCCAACTGGTACAACTAGCAGACTTCACGGAGCCTGTTTCCCTATTCTTCAACAGATTAAAACAAAAACAAAAACAAAAAGCAAAACTACCTCCACTGGACTGTGTCATTGGGAGATGTCAGTGATCAAGAGCCTAAAGGTTCTTACAAAGCACCTGGTATACAGAGAAAGCTCAAGAGGGTTCTTACTATGGTCTGATCTTGCTCCTCATGTTCCAGCAGAGAAAAGGAGTAGAAGACCCAATCACCACAAAGATAAAGCTCTTATTCCCTAGCCCAGGCCATTTATGCTTTACTGTGGATGTCACTAAAAATTTATCCAAATAACATGTTGCAACTTCATTAATAAAAAGTAGCCACATTGCTGAATATAGCACTCAGTGCCCAGCAGTGCTACTAACAACATCTGGAAGATAACACAATGTCAGTGCTGGGGATAGATAAGCAGAGTCCTGCCTGGGCTCCAGGCTGTGGACAAAGCCTTTTGCAGACTGATATAAAAGGACACACAACTTGTCCCAGCTGCAGGGTAAATACAGAGTGAAGGACAGCAGCTTAATGAACACCAATGTCTAGCACACGTGTGGCAACCTTGGCAATGAATGATTTGTTCTCTCTGACTCAGGCCTGGGAGGACTGAGTTCTTAGCAAGATGCAAATGGGTAAGGGCTTGTCACATAACAGATCACGGAAAGAGACCGGGCCTGATAAACCTGGCTCAACCTCTTCCTACCTCCCAGGATCAGAGATAGTGGTTATAATGGGCAATTTATCTGCATCAGATCCACTATGACAAAACTGATTGATTCACAGAGGCCGGCAAAGCACTTTAGGAAAAAGAAATTAAACTGGGGCCAAAAGAGTTTAAATCAGAGAAACCCATCCTTCTCGAAGAGCAGGGCTTTTATTTGAAAATGTAAGGCAGAGAAATCTAGGAGACTGGGAGAAGCAAGATTCAGATCTGTCTGCAAGATAGAAGGAGCTAAAGTTGCAATCTGGAGAGCAGTCTCTGGAATACGATTTGTATACAGTCAGATGCCCATGTTATTTTGGCATGGCGAGTGATTCAGAGCTAAGCCATCAAGTCCTGTAGGCAGATGACTGCTCAGCACAGCAGCCTTTCCACAGCAGGTTCAAGCAGACCTGGCATCCCAGATAAATCTAATAGAAGGGAGGCAGCGGCTTGTTCCATCCTGGAGAAGCGCATGCTCCTGTCAGGCAGGATGGTGACAGACCAGAAGTCCTCTAGAGGTTCTGCCCAATCTTCTCTGACACTGAAGACCTCAGTGGTGCCTCTCTTGCCCCCTCTCTTAGGGAAAGTAGAGATCATGTGATCACTTCTGCAGGCTCACGGAAAACAGCCACTGAGGGAGCTTTGCCTCTTCTGATTACTCTTCTCCTTTCACTCACAGAACACGGGATACAATCGATTTAAAGAAGAAAGGTTAATTTTGGCTCACAGATTGAGGGCACAGACCATCCTGGTTTAAAAGCCATGGCAGCAGGGACTTGAGGCAGCTGGCTACGTTGTACTCACGGTTAGAAAGCAGAGCGAGGCGGATGGTGGTGCTCACATGCTTTTTCTGCTTTATTCAGTCAGCGACTGTGCTAGTTTGATTTCTGTTGTTGTGATAAGTCACTCTGGCCAAAAGCAACTTGGGAAAAGGAAGACTTATTTGGCTTACACTTCCACCTCTGAGGAAGTCAGGGCAGAAACTCAAGCAGGAGCCTGAGTAGAAACCTTGGAAGAACACACCACTGGGCAGCCCTGGCACAGGCGCAAGCTGGGAAAACTTTCCTTTACATCCCAGAAACATCTTCCTAGGGAACAATACTGCTGCAGTGGGCCAGTTCCTCCTACATCAATGAATATTCAGGACATTCCCCACTGATTTCAGTGTCATTCCCCATTGGCATGTCCATTGACCAATCTGATCTATGCAGAGACTTTCTTCTCAGATGACTCTACACTGTGTCAAATCGAGAATTAGTACGAGCTATAACAGAGACCCAAATCCATAGAAGGGTGCTACACAAACTAAGGGTGGGTCTTTTTACCTCAAATAAATCAATCTAGAAACCCCATCACAGAGAACCCAGGGTCTTGTCTCACTGGGGAGCCTAGCTCTTGTCACGTTAACATGCTATTACAGAACACGCCTTTGCCAGCACCTTAGTCTTTGCTGACCTGTATCTCAGACTAATGAGGGTTTCCCAAGAGTCTGAGCTTTGAGGATACTGCAGGATCTCTGATGGCATGCCCTCTCTGTACTAGCATCTCCTGGAGAAAGCACTAATGATCAGCCCATGTTCAGCCCAGTCATAGGCGGGACTGAAACATAGACATCACCCCTTCCAGTGCACTGAGTGACCTCGGGTCCAGCCTAAACATGGTTTTCCCCACAGAAATAATGCCAGTGGCACTCAGTGTATATGATAGGAATCCTGGGGTTTCTACATGGAGGGTCAGGGACCTGGCTTCCTCAGAGAAGATTGTAGGAAGTAATCCTGCTGGCTGCAGCACACACAAATGTCACTAAGCCTCAGGAAATTCCAGTGAAAGTGGAGCTTGAGAAAACAAAGAAATCAAATGGATGCCTGGGCAGCACTGCTTGGGTGTGCATGAGTGAACTTACTTAGGCAGCAGTGATTGGGGTTCAACTCCAAGCAGAAGTTCCTCATTAACCACCATGTATTGCTCCACTGAAGATGGAAAGTGGAGCCTCAGAAAGTCAGATTGCTCCAGCACCTGCAACTCCTGAGCATGCCCTGGAATCCCAAAGTTATGGCTATGTATGTCAGAGACAGTACCTTTGAATCATCCCACTGGGCCTACAGAGATGGCAAGGGCTTGACTCATTCTCAGTGGCCACTTTTCCAGAAGACTTCTTGCTTGGGTTATTTCCAGCCTTCAGTTGTTATCCAAAATCATGATTCTAAAGAATGGTGTTCCCTTCTGAATGAGGCAACCTGTTCTGTGAGATAATCAACACCATGGCATGGTCTTTCCATGGCACCATGTGGAGAGACGTGTATTCAAGTGGCAGGCTGTCTACACACACACACACACACACACACACACACACACACACACACACATGTCTGCACACGTAAGCCAACTCATGCATGCACACTCAAGCAAGAGGCCTTTCTGATACCAGGGTCCAGTCAGAGCTCTTCATTTCCAGATGCCTGTATGGGGCCTACTTTTCTGTAAAGGCAATGAAAAGACAAAGCATGGCCTAATCTAAATGCATACCTAGCCCAGTGTCTCATTCGGGGCTTCCTGGAGGCAGTCGGAAGGTTCCATTCTGCCTGCCATGCAGCCCACACCTCACATGATAGATGAATGGGAAGGTGGCCAGGGCAGATGCTTCCCTGTCCTGTAGGAGACACTGTGTGTACACCAGTCACCTAGGCACATCCTCTAGGGAAAAGAAGCTGTTCATAACTTCTTTCCAAGGACAGGTAAAGAAAGAACAAGTGGACAGTCATTTTGCATGAATAAAGTCAGGATACAAGGAAAAGCCTAGAAAAGCTGAGGCTGGAGCTCCCACTGATCAGCCTACCCTGCCTTCAAGTCCTGGATGCATGTGCTTGGTCACTGTAGCTGCATCTTCCTTGGTTGTTCTGTCACGGTCTGGTAAGGAGAGAATGGGGTTTGTGTGACAAGAAGATGCAGAAACCACAGTCTAAGATGAGAGCAGATGACAGAGAAGAAGGATGCATAGGTAGGAATTCAAATCTCATGGGAGTCTTTTGAATTACATCTTAGGCACTAAAGATGAGAGCCATGGTACATTGAGAACTACACAAGTAAGGAATAACCCATATATAAGCAAGAAATAGTCCCTATACAAGCAAGGGATAGCCCATATATAAGCAAGGGATAGCCCAGACACTCAGTGATATCCATAAAGCCATCATCTAGAAAAGTTCTGGGTGTGTTGGATAAATTCTACACCTGGGATGAAGCCACCTAAGGGCTCCCTTCAGGTATTAATCCTCAGGTCTAATGTCACTATAGAGATCTCATCCACATGTCCCCCCCAAAAAAAGAGGTAAGCTTGAACCAAACTGAGTTCTGACACAGATTGTGGGTGCCCTCTCTCTGTGCCCAGGGATACTTGGCCATGAGCTAGGTAACCATGATGGGCTTGTCTGTGACTGAATTTCTCCATAAGTGTGTGCAGAAGAGCCTGGCAGAGCCCTTGACTAATGACTTTCAAATATAATTAAAAACATATTTCAATAGACAGCATCTTGCCAAGTCTATCCTGGCAAAGTGAAATTAACCTTCAAACAGTAGTGGGACAGCAGAGAATCGTAAGGGTTTGTACAAGATGAGATATACTACAGTCTAATTATGAGACAATAACTCACCTCATTAATCTCCAAGGAAACAATACCGACAACACTTAAACACTGTAATTAACAAACCCCGCTTCAAAGTTGATTTTAATTTTGTAGGACTTGGTGATATTATCCAACTGAACTGGGAAAGAGACAGAATGTCAGTCCAGGAGTCTGTTCTTTTTTTAAGGGCTCTCGATTAATGTGGTTGAATAATTACCTGTATGCTCCATCCAAGTAGGGACTTGGCTCAAAACTATCATGGGATGGGAAAGTGGGGTGCTACAGAGATAAGAGGTACACACCCATAAGACATCCAAAATGTTGTCTGTGTAAAGTCAAAGGCTGGGCTTGCTGACATTTGGGAGCAGAAAATATGTGTCAGTCCTGGGTGGGGGGATTCATTAGAGTTGGGATGCTCCAAGTGAAACTCCACTATAAAGTTTTAATGACCAGAATTGTTACAGGATAGACCACCAGGACTGTGACCATTTAGAGTAAGCTGGCAAGAGCCAAGTAGTCCGAGGAGATAGCTCAGTCACTAAAGTGCTTGTTGTTTCAGTATGAGGACCTGAGTTCAATCACAGAACCACATAAAATATATCTAGGTGTTTTGCTCTACACTAAAAATTCCACGACAGGTAGGTGGAGATGGATGGACCCTTGGGGGCAACTGGCCTAGCCTACTAGCCTGGTGAAATCAAGATCAGTCCCATGATATCAAGGTGGGTGGCACCTGAGAAATGATACCCAAGGTAACACACACACACACACACACACACACACACACTCCTGATCAGAACTGATAAACAAGTTCAATACGTTAGCAGAATCCAAGATCAATAGGTGAAAATTAGCAGTATTTCTTGACACCTTCAATTAACAACTTGGAGTAAATTTAAGAACCCAGTTCTTCATAAGAGAGTTATCAAAAAGAAAAGAAAATATGAAGACCTAATTCACACAAAGAAATGCCACATATGTGTGGGAAATTACAGAAAAAAAATACTCAAAAGAAATTTCACACTGTCTAAATAAAGAGAAATTCCCAATTCGTAGATTTGAAGACTTAGTAGTGATTAAAATATTCCCCAAATAGATCTACGGATTCATCATAATCCCTGACAATATCCAACCGCCTGCTTTGCAGACACCAATGAGCTGATCTGAAAACCCACTGAGAAGCATGAAGGACCCAGAACACTCAGAACCATCCTCTAAATGCAGAGGAGAACCATACTTCCCAAGTACAAGGATTTTTTTTTTACCAAGTCACTGAAATTAATAGGACCTGGGCTATGTAAGGGCTAACAGGGAAATCAGTGAACTTGGGACTTGGGCCTAGAGTATGTAAAACCCTGAGAGAGAGACAGAGTCAAAGAGGAGAGAGAGAGAGAGAGAGAGAGAGAGAGAGAGAGAGAGAGAGAGAGAGGATAGAGACAGAGAAACAGAATGGCAGACAGGGAAAGAGAAGAGACACAGAGATAAGTAGAGAGAGAGATAAGAAAAAGTCAGTGACAGAAAGAGAAGAGACACACAGAGAGACACAGATATATATACAGAGAGATGGAAATAGAAAACAGAAAGGAAAGAGACAGAGGAGATAGACAAATGATAGGATGATAGGTAAGTAGATAGATATAATAGATGAATGAATGCACCAATTCTAGATTGATTTTTTTACAAGGAAATTAAGATTATTTGTTAGAAAAACAATCACCTTTTCAGCAAAAAAAGTTGAGATTCTGGATGGTCATGGCAAAAGAGCAAGACTGTCTCTTCCTCCTCACACACAAATGAAGGCAGGTGAGTCTCAGAGCTGCCCTGTCCAACCTATGCCTATGATTCCCTCAGAAAAGAACATGGGAGTGGAGCCATGTATCCCTGAGCTAGAAGAAGCTAGAAGTGGCAAGGAAAACATGAACTACAAGAGAAAAATTATCAGAGTGCATAAAAATGCAAAAGCTTTCCACTGGCCTTGTCACCATCTAGGAAAAGTGAAAAACCAAGCCGGAGCAAAGGCTGTGAATATCACACATCTGAAAAAATTAGTGGTATCCAGAACATGGAGGGAATTTTATAATTCAGTGTCAAAAGGAAGGAAGGAAGGAAGGGAAGAAGGAAGGAAGAAAGGGAGGGAGGGAGGGGGGAGGGAGGGAGGGAGGGAGGGAGGGAGGGAGGAAGGAAGGACGGTCTAAAGAAAGAATATGCAGAGGAGATGGCTCAGTGGTGAGCACACTTGGGGCTCGTTTGCAGAGGACCTGAATTCAGGTTACAGTGCCCAGGTCAATCAACTTACAACCACCTATAACTCCAGCTCTAGGACTTCTCACGCCCTTCCCAGCCTCTGTAGGAACTCTACATATGTGCACACACCCACACACAGACACACATGTACAACAAATTAAGAATAGCCAGAGTGTTGTGGTGCACACCTTTAATGCTAGCACTTGGGAGGCAGAGGTAGGCAGATCTCTGTGAGTTCAAAGCCAATCTGGTCTGCATAGTGAGTTCAGGGACAGCCAGAGAGACCTTGTCTTATAACAAAACAAAAACAGCCCAAGAAGAATAAAATATTCTTAAAGATAAAAAAATAAACAAACAAACATAAATAACAGAATATGAAAAAATAGAGATAGAATATAGATAAATACTTCCCTGAAGAAGCATGCATGCACACATTCACTGGACCCGTTTCAGAAGTTTGCTTTAACACTTGAATGATAATCAGTGTGAAATGCTTAGTTCATCTCTGCACACGACTGCCGAGTACCACAAAAGGCAGTGTGAAAGCCATCATGTCCCCACCCTTTCCCCTTCCTGTGTTGCTCTTTTAGCACAGTAAAAGGATCGAATGTGGGAATTATTAGTGCACCACTTTTCAGCTGGGAGAAACCAAACACAGCTGTATTGTCGTGATTATTGAATGCCCTGGGCCTGCTGCACTGCTCAGTAAATATTTGTTAAGAGAACAATGAATCGGCAGATGAACTTGGACCTCTTTCAGTTGCTTTGGTCCACGAAGAGGCAATTCTTACAGTGGAGTGTCCCTGCTTACAGCAACAAGTTTCCCGTTTGCAACTGGACATTGCCAAACCTCCCAAAGCTAGTGTCCGGAAGTCCCCCCTTCCACTGCCTGCTGTCCTAAAAGTTTCAGTTTGGATGAGACTAGCCTCTGTGCCTCGACCTCAAAGAGACAGCATGGAGACTACTTTTATGGAAAGCAAGAAAGGTCAATCACATAATTCCATGTCCCAATACCTGAACACTGTCAAAAGAAAAGAAAAGATTATTCAGGGCCCTTCAAACCTGGAACACATGGTGCATCTGAAGTGTCTGCACACAGCTTCTGTATCTCCTTGAAGAAGATAGTCCAGGTTTGAGACATCAAAAATATCTTGCAGTGATGCCCGACAGCCAGAATGTCCTCTATTCTTGAGTGAACCTGGAGACCACATAGGATGGGCCTGTAGGTGGGGCGTGGTTGAGAATATAGTAAACACCCCCAATTTACAATGTAATCACCCACAAGGTACAGTTTCTTGGAATTCTGGAAATAAGGCAAACCTGCTCTATATGGCTGTTAACAAAACAAAGGGTTCTGTTTTCTTCCCTGTAACAATAACCCAATGGCCAGGGCTTATGTGTGCCAGAGGATGAAGGGCAGTAGAGGGTGTGAGAAGCCTCAGGTTTGCTGCACAGAGTGCATGCAGGAGGAAGACTGAGACAGACAGACAGGTCACGTGCTCATTTGCAGTCACTTAAGGCAGATGCACTGTTTTACTTTAAGCCTCTGCAGGCCTATTCAACAGAATGCAATTAGAAGTATGGTTACCCGTTCATCCAGAAAGCATAGCATCGGCTGCTCAAGGCTCTGAAATAAGAACCCACAGAATGACCCTGGCCTAGTGCTCACTCCTCCTGCCCAAGCTCTCTCTCCTCATGGCTATGAAGTGGGAACAATAGCAGTCCCCTTTATTTTTTTTATACTTTGAGACCGAAATACATATATACACTGTGTTTTAGTCAACTCTGCCCCCTCCCATTCCTGCTCCTTCAGCTCCTCCCCCAAGGCCACTCCCCCAGTTTTGTGCACTCGGTTTTCTTAAAGTGTATCTTTGTTAAGAGCAATCTGTCCATGCAGTGTGTACAGTGCAATATAACTCTGGGTGGGGGGTGGGGTTCGTGTGTGTATATGGCAATCAGAGGACATCTTCGACATTTATTTATTATGCGGTTCATTTGCTTTTTCTTTTGAAACACAGCCTTTGATTAGAGAGTAAGTTCTACTGGAAGTCACCAAGTGGGCCAGACTGGCGGCCCAGCAAGCCCAAGGGTCGCCTGTCTCCGCCTCCCCAGGGTTGGCACTGGAAGCAAAGCACCATTATATCTGACCCATTGACATCACCATGCCTGACAAATTATTTTCCATATGGGTTCAGTGAACAGACTCAGTTGGTTCTCATGCTTGTAAGGCATGCTGGAGAATCACCTGAAGCCACAGAATAACTCTTATCATTATGATTTTGGTTATAATTTCCTTGTCCACAAATAGTTATAATTTTACAAGATGACAAACCAAAAATGTTCACAGGTAACATCATAAATGGCGCCATATTTTATCCTCCACCTTTTGAACTTATTCCCCATGACCAGTTACTGGTCCAGGCCAGCCCTCAGTGATGGGTACAATTCAAGACAATGAGGGATTAGAAATCTGAGCTCCAAACCACATAAAATAGTTTCTGCCTCATCCTCTGGCCTTACCAAGTCATCTGGCTGTGCCCAGACATGGTAGGAAGGCAGACAAAGGAAAAAGAAATAGACAAGCGTCCTGGGTGCCAGAGGTTTCTTATCCCACATGTGTCTGCTCAAAGTGCCACAGGAAGAAAGACCATTGTTGGTGGCAAGAAGACTCAAAACTTCCAACTGAGTCTTGATGGGAGATCTAGCCTCTCAGAGGACCTAAAATTTATGGAACACAAAAACAAATAGTTTTGCTTTCCTTTTATCTCCCCAATACATGAAAAGTCCAGAGAATATGCTCAGAAAGGCCAGAGGACCTGAGCTCTATCTGAACACCTCCCACACAGGGTCACTGGAGATCAAATCTAGCATGAATACCTGGCAATTCCCCCTGACTCCTGGTGAGAAGGTTGCTACACAGTCTCTGCTACCTCCTTTCAAAATCACACAAACAAACCATCTGCACCCTTCAAAAGGCAACACTTTTCTCTGGGACAAAAGCAAACCAAAATCCCAGTCAGAAGGGTCAGGGTGCGTAAAGTTTACTGTGACACCATGTGTGTCATGTGTCATCAGACAGCATAGAGAAATAGGCTGGAGTGATTTCTCAGCCTTGAAAGTGTCTTCCTTGCAAGCATGACACTGTGAGTTCAGTCTGCAGTTCCAGCAGGAAAACAGCCAGGTGGGGAGGTACATGCTTACAATGTCAGCATCCCAAAGGAAGCTATGACCAGATGGGAGCTTGCTGGCTAGCCCACCTTTGATATATAAGTTCCAAGCAGTGAAAAATTTTGTCTCGAAAAACAAGGTGAATGGTACTTGAGGAATTTCACCAAAGTTGACACATATATACACATTCATACATATGTACCAGCACACACATGTGCACCCTCAAACATACAAACACGCACATGTGTTATAAACACACACACACATACATACACACACACACACACACACACACACACACACACACACACACACACAGAGAGAGTTTTCCATAGTCTTCTCCACTACCCATCAGACAGCATATTTGGCTCCCTCTGCGTCTCCTAGAATGGACTTTTGAAAAAGATGAAAGGTCTGTGCCTCTCCAGATCAACCAGCTTGGACCTTTACATCCTTCAAAGGGACATCATTTGGAGAGGCAGACAAGATACCCTCTGTGGGAAAGGAGTGGGAGGAAGTTGAGGACTGAGGGCACAGAGCCCAGATTAGCCCAGGCAAACCGAGTATTATTACCCTCGAAAACAGCATATGTGAACCCAGGGTAGCCTCACCCCATCTTCTTGGTTTCAAGGGCCAGGAGCTTCTCTCCACCCTCCCTTCATTTGTGATTCAGGTCCCTGACTCTTTTCAAACCTTGTCCTGTTCCTTGTTTTCCTCCTTCTCTTAAAGGTTATAAAAGATTAATCCAAAACAGAGTGTTATTTAAAGTATTGTTGGCTTCAACTATCAACAGTGCTAAACCCAGATGGCTTAAGCAAAAGAGAGAAAGGGGGCTGGAGAGACAGCTCAATAGTTAAAATAGCTTGCACCTCTTCTACTGGGCCCAAGCGCAGTATTGCCAGCATCATGTTAGGTGGCTTACGATCACTTGTGACTGCAATTCCCGGGGATCCAATGGCATCTTCTGACCTCCAAGGGCACCTATGTACCAGACACACATGAACACACACACACACACACACACACACACACACACACACACACACACA
>JANHMN010000002.1:85229373-85302683 GCA_030674055.1 Rhabdomys pumilio | reverse complement strand
CACACACACACACACACACACACACACACACACACACACACACACACCGCCCACAAAGGCTCCATCCTGCTAGGTTCAAGCTCCTTTACAGTAATGTTTCTCAAGAACTAAGCCTGCAGGCTTTCACTTTATAATGTGTTCTTGTTTTCCTGATGGTGAACACCCAGATGACTTAGTAGGTTCACAAACCCAACCTTGTCACAGTTCCCATCCTCAGACTCACCCCTACCAAGCTCCAACTACCATTGTTCAGCCTCTCTTACAAGCCCTTCTGACCTTGCCTCAGGGTTTTTGCCCCTGCTCTTCCTTCCACCTGGACTACCTCTTTCTCTAGCTAGTTGGTTTCTCTCCTTTTTCTTTGACTCTCAAACACAGTACCACATCTCAGGGGAGGCTTTCCAAGCCCCAGAAGCAGGAGCAGACCCACCTGTCTTTTCTCAGCTAAGAGGTGGAGTCCTGAGTCATTGAGAGCAGGAGCTGTGATATGCAGCTATGAGGACACAAACCTGATCGTTACCACTTGTGTGTGTGACCCCAGACAGCTTATCTATGTGCCTCGATTTCTTCATCTGTCCGATACAGATAGTAGTAACTCAGTAACAGCACCCTAGGGCCATTGGGCAGGTAAATTTACCATTAGTAAATGGTATTTAGAATAATGTATGTGTGATATGTACTATGCAAGCATTTACTTAAATTAGCAAGCTGCCCCATATCTGCAGAGGAGCTACATTTATGAATTCCCTACTGTGATGGCTGCATTACTTACTGTCTTACCTTCCAGATCAAACACCCTGAAAATACAGGGCTCTTTGTGGCTCTGACCATAGATAGCCCAGCTTCAGGTACAAGACCTAACCCATGGTAGGTTTTTTTAAGAAATGCATATTTAGTACATGAAGAAAAACACTAAGCCCTCATGCCTTTTGCTTCTACCAAGAATCACAGGTCCCTTCCTAGCCTTTCCAAGTCTTGCAGCTAAAAATATAGCTGGCAAATACAACCATTAGTAATGAGCCCAGAAAACACCAGGGCTCCCCAAGGACCCTAAGCCGGTAATGGCCTACATATTGCTTCAGATGTTCCGGACCACAAAGTGATCACATCTGAGATAATGTATGCATGGTTAACCCCAAATTCCATCAGTCACTCCCTCTAACAGAACTCTGAAACATCCTGTATGCTATCCTTCCTTAACCACAACAGAGCAGAACATGAACCCTAATCAGAGAGGAAAACATTAATTGTAAAGCTATCTTGAGAGGACCTAGGTGCCAGGCCTACCAGCCTTACAATAAGGACAATTGGGACAGCATTGTAACCTGTGTTTGTACAACACCTGCAGCCCTAGCAAAGTCCCTTCCCTCCACTCTGAGGACAAGAAATACAGATAACACAGGACAGCAGAAGAAGATGGACAGACCCCACTTCAACCTGAGATGGAAGTGGATGTATCAAACCTCGCTGTCACCCTTGAGCTGTCCAATCAAATCTGTTGCCTCTGTTTCCCCACCTGTAAGGAGAGAGAGTGGGAGCATATCTATTGTTTCTGAACACTTTAGATACTTCTGTCTCTAAACAGACATCTTCTGGGAGTCTTGCCTGCATGTGAGATGACTGAATGGTTCAGTCAGTCATCCAGGAGCTGGTCCAGGTCACTGGTCCAATTCCCCTCCACGGATGTCTTAGCCTCTTAGATGCTCATCTGAAAGGGCAGCAACACCCACCTCACATGGCTGCTGTGATGAATAGGAATGCCAATGCAGAATCCAACAGACTACAGTGGAGTTAGAAGAGTGTCTCTGAGTCTAGAGGTCACTTGCTGAGATTTCCAGATTCTTGTGATCCTGATCTAAGACTTAGACAGGTGGAGAATGACAGAAACAGAGACCATTTATTGAGAGAAAGGGAATCTGAAGAACAAAAGTGGGATGGAGAACCTGGACAGGGATGAGTCTCAAATCTCTGGGCCAAAGGTCACGACCTTCTAGAAGCCATTTACATAGAACCTGGCTCCTCTCACATTTGAGTAGCATGTGCTTTTCTTGTGCTGATACCCTATATGTAGGTGGGATGGGGATTCCAGTCCTCCTTTGCCATGTTTTATGTATTGCCCTTGATGCTTCTTGTCATGAGGACTTCACAAACAAGTGTTGTTACTGTGAGGGTTATATTTATAAGGACTTGCTATGCCTGCTGTGGAATGCAGTGTCAGATGAATGTAAACCCAGAACAAAGGAGACACTGCCATCTTTTTGGAAGGGACAGCATTAATAGTGCCTGGCACAACTAGCTAACCAAGATTACTATTAAACAGGAACTGCCAGGAGGGGTTCTAGAAGGATGAGAGACAGATAGTCACTATAATCCACATACATGGCCAAGACTTGCCATTGCATCATGAAGGGCTCAACCCAGGATGCTCTGGGAAGAGAAAGGAAGAGAAGATAACATCTCTCTGAATTTTCGTTGTTCTGATAGGTGACCAAGCCAGGTAGATGACCTCATTTCAATGAGGTCACATGCTCAGGTTCAATGACCAAAGTATAGAAAGATGACCCCTTCCTCTTCCTGAAAGTACACAATAAAACATAACAGATCTTTGTGAAGTTCATAGGGAAGTGTCCCTTCTACAAGCTGTGCACGGCCCTCCATGCTCCACCCTTACCTCTGGCCCTCTCTACACTGAGCTACGCATCTGGTTTTCTAACCTGCATCTCTCTGGGGCCCAAGCACTGATCACTTCTGCTGGATTCGTCAGCACTGCCTGGGTTGCTAATGACAGAAAATGAACAAAGGCAAGCTCAGGAAGAATACAACATGTCAACTAACAGACTCCACTGTGAAACTGAACAGCCAGCCCAAGAAAGGAGCTCACTCAGCCAGGTCTTAGGGATAAATTCAACAAGAGGCTCAAATATTACCATGAAACTCTCTCATATCTGATCCACTCTTGCTAATTTACTCTTTCTCATCTGGGCTTTACTATGAAAATTGGTTCGATTCTCAGGAACAATAGACATGGTCTTTGAAAATGTTGGGAGCCATGGCAGCTTCTGAGCCTCTCTTCTTACCAATTCTGCTTTCTGAAAGTGCTGATCCTCTCCCAAGCTGAGCAACTGACCCCCAGGTCTATTCTTACTGGCTGACCTTTGGAAATACACACCACAAAGCTGGTCCATAGCAGGGGCCATGAGCACAGGGATATCTGACTTTATGTTGAGCCATGTTTGGGAAGCATGCCATCTCCTGGAGCTGGGAGAAATGTAGTTGAAACGGAAGGTCATGTTGTTAAAGACCTGGGATGCTACCTCTATGAAAGGGTACGTGCAGAAAAGTGGTGCAGAGCAGCTGTAACAACCTAAAATTACAAGCCAAAGTATGTGCAACTTATTTCCTCTAGCCTGACTCTGGAGGGGAAAATCTGTGCTTTCCAATGAACTTCCAAAGGCATCCATATGGACCAATGTTTAAAATGTTGTTTTGAACTTGAAGGACTGTCTTCTTGCCTTTCATCTGCAACACTTACAGCAATGCCAGACACTCCATCTGCCTGACACGTTTTCTGAATGAATGATGTTATAATGAGCACATCAAGTAAAACCAATGAATGAATGTAGTCAGACAGGCTCAAGTTCAAGAGGATTGTGTTTCTTTCCCAAACGCCTAATTGCACTGTGCTTGTGATAGGTTTTCAGGAAATAATGGATCCTAAGAGGATTCCAGAGAATGGGGATGAGCTGTTTTTGTTGATGTATTGTTCATTCTTATAATAACAGTAATTTACCAGGCAGTTGGCACTTTGGGTGTGGTGTCAAGTTTGATGTTCAAGATTCCCTCTGTGAAAGCCAGTCAACATGCCAGCATGAACGGGAAATGGGCTCCAAAGGTCCCATTCCCAGCTGAGGAGTTGTGGGTAGTTAATAGCTGCTGGGGGGAGGGGGAGTCACTTGCACATTCTTCACGGAAGGCACACACCCATGCAGACATAGGCAGTACTAACTGGACTCTCCACTAATTAAAAAGAGAAAGAATAGGTCATGAAGTTGGGAGGAGGTATACTTGAAGGGTTAATGTGTTGGAGGGGGAGTCAGTGAGAGGGAATGTAATCAAAATACATTGTTAATATCTATGCTACTCTCAAAGAACAAATTTTAAAAATTCCCCTTTCTACTAAATGTCATCCAGGTTCAACAGAGGGAGAGCCTGGCTCGTCACCTAAGAATGGAGGGCGAAGACTGGACACACGCAGAGTGAATTCAGTGCTGAGGACAGAGCTGGGACTTAAACTCAAGTCTGTGATGATGCTTGAAATTGTCAACATTATTTCCTAAGTAACACGTGTCTTGCCAATGTCAAGTCCTGTGCCATGACCTTCATAGAGGCCTCCTCAGCAGGCAAGAGCCTATCAAGGGCCTGGTAGTAGCATATCTATTATGTTCTGAAGATGAAATCTCTTCCATGGGTGTACTTGTTAAACCCTACCTGGTGATGCTATCCTGGAAGTGTCGGGAAGCTCTAGAAAGAAGTAGCTGGAGGAACGACGAGGTCACTGTGGGCAGGTCCTTAGGGGTATTTTGCCTCTGGTCCCTATCTGTTTTATTCATTGTCTGTCATGATGTGAACTGGCTCACGACACATTCCACTAGCTCCATGGTGCTCTGCTTAACCATCCATGGACCAAACCTTTCGAGGTCACAAAACAAAGAAATCTCTTCCTTAGGATACTCTGTCAGGTATTTTTCATAGCAATACAAATGTGATGGGATTGCTACTTGTCCACTGAGCTGTTCCTACTCAGAAAAAGCTAAAGTTTCCACCGCAGAGGATGCCCCTAAGCCGCATCTTATGCAGATGCCATTTGGATAACTTTCTGTAACAGGGCTTTAGTGTTCAGAGTCTGGATGTCAAGCACAACCTGGCATTTACCCTCCTCAGCTACTCTTCTAGCTACTTGTGGATAAATGGTGGATGTGTAGGAGTTGACAGGTAGAGTTTGAACTTCCTCCAGACTCAACTGCCTCTGTGAGAAGGGCTCTGAGACTCACTACACAAGACATAAAAGAACACATTCCCTTCCTCCAGGTTCTCAAAGAACGGCTGACTTGGAAAGTCAAACACATCTGAGGCAGTAATAACCAAAGCTATTTATTTCCCCCCCCCCCAAAACAGCTGCAGCAGAGCAGAGAGGTTCCACTGTATACAGCTAAACCGCCTGTGTTTCACCTTCCCGTCTCTGTTTAAATGGGGCTTGGCTGACTTAGAGGAGGTTACGTGAGTCCCAGTGGTGGGGGACAGGGGGAAAACAACTCAGTGATGAAGTTCCTGTTGTCTGTATATTAAAGGCCCCAAGAAAAGTCCCAATGCCCAGTCGGTGTGCTGGGGGACTCCTGCATTCCCTCCCTCTGCTAATGTTGAGCTGGTCGAGGTGGGCAGGAATGGGCAGCTAAAGCATTCAGACAAGTCATTGATTCTGCACAAAACCATCAGCTGCTTCTCTCAGCTGAACACAGCATGTATGCAAAATGAATTTAAATAAAGGGAAAACCCTGGCACCCTGGCACCCTGGCACCCTGGCACCCTGGCACCCTGGCACCCTGGCACACTGTAGGTGAGACCAGGTCAGGGGTGAAGAAGCCACACGCCAAACCCTTCGTCCTCCCGAAATCAAAGGAGCCTTACCCTGTTTCCCTGTTCTCACGATTCCTCCCCAGTCCCACAGAACATTAAGCCCTTTCTGCAAATTCAAGAGGGAGTCCTCTGGAGAAGCATCAACCATCAGGGGAAAAAATAGCAAAACTCATTTCATTTGGCAACCAGTGCTTTAGGAAAGACATAAATATTGGATTTGTAACTTTATTTTCCTCCAGAGAAACACTCAGGAGAAAATTAAAACAATGCAAGATTTAATTATTAAAAGCCAGACATTCCTGTACATAACTTTTTTTTTTCCTGGCCCAAAGTTTTAAAAACAAACTCCCAGAGAAAATACAATTTTAATGACTAGAACCCTCCCACCCGGAAGAAGTCTTAAATCATCTCTCTCATGACTCACCAGGCACAGAGGAATGCTGAACGCTGGGGAAATCAAAGGCCAGCTTCCTGCTAGAAGCAGAAAGACGCAGCGTGCAGAGACGTGGGAGACAGGGCACCTTCAAATCACCTTGGTTAGAGGTGGATTTTCACACACACACACACACACACACACACACACACACACACACAGGAGAAAACATGTTGAAACTTAGCAAACTGTTCATCTGGAAACATTCTCTTCTTTCATGTAAGATTCATACGAAGAACGCAAAGAAAGGATGCAGAAGGATCAGCTCACTAATTCAATGGGTCATTCCTAACTTTCTTTACAATGTTGAGCAGCGTTAAGAGGAATTCGCTTACTGATAGACATCCATGCCAGGGAAATGGCTGTGTAATTCTGTCTGTCCAGAGAAGCCTGCTGGGTTTCCTCCTTTGTCTCCTTATCAGGAAGTCGATAGACCACACACATAAACCTCCTCCTTCTTTTTGCTCACCTCTCAGCAACTTGATGCCCTAAGTTGATACTGACACCTTTTCCCTGTCTCTAAGTGTTCCTGGCTTTGCTGTGAGGCCCTTCCTCCACACTGTGGGTACTTACACCCAGCATTTGCTGATCACAAAGCTACTTCAAAGCTGACAGCTGCCATCACTGGACTTATTGGTTTCTATGCTTGTGAGAGCATTTTAGAGGACAGAGGTCAGCGATCAAGGCCTAGGGAGACAGTTAGGTTAGTAAAGTGAGATAACTTACATGTGTGAGGACCCAAAGTTTGATCTCCAGGACTCACGTTTAAAAAACAAACAAACAAAAAAAAAAGCTAGATGTGGAAAGCTAGAACCCCAGCATTGGCAAGGCAGAGACAGGCTTGCTGGCTAGCCAGCCTTGCCGACGTGGTGAACTCCAGGCCAGTGTTAGATGGTGCTTAAGGAAGAGCAACAGAAGTTGTCTACTAGCGTGACATGGATGTACACACACATACAAGGAAGGGAAGGGAGAGAGAAAGACCAAGAGGAAGAGAGAAGGGAGAGAGGGAGAGAAGAAGAGAGGAAGGAAGAGAGAACATAAACACACACCAAAACAAGGTTGAAAGAACCAAATGATTCAGCCCATGTATCTCTATCTGTGAAGTTCAAACCGCTGCTTTTCTGGTACTGTGTGGGTGGATGCACACCTAGAAGTATAAAGATCAGGGCTGCAGGTGAAATTGAACAGAAACTAGAAGAAAAGTCTCCTGGAGGGAGAAATGGTCTACAGATATCCTCTTCAGGACAGCTTTTCTACAGGCACATTCTCACGCGACTTACATCAACAAGCCTTTATTCAGATCACTGCATAATTCCAGAAGCCTGGCACCAGTCGAGAAACTAGAAAAGGGCCAGATCAACCCCACCTCTTATATGTTATCAAGGCTTACACATAAGATCAAAGTAAAGACGGAGGTGAGAGAGACTGACACCAGGGGAGTCCCTCAAAAGCAAAAATGGAGAAAGGGGTGGTGGTGAACACCTGTAATCAAAGCACTCAGAAGGCTGAGGGCAGAGGGTTGTGAGTTTGAATGCAACCTGGGCCTCAGAGTGGAATCCTGCCAAAAAATATATATATGCATATGTATACATCTCTCCATCACCAAATAAGCACATCTGAGAAAACTGAGATAGTCGGCTTCTCCTCGCTAGTCAGATGTGGCACAGTGAAGGCATCTTGAAATAACTTGAGGCAAGAAGAGTAAATAAACCAGGGATGATTTATCTCCCAGGAATAATGGTGTGACTGCTGAATAATTACAGGCACCAATCTTTATTAGTATGCAAAGTAGCTGGGTCTGGTTGGCTCCCAGCACTGATCAAAGGACAAAAAGCCAAGAGAGCTCTGCACATTCTAATAAATCACACACCCCCAGTTCCTGGGTGCCAGGGCGACCCCCAGACCCCAGGGCCTCGCTGTGGGCTCTGCTTTTCCAAGAGATAAGCAGCAAGTGTTTAATTTCTCCTCCTGGTGATGGATTAGGCTTGTGGAATTCCTCCAGAGCTCTGAAGTGCTCTGGGTTCTCTTTGCATAAGTTTTAGTCTAAGTATTACTGCTTCATCCAGCGGTCTCTATGGTTCATTGCATCTGCTGCCCAACTCTGTCAGGAGTCCAGTCATATGAGCTCTGGGGTGGCTCAGCTTTTATTTCCTGGCCCAGGGAGCTCCACAAAGTGGTTAGTGAAAGAGAGTCAAAACTCACCTGTCTACAAGCACCATTCAATGTAGCACTGGAAACATACCAGTAGGAAACACACACACACACACACACACACACACACACACACACCACATCATGATACAACAGGAATGATGGGTTATAGCAAGCATCAAGTGTGCATGCAGTCATACTCACCTAATACTCACCTATGGTGAGTATTATTATTATCGCCATCTTATGGATGAGGAAACTGAGGCACAGAGAATTGGAAAATCTACTCACATAGTAGTTAAATTACAATCTAAACATAAGTATCTGGGCTCAAGCATCTGTGAACCACTTTCTTCTGGACACGACTTGGGTTGTACTCACGGACTCAGCAGTTGTGTTACCTGTACCAACTGCTCAACATCTAAGCATTGAGTAGAGAGACTCACAAGACGCTACACCTAGCTAAAAAGCTATTGGAAATGGATGATCACTGGGGAAAGGAAAGAAATTTTTCTTCAGAGGTGTGGCCCCTGATCGACCATGACCCAGTGGATAGTGAAATGCCATGTGATGGAGGCAGCCCTGAGTGGGCTCAGCGAGCCATCTTGACTTTTAGAAAAAGGATCTGAAGTTGGGAGGAGGGTGTGTTTGTACTGTCCAGGGGGAGAAGAAAGCAGGAGGAGAAATATATAGCAAAATACATTGTACACATGTATGAAATTATCAAAGAATAAACAAAATGTGTTTTAAAAGAGTCATTCTCAAAGAATTAAAACCCAGAGTCACTAGGGAACACTAGAATGGCCTTAAGATATAGTCCCAGGCTTCCCCTCCTGCCAGCATCCTGCTCTTCTGCCGACCCTCCCAGGAGCCCAGTCTCAACCAACACTGGTTCCCTTTCCTGAATACATCCTCAGCTCCCTTTCCCTGTGTGATGGTGGATCTTGGCTGTCAATTTGTCAGGATCCAGACTCACCTAAGAGACAACACTCCAGAATGTTTGTAAGAGATTTTCCAGATTAAGCTAACTGAGGTTGGAAGACTAAGTGTGGGTGGCACCACCCAACGGTCTGGGACCCTGGTCTAATTGAACAGAAAGTGGGCTGAGCACCAGCATTCATCTCTCTGCTTGCTGACTGCGCAGGCAGTGTGAACAGCCACCTCATGCCTCTGCTGCCATGTCTCCACCACCATGATAGACTGTTCTCAAACTGTAAGACAACAGAAACACACCCTCTTTCCTTGAATCCTCTTTGTTGAGTATTTTGTCACAGCAGAGAAGTTACTAACCTACAGCAGCCCATATTCCCAGTGTGTGGTCACCTTTCTTTAGAACACAAGATAGGCCTCATTTCTTCTGGTCCTCTCTCATACCCTTCATCTTAAGTAGCATGAAGGCAAAACCTGTCACCCAACACTTAGGATATATTTATTAAATGGCACGCTAGAGAGCAATTTTAGGCTGTATCATAATGTATATACTACAAAGTCCCAGAGTTTGACAAGTTGTAATAGACACAATAAAATAAAGCCATCTACCAATATTAACACCCATCCCGCTGATTTCAGCATGTACATATGGTACTATCTAAACACAAGTGCACTTATTAAGTATATCTGTCAACTTCATGCTACTATAACAAAACACTTGCAGTAATTAACTTATATCACATTTAATTAGTTGACTGTTCTAGAAGATGCCATCCAATATCTGGTAGCCCTATTGTTTTGGACCTATGCTGAGAGTTCAGAATGTGTCAAAACAAAACAAAACAAAAACAGAACATTCATGTCATAAACCTGGGAGCTAAGACAGAAAGCAAGAGACCAGGGTTCCATAGTTCCTTCCAGGGGCATGTCCACCAATTCCTAAGGACTTCCACCAGGCCCCACTTCTTAAAATTCCATGGAATCTTTCAATACTACCACCCTGGAGACTAAGCCTCTACACTCAGACTTCCAGAGACAGGACCTACATTTCAACTACAGCTGAATCCTTGGGCTCATGATAAACAGAAAGTTCATGATGTGTTGGGTCCCATTAAGTGCATCCACATACCATGTCAACACAACCCAAACTCTTTGTGAGGTCAGTGGATTACTACCCCCATTTCATAGATGGATTGCCCAATATCCATCTTATTGTTAATGCTGATTGATTTAGGCTACAAAAATATTACTAACAATATTCAAACAATATTCAAAGCAAGGAAGGTGACCAGGGATATAAAGGCAGTATGGCTTCAATACTCAAACACCTGCAAACTGATGGTGCTTGTGTGTCCTGGCCCCTCTGTGAAGAGAATTGGGGCTTCTCTGTTATTTCTGTACATCCTACTCTGAGAGATGTCTGTGCCCCTAATAAGAACCAGTTTCTATTTTTTCCATATCATACACCCACTGAACCGTTAACTGCCCCTGGAAATGTTCTAGACATGAAGGAGCAACATGAGCCAACACCAGGGTCTCTTCTTTCTTGGAGTTTGTGTGTGTGAAGGAACATCCTGAATTCTCTAACTCATAAAAATTAGAAGTTTAAACTACTCAAACTTAGTGCTGAAACCCGCGTACCTGAGCCTCTTCAGACAGCTGTTCTTAAGACTAGCATGATCCATCCACTGACACAGAAAGGTGGATATAGCTGTTACATTTTTCAGTTGTTAGAGCCAAACATTTGCCATGCAGCAACTTAAAGGATAAAGGGCTTATTTGAGCTTATAGCTTTAGGGAACACCATCCAAAATGGCTGGGGAAACATAGCAGTAGGAATTTGAGGTGATTGAACAGACTGGGTCCAGTCAGAAAGCAAAAATTATACAGGAAATAGGGCCATGCTGCAAAATTTCAAGGCTGCTCTACTAACCCACTTCATATAACAAGGCTCCACCTCCTAAACGTCCACAAAACAGTGCTGCTGCCCATGGGGGAAACAAGTGTTCCAAGTTCATATGCCTGTTAGGGACAATTTGAGTCCAGACCACAAGAGCAAGTTTTCACGCTCTCTGCAAACACACATTTGAGATAAATTCCAGGCATGTCTATGTTTTCTCCCATGAAGCGGCTCAGTTCTATAGTGTAACGCCCTTCCATTGGGTTTTCTTTCGTATGTATAAGCAGATCTTTGTAGCCCAGGCTCTGCACAATGCACTCTGCCCTACTTCAGCTCAAAGCCTGAAGAAGTCCTGCTTGATGTTGAGAACGCATGGGCTGGCAGAGGAGGCAGACAATTAGTCAGTAATGTGGAAGAGAGGAGGAGAACACAGGCCCAAGGTTGACTCATTCGACCCAGCATCTTCCACAATACCTAGAAGTTTGCTAGGGTGGGTGGGGTCAGGAGATATGGGGGAGAATACGAGGCCATGAAGACTATAAAAATATAAATCAAGTAAAAGCATGTGTGCAGTCAACAGCTCCTGAGTTTTGCCTGTCCAGTGAAACACTGCATTATGCAGGGGACGGTGTTCTTTCATGCTCCAGGGAAGAACCATGCTTTGTTTGTCTGCCTTCACTTGTTCTGGTCTCAACCGAAGCTCCCTCAAGTCACGAGGAGTAGATGTGATCTATATGACTGACAGCTTGATGGTTGGCCTCTCTGCTGCTGGGGGAATCTCCATAGCCATAAGCAAGATGAGAAGAAAAGTGTTTATCTCACTTTACACTCCCAGTTAGCAGCGCATCACTGATGGAAGTCAGGGCAGGAAACCAAGCAAGAGCAGATTCGGGAACCGTGGAGGATTGGTGCTTAACGCCTTGTTTTCTTTCTTCCTGAGCTAACCTCTTCTATAGATTGAAATCATCTACCTAGAGATGATAGTGACCCCAACAAACTGAGTCCTCATACATCAATTACCAATCAGAAACACCCACCGTACACATGGGCCAAACCGATCTGGCAATCTCTCAATAGAGGCTCCCTTAGATGATTCTAGGCTGTAACAAGCTGGCAGCTCGGGCTAACTTAAGAATCCATGATGGCTCACATATGGGTCCTGGGATTCATGTTGGGGTCATTAAAAGGTTGGAATCTTGGCTCCATAGGATTCATCCAGAATGGACTAGAGGCCACAGAGATACAACAGAGTTTTGAGTGCTAGACAGGAAGGACCAAGAAGCTCCAATTACATCTTTTAGAAGCTCCAGTGGCAGGTAAAGCCGTCACAGAGAAGGCACCATTGAAGAAGGTACCAGGAAGAACTTTCAGTGTAGAACAATCCTTTCTATGTCTTAGTTCAGAGCATTTCGTTTCCAGGCTTCAGCCATGCATGGTGCTGCATATGTCAGCACCTCACTCCTGCCTCTGGAAGATTAATTTTCAACTTCATGGGAACATGCCAGAATGTCTGTTGGTGGACATTTTGACTACTGTGACCTGTACTGCTCCACAGCAGGCTTTGTCTTAATAGCTCTCCTCAGTCTTGGTGCACACAGATGAGTAGAATTTCTGAGTAATATGGAATTTTGTGAGGCGTATGTATTAAAAACAAGGAACTATTAGTAACGTTGTACTTTAAAAATACCACATTACAAGTATCATCTGCAAGGTAAATTTATCAAGTGAAAAGAGACCTGAGGAGAAGCAGAGGACACCAACAAGAATAAATCAGAGTTGAGGATTTAATTTGCCTTTCTGGACTAATATGCACATTCCAAAGGCAAAATTCGAAAAAGCAATCACTGTGAATATTTAGCAGACTTTCAAAGACCAGATCATTGTCCATTTTATATAAATTCATTTAGAGTCTGAAAAGAAAGCTGTGAACCATCCAGTGGATAGTATTAAGGTATAACAAAGGCAAATACAGACAGTCTAAGCAAAAATTATTAACCCTGATCACTTGTCAATATAAGCTACCAAATAAAACATTATTAAAGGGCTAGAGAGATGGTTTGACGGTTAAGAACACTTACTGTTCTTGCAGGAGACCCAAGTTTGGTTCCTAGCACCATGTTAGGTGGCCCATAAACATCAATAAGTCTAGCTCCAGGTATCTGACTCATTCTCTTCTAGCCTGTGCATACATGTGCACATATAAATACACATGCACACACACATACACACATAGCACATACACATAAATAAAAATAAATAATTTAAAAGCACCATTAAATAGATTCACCAGCATCTTAATATCATCATCCATCATGATCAAATAGGAATTTTTCTGAGAATCTAATCATGGCTCAAAACCAGAGCTTTTTAGGAAAAGAAGGCACAACATTCAAAGATTAAGGTGATAGTCTATGGGGCTGGAGAGATGGCTCAGTGGTTAAGAGCACTGACTATTTGCTCTTCCAGAGGTCCTGAGTTCAATTCCCAGCAACCACATGGTGGCTCTTAACTATCTACAATGGGATCTAACGCCCTTTTCTGGCATGCAGGTATGCATGCAGATAGAGTGCTCATATACATACAATAAAATCTTTTTAAAAAAAAGGAGAGTCTATGATCACAACAATTTTTAAAGAACACGTTTTCTTTAAAAATAAATAGCTACTCATTGCAAACTCTCTTGGCAAACTGGGAACCATAAATATCACCTCTACCCAATGAGGCTTTCAAACCCTAGTGCAAAGGTCACCAAGACAAAACTATGAATGAATTCACAACAACATCAAGATATGAAAGGATGCCAATTACTGCTTTCATTCATCAGTGCGATAGACATGAAATGGCAGAGGAGGAAAGATACAGAATAAGCTGTAAAAATGGTGTGGATCCACAAACAGGGCATCCAAGTTGGCCTACTATTAAGTTATTAGAATTATTAAGACTTGAGTGAAATTTCTAGGTAAAGATCAGCACATAAAATTTAATAACATTATAAAATCCCAAATCAATCAATTCAAAAGAATATGAGAAAAGTACCCCCATTTACATGGTATAAAAATCTTTAAGGTTACTTAGAAACTTTATTTTGAGTGCGTGCGTGCGTGCATGTGTAAGAAGGGCAGGGAGAGAGAGATGATAAAGATAGATCATATCCAAATAGTTCACCAAGATATAAAGCAGTTTCTCAAATTGGTGAGACATTATACCCATGAATGACAAGAGCATATCCTAAGTTGTAAATATCCCAAAAAGCTTTAAGTTAAAATCTATTCATATCAGCATTATGATAAATATTTCTACCAAGCTTCAGAATATTGACCCTGAAAGTGACTATCCACTTTATACATTTTATATGAGCAGAAGGATATGAAGGATAAAGATGCTGTGTACTTTGGAGATGGTTTTAGGAATGCGTGGTGGTGAATCTAAGATGTCCATGGCCTTTGGCCTCAAGAGTCCATTCCTTGTATGATGTAGACTCCTTCGTAAACGTAAGTAATAGAGACTAACATGAATTATTAACAGGACAGTGGGTAAGAAAACCTAGCACAATCACACAGGGGATTGTGTAGAAGTTAAATAGAAGAAGTCAGACTTACTCATGAAAACTCAGACAAGCCAAGGTTAAGCATATAAGGAACAGAGGATACTATATGTCACCTGCAGATTTACCAACATTTAGAAGATATCTATGGGTATCATGAGTCTGACAGCAAAGGAGAGCAGTGGCATGCAGAACCGTAGCCCAGGGCTTAAACTTCAACATGATAATCCTATTTCTTAGAATTGTACAAGTTCTGGAGCAAATATATGATCATTTCAGAGAGGATGGGACTAGAATGTTGGCACAGGAAGTCCCTGCCCTTTATTTCTATAAATATATGTGAGAGTATCCCATTTTCCAGATGTGAATGTGTTGTCCAGGCCCCCCAATCCATGTTTAACCTGATTAGATGCAGAGGCATCACTGGGTGTAATGTGACTCCTTTTTCTTTTCTGTTTTATGTGGTCACACTTTCAGATCCAATTCTTTTTAGCAAGACCCCATCATGGCAGTCCTGAGCACTACTTAGAACCTCATTTAAGGTGTTAACTAACATCTGGTTTTCCCAATTTTAGTGAGGCTAAGATTGGTCTCAGCAATCTCATACTAATTCAGCCGCCATTCAACACTCCATTACACTTGTACTGAATGGCATTAGCAGCCATTGATTACTTCTGCCTGCCTTCACTGGTTCACAGACTGCAATGTGGCAGGCCCCACTTGCTCTTATTGCTATGGCTTTGTTATAAAGAAAGTTGCCTCATTAAATATTTGCCTAGTTGTAGGAAAACTTGGTGATTATTGAAGTTGGATGATGGCTGCACAGAGATCTGTCATGCTAGCCTCTCTCTATTTGAACATGTTTGAAAATTTCTATCCTACAGATTAAAAATAAGATACAAGCATACAAACTAAAATTTTAAACATGAAAAGTACGGGAAAAAATGCAACAAATATCATATCATCATCAATGTGAGAGTTACTGGAGTCTAGATGACTTTAGAGCTGACCCACCATCTCCATGGGTTCCATATCCATGGGTTCATTCAGTACAAATCAGAAACACTTGGGAGAAATGACAGCCCAAGCAGATGTATACAGACTCTTTCACTTCTCCCTAAATAGTAGAGTAAAACCGTGCTTTACAAATAATTTACATTGACCCAAGTGTTATGATCAGCCTAGACATGATTTAAATGTGTTTAGGAAGAACAGGACTGAAGAGATCATGCGGCATCTAGGAGCACACGTAGCTGTGGCAGGGAACCCAAGTCCGGTTTCCAGAATCTGCTTGAGATTGCTCACGATCGCCTTAACTGCAGCACTAGGGGCTCCCTTATGCTCTTATGTTCTTCTGCCCTGGAAAGGCACTTGCACACAAGTGAAACAAACACACATTTTTAAAAAATAAAATTTGACCTATCATGGGGTCTACACAAATATGACAGTACTTTCTATAGCAGGTCTTCAGCATCTGAAACTGTCAGCCTCTACAGCAAGTTCCAGAACTAGTGTTTATGGATTCCAAGAGGCAATTCTATTACATTCTGAATAAGAAGACCAGAAAGAAGAGCAAACTGATGGGAATATTTAAGGGCCAGAAGGCATAAGAATTTTTTTTTCAAGTTTGGAACAGGACTGACATCCCCGAGAGGTATCATTTGGAACACCCATCCTGGGAAAGTCCTTGAGAAGGAACCCAAGCAGCACAGGTGACTCAGATCCCATGGAAGTGACAATCCCAGAGCATCTGACCAACAGAAAGGGGCAGGGCAGGGGCAGGCAGGCACCAGATTCATGTCACTAAATGCTCAGTGAAAGCAGAGACCAGACCTAAGCCATAAGGGAAACCCCTACTGACTTCATGTATCAAGCACAAATCATTCCCAGCTCACACATCACACAGCAAAGCTAACGTCGACCCCACCAAGTAGGGAGAAGGCGAAGCGCCTGTGCATCCTAAATAATGAATCACTGTGACTGCATGGTGACGAGGCAACACGGTGACAATTAAATGATTTTAACAGCATGTCAAGATGAAGGATAACAGTCTTGGAAAATGGGCTTGATAAATCACTACCCCTCAGGCTTGCACGCATATTCCAGTCAGGGCATGAAAATTGTAGAATGCAATAAAATCAAATAAAGTCCCTGGCCACACATTTTGGCTTAGCACAATGTTCCCTCCTACCCTATTAGGGTTACTTCTGTGCCAAGCACAGCTGGGCTCCTTCTTCAACTCAGAAGTAAAATGAAACTTAAGTTTAGCTCTATCTCATTTACCAAGCCCTTTACTGCAGTGCCCCCAAGCCCCATGCAAATGCCAGCAAAGGATTGATACCAAAGACCTCAACTGGTGGAATCAGAGAAGCATAATCTCATGGGATGGAGGACTTATGCAGCCCAGAAAAGCATCCTCTACCTTGAACCCCAAGCTTTTCAAGGTTAGGGACTTTTTTTCCCCAGAGGCAGCATGTAACCTGTGTCTCAGTGAGATCTTGCCGCTGGATGAGAAGAAATCACACAATGCCAGGGGACCACACAGATGTGTGTCAATCTGTATGGAGCAGAAGCAGGAAGCCACTAGAGGTGACATTTAAGATGATTTAAGTTTCTCTGCCTCCAAAGTCCTGGAACGAGATGTGTTGTGTCTTTCACAAACACCCACACTCAAATCCATCACTGCTGACTGATTGCAGAGAGACTGACCTCTAGGAAGAATTTTCTTCTTTCCCGAACACATAATGAGTTTTTTAACCTTTTGTCTTCTCACCAGCATTATGTATAGGAGAAAAACAATAGGCGACGTGGGAAGGGGGTAAATAAAATGTTTAATGATATCCATCCAGTATGTATGTGTATGCATGCATGTGTGTGTGTGCATGTGTGCATGTGTGCATGCTCACTGAGCATGCAGGTCCACATGCAGGTATGGGTGCATGCATGCATGCATGTGGAGGTCACAGGTCAATCTTAGGTGTCTTTCTCAGCCACTATCCATTTCCTTTTGAGACTCACCTTTACCAGGAATTCACCAAACAGGGTAAGCTGAATGACCAGTGGGGCTCCCAAGGGATTTATTTGCCTATCTCTGCCTCCCCAGGGCTGAGACTGAGTGTGCACCACTATGCCTGGCTTTCGTTCTTTTTCGAAGGTTTTATTTTTATTGATGTGTATCTGGTGTCTGTGTATATGGATATGTACACTGTGTAGTGTCTGCAGAAGCCACAGGAGAACATCAGATCCCTTAGCTCCGGAGCCACAGGTAGTTATAGCTGACTGACACGGGTACTGGGAACTGAACTCAGGTCTTCTGCAAAAGTAGCAAGCACTCTTAACTTCTAAGCCATCTCTTCTTCCCTTCTCCCTCTTCTTTTCTGTCTTCTAGCCCCCTCTTCTCCCCCTCCATGTTCCTATCTCCTCCCCTGCTCTCCCCTCCCACATTCCTGTCCCCTCACTCCTATTTCATGGGTTCTGGTGCTCAAGCTCAAGCCTCACGCTTCTACAATGAACACCTCATTGGTCCGCCTCCCCAGCCCCCAGTACAAGGTCTTGATGCAGATCCCAAGTTTTCTTTCCACTTTCTGCATACACACTTCTAAAATAAATTGTGGTTGTACCCTTTGTAAACTGAAAACCACGTCTCCTTTCTGAAACGATCTACAGTTTGGATATTTTCCAAGCCTCGTTCCTCAGGGTTTTTATTTCTCATTTATGAAACTGGTGTCGGGAAAGGGTTAAAACATTCACCACTGTAGGAGGGAGGTGATTTATCATCTCAGGGACTGGTGGCAACAGAAGGGTCGATGTGCTTAACAATTCACACTGAGACACAGACACCCACGCCTGTCCACTCATCCCTCTCCCATGGCAACCAGAATCCTGCCTTCACAGGGGTCTGAAAACTTCTTGACACTTAAAGTACCCTAAGCTGATATTCATGGTGTATACAAGGAGAAGCTGAGAAGAAAGTGAATTGTGCAGAGTGTGAACACTTACAAAATTATGTGTGTACACTCGTCTCAGAGGCAGCTAGCTCAGAGGCTGTGTACCTTGCTTCTAGCCTGTGGTACCTCGTTGGTTAATCCAACCTTTCAGTTGTAGTGCCCTTTGTTACATCTCATATCCCAAGGAGTACATCCCTCTAGGCCAGGCTCAGGACTCTCCCAAATCTTGGGTTCTATAACTTCATATTGACTGGTCTAAAGCCTGAACATGCAGGTTAGATGAAGACCTCTAGAGAACCAGAAGTCTGGTCTCCAGGCAGAAATGCCTAAGGTCACAAATCCGAGAGAGAGAGAGAGAGAGAGAGAGAGAGAGAGAGAGAGAGAGAGAGAACGCACTCCTAAGGTGGTCAAAGGACAACCTCAGCTAACATTCTTCACATACTGCCTACCTCGCTTTCTGGGATGGGTCTACAGACAACATCACAGTCCAGTTCTCAAGGTATTTTCACAGTCATCTGGGAATACGCACAGTTATCTAGCAAAACCTAGAGTCACCCAGTCTACACATCTCATCTGCAGGTGTCAAGGAGGACCCAAGCCTTCTGGTTTCAATGCTAGAATAGAGACAAGCAGAAGATTCAGCCCACACCTGGTGAATAGGCACTGAGAATAGATATTCTGGCTCTGGTTCAGTTTGGGCACCTGCTCATAGATGGCCTATGAAAAGTCATTCCAGCACTTCTAAAATTCATTCCCTCTTGTCAAACAAAAATATCATGACTCATTTTAGGATTTAAGATTATAATCTATGTGGTATACATGTGTGACTACATAAGCGTGTGTTCAGTCTCCAGCACTGAATTAACAAATGTCAAACCTCAATCTAAAAAATTCCATCTCAGTTCTACACACCCACTCATAGACAACTGGTCTACCAATTGCACTGACATTTGCAGTACCCGGAGCATGTTACATCAGCACAGACCGTAGAGGACCCCCATCTTCCAAGAGCCTTCTAAGACAAGTGTCTGCCTCATGACTGACGTTGCAATGCTCTAATAGTAATCAGGTTATAGGTTACAAAAGCAGAGTATGCTATGGAAATAGAAGTTCACAAACTGTGTAGCCAAGTTATAAAAACAAGTTATCAAAAAATAACATCTCAAAAAACAATCTGATAACATCTAAAGTATTATTTATGTCTCTGTGTTGGGCCACATGTGTGGCTATCCTCACTACATGAAGCCCTCAGGACAGGGATGGACACCCCAAACAACACACAAACCACACAGAGAAGATACCTTATTTCAAAGTCACTAGAGAACTCATAGAATTTTTAAGGCAGAGTCTCATGTAGCCCAGATCAGCCTCGAGATCTCTTAAGCAGAAGATGATCTTAAACTCCCAATCCTCCTACCTTCACCTGAACCCTGAGACACCATGATTGGACTGCAGGGCAGAAAGTTTTGAGCAGTGTATTTGTCAGGGTTCTCTAAAGTGGCAGAACTGAAAGAAATATAAACATACATACATACATACATACATACATACATACATACATACATCGGAAACATATATATATATATATATATATATATATATATATGTGTGTGTGTGTGTGTGTGTGTGTGTGTGTGTGTGTGTGTGTGTGTGTGTATGAAGATATGCTAGATTAGCTCTTACAATATGATCCAATCACTCCAACAATGTCTAACAATGGAGAAGCTGAGAACACGGAGGTTCTTCTATCTGCGGGGCCAATATCTGTCTTCCCATTCTAAAGGCCTGGAAGATTTACAGACAGCTGCTGATCATCAATTGGCATCAGAAGCCCAGAGAAGCTGGTTTTAACATCAGTGAAAGAATGCCATGGCAACAGTACAGACGAACATGCCAGCAAGAGCAAAGACAGACAAGCAGGCAAGATATTTCTTTCTTCCATGTCCTTTTATCTGGGATGCCACCAGAAGACTCCACCCACATTAGATGGTTTTTCTGTGACCAGCAGCTTGGGATTCAGTTGCTTCTAATATAATGAATGAAGTTGTCAGCTAAAATTAACTCCATCAGAAGCAATGCCAGTAAATTCATATTCCTTTCCATCTGTGTGCCATTGTATCCTAGAGTTTATTCTGAAAGAAAGGGTGTTTAGATGTGTTGGACCACCTGCCCTTGTGTTTGGAGATCCGGGGACAACTTACAGTTTCTCTGAAACAACTACATGCTGATATTATTATGGTTTGAACAGGAAAAAACCTGCAAAGATAAGACCCAGCTCCTAGTTAGTGGATCCAACCACTGAAAAGTGTTTGGATGGTGAGGACTGACTTAATGAATAAATTCATCCACTTACTGACTCATAAAGTGATGCAAATTCTGATAGATCTAATCTTACTGGAGATCCATTGTAATGAAGCCTAGTGAGCATGGGCTGGAACCTCTGAAACATGAGCCAAAGCAATGTCTCTCTTCCATTTATCTGTTTCTTGCAGACATTTTCCACAGTCATAAAAATAATCTAATTAAAACTAGGTTGCAGAGGTAAAACACAGAAAGAGAGGGTCCCTTCCCCAAATCCCTATTTTCTATTTCTGTGTGTGTGTGTGTGTGTGTGTGTGTGTGTGTGTGTGTGTGTGTGTGTGCACGTGCATGCACATATGTGTGAGCACATGTATGAGTGTGGATACACTTGCATTTGGAGACCATATGTTGATGTCGGGTATCTTTCTCCATCACTCTCAGCCTTATTCTTTGAGACAGAGTTACTCACTGAACCTGGAGCTCAGCAACCACCTAAACTAGCTGGCCAGGGAGCTCTAAGGGTCTGTCTGTGTCTGTCCCCAACCCCTCTGCACTAGAGTTACAGGCACAGGCCACCAGGCTCTTGTTTTTTCAAGTCCAGGGATCTGATAAGGTCATCATGTTCATGCAATGGGTACTGTGTCAAGTGTGTCATCTCCCTTGTGCCCTGTTTCTCCTAAGTGTTTTCCTAAGATCCACATGCTCCATTCCAGTATGTCAGGTCACTTAGGGTGTCCTAACAGCCACTCCACCGATTCCCCCATTTTCTCCCGAATTGTTTTTAATAGGTATGTACTGGCTGGTTTTGTGTGTCAACTTGACACAAGCTGGAGTTATCACTGAAAATGGAGCTTCAGTTGAGGAAGTGCCTCCATGAGATCCAGTTGTAAGGCATTTTCTCAATTAGTGGTCAAGGGGGGGAGGGCCCATTGTGGGTGGTGCCATCCCTGGGCTGGTAGTCTTGGGTTCTATAAAAAAGCAAGCTGAGCAAGCCAAGGGAAGCAAGCCAGTATATAACATCCCTCCATGGCCTCTGCATCAGCTCCTGCTTCCTGACCTGCTTGAGTTCCAGTCCTGACTTTCTTTGGTAATGAACAGCAACATGGAAGTGTAAACTGAATAAACCCTTTCCTCCCCAACTTGCTTCTTGGTCATGGTGTTTGTGCAGGAATAGAAAATCTGACTAAGACGATCTATTTCCTGTATATGGGAAACTGGAGATGTACCCATTGAGCTTATCCTTGGATGTGTCAAAACTTCACAAGAATTTAAGTTTTTGGGGAATTTGCATTGTATTTGTTATTTTTCTCATTATTGTGACCAAATGCCTGACAAGAAGCAGCTTAAGAAAAGGTTGGTTTGGGCTTACAGCTCCAGAATACATCTCATTATGGTGAGGAAGACAGATAACCAGGAACTTGCAGTGTCTGGTCACACTGCATCCACAATGAGGAAACAGAAAAGCAAGCAACAGGAAATGGGATTGAGCTATAAAACCTCAAGGCCCACCGCTTAACCCACTTCCTCCAGGAAGGCTCCACCTCTAAAAGGTTCCACAACTTTCCAAGCACCGAGTGTTCAAACACATGAGCCTGTTGGGGCATTCCACATTCGAGCCACACCACTTACGAACTATCATCTGTGTTCTTTACACAGGAAACACACAGTCCACCAAGCCAAACCATATGTGGAAATTCTTTTTAGCTATAGAAGAACACCTGCTCTGCCCCAGAAAGAAGTCCCCCTCCCCCATTTTGGGGAAATGAGTTGCCTTTATGTCAAAATGGCCTCACTGGTATGAAATTCTTGTTGTAGTTCAAAAAAAGCTTTTTTCCCTTAAGCATTCATTTCTGACAAACAAAATAAATTGTCATGCCACATGCATAGAAAGATTGCAGCGATGAGTCTGTTAAACTCTACTTAGCAGTGAAGCAACTCAGGTGTTAGCTAAATTTAGCCCTCTGGGCTGTGCCTCTTTCATCCCAAAGCACAGAATCTTGCAGCATGTGCTCAGTCTCTAAGAGTTAAATAAATAGAAATACTTTTGCACAAAGCTTTATGATTAGGTCAGTTGGAGAGCTTGACCTGGTTAGACCAAATTTGGTATGGATTTCTCAAAACATTTTTTTTCCACAAGAATGTGGTCTCTTTCAGAGAAGATAAGGACACAACCGTGGATTTGGATGCCAAGCACTCCATATTTTGCTCCTTTCCTGAATTGGGGAGGTAGAGATAGAAAGACTTTGTCTAAGAGACCAGTGAACAGAACAAATCAGAATTGAACATCATTTTGTGCCTATGTGCAGGTGTGTGTATGTGTGTGTGTGTTTGTGTACGTGCAAGCGCTCATGTATGTTGATGAACATTTGTATACACATATCTGTACACATGTATGCAAAAATATTGAGGTCAGACATCAACCTTGGGCAACATTCTTCAGTTTCTACCCACCATGCTGTTTACTATGGGATCTCTCAATGGGCTAGGGATTGCCAGTGCAGCGAGGGTGGCTAGCCAGTAATCCCCAGAGATCCAACTGTGTCTGCTACCCAACACTGGAAAGGCAAGCAGTGGCTTGCCTTTTATGTGCACACTAAAGATGGACACAGGTTCCCATGCCTATGTGCATCTCATTAGCTCTCAAACATTTTCATACTTTATTTCGTTATGTATTGTGTATGTGAATGCATGTGCTACAGTAGATATGTAGAGACCAGGAAACAGCCTTAAGAAACCAGTTCCCACCTTCTACTATGTGAATTCTGGGATTGAAATAAGGTGGTCATGCTTAACAGCAAACATATTTACCTACTGAGATATCTCATTGGAACCCCAACAAAACTTTTTTAAATATAAAATGTTTATGCAGCCATGAGACAATAGATGTCTGATACTTTATATAAAAGAGCTTTGTGTAGAGATTAGAATGTTCAATTGTTCCACTGTCCCCGGGGCTAAAACCAGGACAATATAAAGCAAACTAAAATGGATGGTTATTGTTGGAGGATACCATTTTGAATGTGATATTATAATGACCCATCCCTAACGTGGTGTTTAGAAAATCCAAAGTTGACATCCTTTGAGGTGATGCTTATGTCAGCTCAACATTCATCATGTGTATCATTACTTCAGCGCAGCTGAGGTCGTTTTTCAAAATGGCTTTTCATCTCTTTGGCTCCATTCAAACTATTCAGTTGTAAGCAAAGAATGTCAGTATACAGCATCATAGGTAAATAGTCAAGAAATTTAATGACTGGACCAAGACTATACTGCCAGCAACTGAGGACTGGGTTATAATCACACTGCTCTCTTAGTCCCTAATCCACAATGCCAAACCCCAGGAAGTGTCGTGAAGGCCCCAGAGCCTCCACCCTAGGCCTTCTGCCACCCCTCCTGAGCAAACATCACACTTAACCCTGCTTGTCTCTTTCCCTCTCTCCTCGCTACTTTATTGAATATATTCGGAGAAAAGGGTTTTTTTTCTGTACACTATTTTTATCTAATCAGCTAGTTTAAGGATTGCTAACTAGTAGGGGGTAGTCAATTATCACTGATAACTGTCAAGAATCAATTATCTAACTCTAAAGCCAAATGATTCTAGAAAATGTCTAGATATTGGTCCAAGTATCAAACAAGGTAGGCTTTCTTCCAGGAAAGAAAGAGAACCAGACAGTATCACCATGGTTTGATCTCCTGGAAGCTTCCAGCATTCTTGGTGCAAGGTGTCTTTCTGGATCCCATAATAGTTAATATTGATTGACAACTTTACAGGATCTAGAATCACCTAGGAAACAAGCCTCTGGGCATCTTTTCACGTGCCTGTGAAGGATTAGTTAGATTAGTTTAATTAAGGTGGGAAGACGCACTGTGACTATGAGCAACATTCATGGGCTGGGATCCCAGAATGCATAGGAAGAAGAAAATTAGTTAAGAAGCAGCATTCATCTCTCTGCTTCCTCACTGCAGATGCTGTGACCAGCTGCCTCATGCTCACACCACCATGACTTCCTTGCCATGACAGACTGGCACTCTAGAACTGTGAACCAAGCAAACCCTCCATTCTTTAGTCGCTTTGACTAGGCATTTGTCACAACAGGAAATGTTACTAAAACTATGGTGAGAATTGTAAGGCAGCAGCTGAGCTCACCCTGCCATCTATAGATTCTAACACTGTCTTCTCAGCCTCTTTTTTACATCAAAGACTCCTTGTTCACATGCTTTGAGTGAATGCAAAACTCTATCATGGTTAGACAGCTTGAAATACATCCATGGACCATAAATGATACTGGTTAGAGTTTTTGAAACTGGGGTCTAAAATACAGATATGGCCTCCTCAGAAAGAATAAAACTCTGATTTATTGCTCTCAGCCAGCCTTGGAGAGTGGAGCATCCATCGCACGATATCTGTGAATCCATAGCAACAGAGAAAGCAGAGAAGTCCAGAAGGTTGATCAAACAGTAACCTATCTATAAGTGACTCATTTTTTCTCTCCTGTGATTATACACCTTGTTCCCATCAAGCATCATGAATCTTCTTAGGATGGCATGCAAGTAGCAGAAATGGAGTGTGGTGATCAAATCCAGAGAAGAGAAAGTGCCTTCATGTGGCCTCCAGGGTAGGACACTAGAGCTGAGTCCTTTGTGAGCAATCAGAAGTCAAGAAAGAGGTAGACAAAGGACCCCACCCCTGAAGCCCTGCAGAGACAAAGCTGAGAGGATTCCAAGAGTTGTAGACAGTGAAGGACCCAACAGACTTAAAGTAGGGTCTAACTTTGACCACACCCACTTTCATTCCCAGAATGCCATCCTATTATTCTAAAAACTAATGGAAAGAGCAGCCTGCATTAACTCCTTCCTCATCCCAGGGGCAGAATTTCTGACAGAAACAACTTAAAGGAGGAAGGGTTTGTTTGAACACAAGCTTGATGGTATGCAGCCCATCGTGATAGGATAGGAGCAGTGATTGGGGTGTGACGTGACTGCAGTGATGTGAGTGTACACCTCAGACTCCTCACATCTCGCAGGATCAGAAGTAGAGAGAAATGAGGGCTTGTAGATATGTGTCTTTCTTGCCTGTCCTGCCTGCCTCCATTTCTTCTGTCTGGGTTGTTAGCACACAGGACAATATGACCTGCTTCAGGTTGAGTTTTCTCTTCCCAGTTAAATCTTTCCTGAAACATCCTCACAGACAGTCCCAGCAATGTATCTCCTAGGAGAAGACAAATCCAGTCAAGTTGACAAAGAAGATGACACAACATGCCATCTCCTTCCTACCTTCCCAAAGTACAAATATTTATATGTCATCATTACTATTTCTTTCCACTACAACAACAACAAAAAATACAAGTATCACCGTCTTCCTCAGTGTTACAGAGTCCAGGTCCAATTCCATCACCTAATGCATCCCCTCACTTGACGTCCCTCCCAGGCAGCTGTGACAAGCACCCAGCATGGGGTTGAAGTTGCTCACAGTTCATAAACTGTGTGTCTACAGTGCATGAAGTCCTGGGTTCTCTCTCAGCATCACATAGACCAGATATGGTGATGCTCCAAATAGCAGCACTGTGTGGGTGAAGATATTCTGATCACAAGTTCAAGGCCATCCTTAGCTTACCAGCAAGTGAAAGCCCGGCCTGGACTACATGAGACCCTTCCTCAATAATAAGCCAGAGCTACCTCAAGTATATCTTCCATGGACGGATTCCCATGATGCTTTGCACGTAGACACAAAACCTCAGGCAAGAATCATCACGCTGTAAAGTTTATTTCACCTCTTATTTTCTTCACCCAGCACTATTTCTGAGCCTGTATCTATATCTACACAAGGGATACAAGCACAGCGTCACACTAAGAAGACCCACTTAGACACCTTTTAACAGCTGCCCAGCTGCCCAGCACATAAACACAACACATTTTCCTCACCCATCTCTCCACTAATGGACACTCAGGCAATTTGAAAATGCCCAGTCTCACAAAAATCACTACAACGAATGCCCTTGAACACATCTCTCGGTGTGCAGAGAAACCACTTTGTCCAAGGCTTACATTAGAGGTGAAATTGCTGTGTCCTATGAGCATAAATCCTCAAATGTGTTAGGCTCTGCTTCTCAGTTCCACAATGAGACCATATTAACCCACATCCCAGTAGCCCACAAGGAAGGGAGTCTTCTCCCACCTTCAGGAAAGTCTTCTTTAGACCTAGGCTAAAAGGCATATAGAGTAAAAGTGCACCTGTTTACCCACTAAGAGTGAACCTGCACTTAAACCTATCTATCTATACATTTAGATCTATAGGTACATAGATATATAGATATGGGGAGGAGAGAGGGAGAGAATAAAGTTCAGTTCAATTCTCTCCTCATGGCAGCATCATTTTGAAAGCTAACGATGCGTCTCTATTCGCCCATCTTCTGATGACTTAATGAATTAGCCACTCGCCCATAAGAACTGAACTGCTGGGATAATACATCAAAATCAAGCCAGGCACTCTCGCTCGTATGGGCTGATGGATTTAAGGCGAGACCTCAGGCAATAACAGTGTTGTTTAGAAGACGAATCTACTCATAAGCGCCCCTCCGTGACAAATGACAGACTTGGAGGCGATTCACAAGGTCCAGGTGGGAGCGGCTTCAACTTAATTAAACTCTGAAAACATAATAGAACCCAAGGCAGTACATCAATTTCTGGGTCCCCCTATCAAAAAGCACATGATATCCTTAATAGGTCGGCCATATCCAATTCTTGGGACTGTAATAGATCGTTAGCTGACATGCAGTATTCCAGCAGTCCTTGATACTGCTGGAGCCAAGGCCACCTCTGCCTCCTTTCTCCTTCTTCCATGTTTGTTTTGTCCACCCAAATGGGGAGGGGGCTGTGACTCTGCTGCCATTGCTTTACCATGGGTCCTACCAACACCCACCCCTGGTGTTTCGTACTTGGTCTCTGCAGCTCTGAAATCCTGGCATGTTGGCCACCAAGTGTCATCTCTCTTTTTTTCGTGAGGCCAGGCTGAAACTGGCCAAGTAGGCTAGGCTGGCTGGCCAAGGAGCCCAAGGAAACTGCACTGTTTCCAGCTCTGCAGCACTGAGGTTATGATCGTGGACTATCATGTTCAGCATTCTACATTTTTAATTATTTTATGTGTATCAGGGGCAGGTATGCACAGGCCACAGTGTACATAGAGAGGTCTAAGGACAATTTGCCAAAGTCAGTTCTCTCCGTCCACCATGTAGCTTTTGGGAGCAAACTTCCCAGGCTTGGTAGCAAGCACCTTTGCCTGCAAAGCCATCTTGCTGGCCCACATAGTCAGCTCTATTTTTTTAACCAACGTTCTAGGATCAAACTCAAGTCCTTTTGTTTCCAAATCAGGCACATTACTTGTGTAACATCTCCCCAGATCCCCAAACATCCTCAGGACCCACGAAAGTCACAACCTACTGTAATCCAGAGCTCCATGACACCCTCAGCTCGCAGAGGACCTTGAACAAACACAAAATCCAAGCACTGCCTCCCAGCCAGCTCAGCGGCTGAGTCAGAGACACCTCACCTGTTTCAATGGCTCTCTGCTGAGAGCCATGCTGCCTAAAAGTGCTGAGTCACTCAACTTTTAACTTTCACCCATCTCATTTGTAAACCTCATGCTTCCAAACAGGTGTCCTTCCCAGGAACGCTTGAGAGAACCACACATGACAGAGAGTGAACACTTGTGTGGAGCTGTCTGCAGGAAGACTTGACTCTCACCTTAAAAGGTTGAAAGGGAGCTAACTCCAGAACCAAATAAGGACAGCGACCTGGTAACACACATTAGGTTACCCAAATATCGCTTTTCAGGGAGGTAATAGTTTCATGAACACTTCATAGTGAAAGGGCAAAGAAAACCAGAAATCAAGACACTATACAAATGAATTGGAGAAAACATCTGGTAGGCAGGAACTTGTCTGATGTCAACCTCAACCTTTGGTTGGAAGAAGCTACATATCTGTCTATATTCCAAACCATTTACCTAATAATGGTCACAAAGATGTTTGGTCACATACAGAGGAGGGTGACAAATATTTCTGGAGGGGCTCAAGATGCTTCACAATAACCTGGCTTTTGATTCGCAATATTCCATCCTATATACCTCATTGAAATTCCAGTCAGCTCCTCAGCCTCATAGAAGGCTCAGTGGAAGCTGCTGTTCTTTCCAGGAACTTCCATTCATACACTAACTTCAGAAACACATACTCATGTGCACACATGCACACACTAGCATATATATACACACATACACACTTGAGACTCACCCTCATATGCTTACACAATAGTAAGAGTCGTTGGTTATAGAAGAGCATTCTGTAGAGTCACTTGTTCAGCAAGAATAACCCTGGTGGGCTGGAGGAAAGGACCCCACACCCAACCCCACAGCCAGTCAGAAACAGAGCTGACAGTAGAGTCCCGGTTCCCTGAGAAAAACTGAGTCAAAAGGTTAATGTGAGTCTTGTGCATCATGTCTTGCAAAACCTTTCCAAGTGCTTTATTTTGTCAATCAGGAACTAGAGTATCTACCTCAAGAACCAAAGAATAAAAGCAACTATGGCCTTGCCTCATCTAACAAAGTAGTGCCAGGCTGGCATTAGTGCAAAGGTCAGCTCAGAAGAGGTAAAAGAGCAGTTACTCGGAACTAATTGAGTGTTTATGACCCAGGAACATCAAGTCCAACATGCCCCAAATAACACTTTCTAACGTTGAGGTGGTTAGCCAAGCTTTTACAGTTATGGAACAAAAGAGACTCATAAATCAAAACACTTGGGGAAGTGGGAATGGAGATGGCTCAATGCTCACAAGCTTTTGCAGAGAACTCAGTTCAGTTCCCAGCATCTATGCCATGCAGCCTGTAACTCCAGCTCTGAGGGATCTGAAGCCCTCTCCTGGCCTCTAGGGGCACCTACACCCACGGGCACACTTGTGAGCCCACAAACACACACATATTTAAGAATAAAATAATATCTTTATCTAAATAAAATCCTTTTCAAATACATTGGTGAAACATCAATCAGGCCACAGAGCTTCAGAAAAGCATGAAGCCTGTGCTATGTGCTCCATGCTACTGATGACATCCTTAGCGTGGGAATGTTCACACATTCCAAACAGTTCACCTGTTAGTCACAAGGATGTCAGGACAACCGATAAATGGTTAGAGATGGAGATACTTATATTAAAACATCTTTAGGAAACCCATCACTCTGAACAGTGGATATAGGCCAATAAGAGAGGAAGGAAGGGACTGCGGGAAAGAAAGATGAAGGCACAGGAATGGGAGGGAAAGAAGGAAGGAGGGATGACAAACCACCACCAAAGGGAAAAAACCTACAAAACCCAAAATCATTTGGCTCTGGGTCTACATCATTTCAACTCTCCACACTCAAAAAGTACAAAAAAAAGGCACCCAACATTTTAGACTATTTAATATCTTTTTCCAGGAACTTCGGTTCACACTGGCAACAGTACAGATCTAACAATGCACTTCGCCATTTCTGCATGATATTTGAATTTTTTTTTTCTAGGAAGGAAAAATATCAGGTTGCTTTTAGTAAGAGCTTACACAGACTGCTTTATCTCAGTAAATCCTCACAGGGACCTGGAAAGGGGTCAAACGTATGACCTCGGTCTTGTCAACACATGAGCAGATCCTAGGGGATAATAATTGTCCTGCAGTCCCCATCTTATTCAGAAGCAAAGAAGGGGTTCACCCTGGACCCCAGGCTCCCATGATCCCTAGCAGGTGGGGAGCAGCCACTAAACAGCTATGAGGTATGCTTTCATCTTTTAAACACAGAAAAGCAACATATTTCGGTTGTGATGATTGAAATTCAAGGAATATTCCCTCTCAGAGCCTTCCATCACCTGCATGTAACTGCCATGGCTCCTGACACCTCCCTCCCAACAGAGAACTTTAAGATGGAAAGGCCTTAAGTAAAGCCCAAGTGATTCCAATTAGACACCGAGCCCTATGAACTGTTAAGTGGGGTTGCTATCTGCCTCCCCAGCATAAGGGTACTCTGACTTACCCTTTGACTAGCATGCCTGGCACAAGCCAGGGGTTAACTCTTGGTAATGTCTCCCACACATAGTATAAGTACCCAGCCTCCTACTGCCCAGTTATATCACTCTTATCTCCAGCACCGCCTGATAAATTATAGAGTGTGAATCTTTTTCAAAGCATTCTCCACTGATCACCTTCTTTAAGCCAGTTTATGTTGAACACTAGCAGCTAGGGCAGCAAGATAGATCAGGGGGTTTTCTTTCCTATTCGTAGGCAACCCCCCAAAGAGGACATTGCTTACCCCGCAACGGTAAGACTTTTAATGCATGCAAATTTTAAAACCATTCCGCATTTATTAATCCCTCGTTGAAGTAAATGGCATCAAAGCCCATGGAAAAATCACCCACTCACAAGAACAGCTATCCCTGTGGCTCACCCAAAGACTGACATGAAGGAGCAATCAGATGCATAATGCTCTAGTTTTCTTACATGGATGAGTGTCTCACATCCCCTGAGACCCAGGAAGGGCAGGTACTAAATATCAGCCCTTGCACATAGCAGCACAGGGACGGGGAAGACACACATGGATCAGGAGAAAATATTCAGATTCAGGGTAAGGGGCTCCAGACAAACCTCAGATCACTCTCCCAACCTCATCCTGATGAAGCTGCTATAAATCCCCAGACTCACTTGACCTGTTTCTATCCCAGGACCTTTGCATGTGCTGTTAGCGATGCCTGATTTTCCCTCCACCTCTGTTCTTTGTATGGGTAGACCATTTCCATCCCATAGGTCTCAAATCAATCTCACCCTTTCCAGAAAAGTCTTTTCTACCACGTTATCCAAAAGAGAGAGGGAAGTAAGAAATACGGGGAAAAAAAGAGGAGATAGATAGTAACTAAAGAATAATGGCATATGTGTGTATGTGCACACGAGTGTGTGCGTGTGTGGGAAAATGCCCTCATGAAACCCACCACTTTGCATGCTAATTTAAGAAATTAATTTTAGAAAAGAAAAAAATCAGCAAAATTGCCAGTGAGATGACTCGGTGGGTAAAGACACTGGTCTCCAGGCCTGACAGCCTGGACTTGATTCCCAGAACACACATGATGGAAGCAGAGAAATACATGCATGAGTTGTCTTCTGACCTCTGCTTGTGTAGCTTGACATATGTGTACACACACACACACACACACACACACACACACACACATATATATATATATATATATATATATATATATATACACATATAAACTCACACAGATGTAATAAAAAATTTTCAATAAATAAAATGCAATAAAAGGTTTACAGTAAATAAACTAAAAGACCTTCCCTAAAAACCTGATGCTTCATTCTATTCATCCCTACACAGCACCTAAAGCATTCTGCTTATCTTGCCTATGGCTTTGAATGTTATTATCTGACCTTTTGAACACACACACACACACACACACACACACACACACACACACACACTACAGAGCAGGGTCCTGTATGTTCTGTCCCTTGCTTTCTGGCATCACTGAGAGTCTCAGTACACAGTACTGGTGTATGAACCAACAATTAACTAATCAGGGCAAAGCCCTGTGCCTCATCTGGTCCCCAAGCTGTGGAATTCTTGAAGGTACTATCCTCAACTTCCTCACTCACTCATTCCCATAGCATCTCTCTTTGTCTCTGTCTCTCTCTGTGTATGTCTGTCTCTCTGTCTCTGTCTCTCTGTCTCTCTCTGTCTCTCTCTGTCTCTCTCTCTGCCTCTCTCTCTCTGTGTGTGTGTGTGTGTGTGTGTGTGTGTGTGTGTCTATCTGTCTGTCTGTCTGGTGTCTTTATATGCATGTGTATGTCTGTGTGCCTGGTGTGTGTGTGTGTGTGTGTGTGTGTCTCTCTCTCTCTCTCTCTGTGTGTGTGTGTGTGTCTATCTGTCTGTCTGTCTGGTGTCTTTATATGCACGTGTATGTCTGTGTGACTGGTGTGTGTGTGTGTGTGTCTCTCTCTCTGTGTTTGTGAGTGTGTGCGTGTGTGTGTGTACACACGTGCACATGGGTGTGTACACACTCATGTGCATGCATATGGAGATCACAGGGGAACTTCCTCCTCAGCCTCCATCTTCACTCACTTTTGTGTGAGACAGGGTCCCTTTTCTCCATCTTGAGATCAGTGATTCCTAGGCTGGCAGTTAGTAAGCTCCAGGATTCCATCCATCTCTGCCCCTCCCCGGCCCAGTACTGGATCACCTGAACTTGGGATTTGTGTTTGCACTTATGCATTCTCTCCGTCACTCTCCTGTGACTTTAGTGACCACCTTGAAGGTGACTTGAACTTTATGCCTCCAATGATGTCTCTGAGGCCTAGACTCACACACAAAAGGGATGTGCTCAGACACCAAATGTGTGGGGACCAGGAGCCCAAGTAAAGATCTCACATACAAATGAAAGGACCATACCAGAAATCCAGTGACAGCCATCTCTCAGTTCCCAAAACTAGGAAAGGCTGAAAAGAGTTCTAAAATTAAATGCAAAGGGAAGACCTTTTCAGATGAGGCCTCCTCCTCCTTCCACTGAACCATACACAGTCTGCAGACAGTGGAGGAAACCACTGTCATCAAGCCCAGCTTGGCTTCCTGACTTGACTTCCTGACAGTAGCCCCCAAGCACTCCTGCCACTCCAGGCTCTAGCACTTCTGAATCCTCCCTGCCCCTACCTGCTCTGTCCCACCCTCATGAAGTCCCCATTCTTCAAGAGTCCACTGATAATCTCTTCATGAACTCAACCAGGCTCTTTTCAAACCAGGGTTACCCTCACTCTAGGCAAGCACTCTTACCCTGAGCTATATCCCCTGTCCCCAGACTTCTTTTAACTTTGAACTTACTCTATAACCCAGGTTAGCCTCGTCCTCAGCATCACCTTGGGCAGCAGTCACTCTGAGGTGAAAGATCACGGGATTTGGCATTGATTGAACAGCGCACACTTCAGAGCCAGGCACTGTTCTGGCCACTCCGCTCTCCTTACCATCACTTTCAAGGAAAGTGAGACATAGAAAAGAATTCGGAGAGGGAAGAAGCTTTATCAATGTCACGCAAGAATTCGGTAATGGAGTTCAAGTTCAAATTTGGATCACTTTGCTACCAGAGCCCATGATCTTGATCACCCATTAAAGCATTCCTTATCTGGTATTCATCACATGGCAGACAACAGCAGAGAATTGATGACAGTCATGCTGTTTGGGATGCACCAGCATGCTGCCTCGTTCCCACCTGAGAAGCAGCGTGCACACAGGCTAACAGGCAAGCCTCGGCTGGATTGGATGGGGACCTAGAAAATATCATAGCACCTCCAACAGCCTTGCCCTTTCCAGGGCATTCCGCCTGCCTCCTGTTTACCAATTATCTGAGCAGCTCTGTACTGCAACAAGGCATAAATGGAGTAATGAATTGAGATGCAGGTTTCATAAAAGTGATTAACTGCTAAATTCCAGTTCAGCTAACAGTTCAATTATCCCATTTTGCATCTCGGCTTTCCATCCAATTCCACGTTCACGCAGCCCCAATCACCGAGGCACCTACTGCCTCGGCATTACCATTAATTAAGCCATCGCTCTTCCCAGGAATCTGTCCACCCTCACTCATGAGACAGGTTTACAAATAGGGGTGTGAAGAGAGAGCTTTGAGTAGCAAGTATAGTAATGCCAGGATGGGGATTCACCCCAAGTGCATTCAATGATCCCTACCATGTGTGATGAGGGTAGGGTGTGTCCATGCCATCTCACAGATGCAGAAGGCAGAGGGCAATGCTCAGAAATGCGTTTTCTCCTTCCACTGTGGGTTCCTGGGATGCAACTAAGGTCTTCAGGCTTGTGCAGCAAATGTTTTTAACCAATGAGCCATCTCACTGACTCAATGCATATTTATTATTTTACTTTGTTATTGTTCAGCCACCTTGGTGTGCCACCCTCTCTTCCCTCCATGCTAATGGTCTTTCTTTCTAATTTGATGTCATATGTATCCCATTACCTCCCCTTTCTACTTTCATGTCCTACAGACACACACAGACACACACACACACACAAAGAGAGAGAGAGAGAGAGAGAGAGAGAGAGAGAGAGAGAGAGAGAGAAAGAGAGAGAGGGGCAGATACATACACACACATACATACACACAAATGCCTATGAGTAGCTACAAATTTATATATAAATTTAGATCTATGTTCCTCATATGAAAGAAGGCATGCAGTATTAGACTAGACTCAAAAGACGTCCCTAGTCCACTCTGCCTAGCCAGCCCTTGATGTTCAAACCACAAAGCTCAGTTTCCCCAAAGCAGCATTTGCTGCTCATATGCTCAGGTGTTCTGAATTCAACAATGTGTGGGGTTGCCAGTGTCCCCAGCCTTTCAGAAGACAGAACAGCACCAACTATATAGTAACTATAGTAAATAGTAACTATATAGTTACTGTTTATCCAAGACAAGCAGCTGGCCCCAGTTCAACTCCTGGGTCTCCCTCTGCTGCCTGCTGACTTGATTCCATAGTGGCACAGCTAGACTTGTCCACCATCTTGGCAGGATGGAAGACTAGAGATAAGTTTCAAATGATTTCTTAATAAGAAAATAAAATTTGAGTTATATTTTCCTATCTGTCGTGGAGTGTCATTCAAGCCTGCTCCCTCAATTTTGCTCATCAATGTATCAGTTTGAAAGAGATAATTATTAATATTCTGTGGACACTCTGTGGGAGCCAGGCACTGCTTTAAACACTACATTCATGGTTATTCAATCCTCAAAGCTTTGTGAGTTTGTTTTACTGTTATCTCTGTTCATGAGGAAACTGAATACCAGAGAGGCTGAGCAATTTACATAGAGTCACACAGCTATGAAGAAGATGACATAGGACTCAAAGCCCAATCTCAAAACAATATTCTATATAGCATATGCTCAGTAAACAACTTCCTTAAATATTGTTTTGGAACAAAATGAATGGATGTGTGCATGTATGGACAGATGCACAGATGTGCCAGCAGGTGGATGATTGGATGGATGGATGGATGGATGGATGGATGGATGGATGGATGGATGGATGGACAAAAAGATGGATGAACAGATGGAAAGGTGTGATGACTTTATTCCTTAAATGATCATGTCATACTTTAATTACATGAAAGCCTTACCCCATAAAGCCTTTATGATCAGAAGATGATGTTGCCAGAGACATGATTTTTTCTCCAACAACTTACATCTAACAGGATACCCAGGTCCCTTATTTATTTTCAAGCAATGTGTGACAGTCCCAGGAGCTTCTGGGTGAGCACAGGCAGGGACAAAGAGGTCTTCACATGCACTATCCACAAAGAAGAAGGCATCACAGAAGACGCTCCTAATCACACACCTCTCCTTGACACACAAGCCCCCGGCAACCTCCATGAAAATGCACAGACCAGGCCAAGCAGCAGCATAGCTTGACATAACATGTAGATGTCATCCCAGAATTCTTGATTCTGAGGCTCCCTTGTCATGATTAAGCATAAAGAGCTCATCTTTGGATATCCGGTTCTCTGTGTTCCCATTATCTGCCAAAGTGAGATCCAGGTGCACAGGGGGCAGCTCCATTGGCTGAGGGAAGGGAGAATCATGTTTATATTTTCCTTCCAATACATGAGCTGTGTTCTTTGTCATTTATGACTATGGCTCCGTGCTGGTGACCCAAGGTTCCTCTCTCCCTCCCACACCAACATTTTAGCCCAAGAGATTTCTGGAATACACTCATAAAGGAAAAGACTTCCTGATCAAGGCCTCTTTTCCTTTCTGGAGCCTGATGGGGACCAGAGTAAGCACGTATCAAACATATGGACTTCCACAGCAGATTTTATGAACGTACATGAAGAAATGTCTCAGTGAGACCCAGGGATTGTATGTCACCCAAGAAGACTGGACCTTAACCTTTCTGCCAAGTCTGTTTGGGCCACATAGTTCATTGTTTTTGTGACATAGATACTTCCAGCTCCAAATAGACAGGCACAGAGCATACCAGAAACTCTCTTACACACAGACATCTCTGTGCTTCTTAAAATCCTCTGTCAAGACTCTTTGATGTGTGCCATTTGAATTTCAGGAAGAAAAAGAGCCTGAGAGAAGACAGGGGCATCTGTTCTGAAGTCAAAGACACCCAAGAGTGAACTCTGTCTCCATAATGACTTTGTGACCAGTGAGACTCAGTTACCTTTAAAGATTTTCAAAATACTCAGTGAACATCCACACAGAATGTAATAGAGTCATGCACCCCTTAACCTTTCAGATGGTGATGGGCTGTGTGTACAGTGGTGGTCCTGTACATTTATACATACAGTTCTATCCATTTATATAAGGTTCCACCGAGCCATTTCTATTTGATTCCATGCATATAGAATCATATATGTGTATGGTTTATATGTGTAAGGTTCCATACATATATGTTTCTATACATATAGTGTATGTGTGGTTGTTGTTGTTGTTTCAAATGTTCTAACAAGTACTAGAAGATGCATATTTATAATTTATATACATGGAACTATCATCATGTATATGTAATTATATGTCTGTACTGTAAATAAAGACCATACACCTCATCAAAAAAAATTATATGCCAAATATAATACCTCATGGGAGTGGAGGAGCTGCTGCTATAAACAAAGCTCCTGCCCTTCGGGTCACGGTAGCAAAACACATGTCCCATGCACAGTGGCTGATCCTTGGGACCAGCAACAAGCATCCTGGGCTGCTTTACAATGTCATTGTGCTGTACTGTTATTGCTGTCTTAAAGTATAGCCTTCTATTTGCAAATGGAAATTCACTGTGAAATGTGTGTTGTGGGCTGGAGAGCTAGCTCAGTCCTTAAACGCTTGCTTTCCTTGCAAACACTAGGACCTGCACTGGATCCCCAAAGCCAACTTGGAAACAAGCCAGGCCTGATGCTCTGTACCCATAATCCCAGCTTTAGGAAAGCAGATCTCTGCTGTTTTCCAGCCCATCAATCTAGCCTCAGATCCCAGAGAGAGCCCTGACTCAAAAAACATGGTGGACATTGGCTTCTGCCCCATATGTTTACACACACACACACACACACACACACACACACACACACACAAATACAAATATACAAACACAAATACACCTATACAAATACACCTGCACATACATGCACAAAAAAGAGTTCACTGATTAATTAAAGAAATAAAAGTGTGTATCTAACTTTTCACACAATGGTAACTTGAACTTCTCTGATCAGGACAGTTGCCCCCCAACTGCTTCTAACTGAGAGTTAGTTCCTGTTCCAGCTTGAGCAGCAGGAAGAGAGACATGGAGAGGCCATGCAGACCCTGCTAGGCTTGAACATAGCCATTAACTGTGGGCTGACGGAGGCAGGAGCCAAAGGTTCATTCAAGGTCATGACTCAAGGAGGAGACTCTGGGCAGGTCGATTCAGAAGACGCAACCTCCTGCACCTGCTTCACTGATGTGTGACCTTGACTGTGACCCTGTCGACCTTGAGAGCTGCTTCTGAGTGCCAGGCTTGGTTCCTACAGCCCCTCCCAAGAACTGGTTCTTCCTGACGACGGCTCCATTCCTGCCCCCTCTCCTTGACTCCTGTGTGAATAATGAGTTCTAAATATATTTTCTTGTTCTAAACCATTTTTCTTTCCCCATGCTAAATGACCAGGCTTGTGTGTGTCAGCAGGAAAACGTGCCCTGCTTTTCCAAAGAATGTAGAGATAAGGCCACATAGACTTCCCGAGCGCTGGAGGGAGCAGTATGTCGCTGACTCACAGCCGGGAGGAGAAGCTTCTTCACTTCACACCTTTGAGCACCCAAGCCTTCCGATTATTTTTTGTTTTGTTTTGTTTTTGAAAAAAAAAATGCAGGATGAAGAAGGAACTGCTATTAATTATTTAACATGAGAACCCAGGGCCAAGTTACTGGGAGAATTATTCTTTCATTTCTGGGGCCTGTCAGGATCATCCACCAGCACTGAGTTAAGCAGATCCCGTCAGCCACAAAATCACCCAGCACGTGCCTCTCCCTTCCTATGCTTCTTGCAGCCAGCATTGAGAAGGTGGGGTTATGAAGAGAGCATCAGACATGGATGGTTCCCACTCCCCCACTGCGACGTGCCTTCCTAGGTGGATGGGACTTTCAAGGGTGAGCTTGTTTTCTCGAAATCAAATAAAACATCAGACCTGCAGAAAGCATGGTGTGCAGACTCTTTTCTACATGTCAGGCCTAATCCTTCCAACATTAGACAGACCTAAGGTCACTGTTATGACCTTCAGAGTGAAAGTCATGAGGACTGGTGTTTGCAAAGGCCCTGCGGTGGAAGGGACATGTCCAGAGGTGGCAGGAAGCATCGGAGTGTCCCGTAGACAGCTCCCCAAGTACTAAGTCTGCAACTTTCCTGGCATACACCACTCAAACAAGCTCAAGCCAATTTCTTTAGCGACCTAACTGGGTTTTCCTCAGTAGGTGGACAGGGCACCCGCCCAGGGAGCACAAGCCTGAACTGCCTAATCTTCATTGTCAACCTGACAAGATCTAGAGCCACCACCCAGGGAGGCAAAGCTCTGGGCATGTCTGTGAGGGATTTTCTACACTAGGTTAACCCTACACTAACCATTAGTCTGAATAAAACAGAAAGAGGATGCTCTACTTCCTGACTGTGGACACGGTGTGACCAGCTGCCTCATACCCCCACTTGTGTGTCCTCTCCATCTCTCTTCAATGGAATGCTCCCCTGCAACTGTGAGCCAGGGTAAACCCTTCTTCCCGGAAGTTGCTTTTGTTGGTATTTTTCCTTCAGCAAAAGACATACAATCCCTAATGCAGATCCCTTAAAAGCACATATTGTAAAGTACCTTGGATGGAATCTAGCAGACCTGTGATTCAGGGGGGTCCATATCCTGCCCTGGGGTGATCCAGTAACTTTAAGACAGATGAATGTCCCTCTTCTATGGCAATCCTCAAAGATTCAAGTCTCTCATCCCATCTCCCCAGACTATGCAGAGAACAGCGGCCTATATTTATCATTAGTTGCTCTTAGTGAAGTTCTTCCCTGTGTGGTGTTTCTTGGACAGATCATGGCTCTAGCTTGAGTCTGAACATCCTGCCAGCCAGGCTAATAGACTTCTGACTCTCTGGTGTGCCTTATACCCCAGCTTGTGCCAAGAAGTAACTAAAAAGGTCACTTTAAATTACAAAATGACAAGAGACATCCTGGTCACTCACAGGCTTCCTCTCTGGGACATCTCAGATCCTCCAAAAAGCTGGGCCAGGGAAGCTCCCTCTGCCTTCTGGAGGCCTACCCTGGCAAGCTAATGGCTTGCCCATCAAAGCGTGTGTGTCTGTGTAGGAACTAGAGAACAGCTTGTCTCCACAGTCTAGTATAATTACCACTAAATGCTCCAGAAACTTGGCAGTTTTGAATTCCATCCCACCCATGACTGACGTTCCTAATTAATAACTATTGTTTCTCTCCTCTGGCTGAATTCCCTGAACGCCAACACGCAGGGCATAGACTAAAAACAGACATTAAGGAAAATAACATCAGCGTTCATCTCTAGCAGAAATGGATGTGGTGCTTCCATGAACGATGTGGGAAGGTCTCTGATTCCCATGCAGAAGAGACCCTTTCTGCCTGATTGACTCTCTCCTCCCACAGGACCCAGAGGGTCACCCCAGCTTCTCCCTCATGGCTCTCTACAGTTAGATTCCAGCCAGTACCTTTGGGGGAAGTGAACCCTGGACTTCTTTATTCTTTTGCTTTGCTTTTAAGTTACAGCTCAAATTTTCCAAAAAAGACCTTCCAGTGCAGTGTACGTGAGTCATGGCAACTACTGGGTACACTGTAAACAGGAAGTCCACCTTGAACAAGAAGAGTCATCTCACAATCTGCTTCAGAAGCTTCTGGGGGTGGCTGTGAGCCACAGCAGCCAGCATCTGCAGATGGCTTTGTTTACTTTCTGGGGTTGTGTCCAACAGGGAATACAGTATCAGGGCCTAAGTAGGACAAAGATATATTATCTGCCACCTAGCTATTGGGTCCCTTCCTTGGGCCCTCTGAGCCATAGATCTTTCCACTGTAATGTGAATGTTAGCAATACAGACATGACAAGGCTGACTACATCACAATGAGAAAGTCAAGTGATCCCTGTGGACTCTACCAGAGAGTAAATAAATGCTAACTTGATCTAGTCCTAGGCACAATTAACTCACACCCCTGTTTGAGGGACACTTCTGAGATATGAGCTATAGATTAGGATTCACTCTAAGCATGTGTGGTTAAACAAATAAGATGGAGTGTGTGGTCCCCAGGAGAGGAGCACATGACAGTTCAGGACCAACACTGCAATGTCATGACTTGCATCTCACACTCTTGAGTTTGAGTAATACACAAAATCAAACACAGGGCTTCACCCAGAGGTGCAGGCCTTTCCGCCCAGCTATTTGGGATGAAGTGGTCCAGGGAAGGAGATCAAGTCATCTGAAGATAAAGCACTTCTTGGGCATCTTGTCCCTTGTCCTAGAATAAAGGGCAAAGAGCTAGAGATGCAACTCTGTGGAAGTGCACTTGCCTACAACCCACCAGTGAGAGGCAAGAGACTTAGCACAGTGCTCAATCACTAGCCCTGTTTGCAGTGGGCCCTGAGTTCTAACCCCATCGCCAAATGCAGTAAAATAGAAACTTATGAGTAAAACCAGATCCTGTGGCTTAAAAGGGGAACATGTACAAGTGGCTGTGGGCCTGTATCTTTTCTTTTGATTATGACAGGCTCTCACTCTGTAGCACAGGCTGGGCTCAAACTTGATCCTCCTGCTGAAGCAGGCAGCAAGGTGCTATAGTCACAAGCATACTGAAGCTTTGATTTACCCTCTCGGTCCCTGTTGATTTCCCCGTGGGTGTGGCTGAAGAATGGCTCCTCCCACTCAACATTTCAGTTCTTGCTTCCTCCTTACCTTGGTCAATTAAAAATTCTTCTGTCCTCCCAGAGCACCTGCATGCATGTAGCATACATACACACAGATACACACATACACATTGATTAAAAAAAAACTAAAGATATATAAAAGAAATCTAAAATGGAATTAATACTCATTCTGCTGAGGAGAAGTAGATATTGCATAGAATTAACCACTGGTGACACTGGTGACAGCTGAGGTGCTCAGTAGTAAGTGATAATCATTGCTATCTTATTCCAGAACGTCTCATCGCCACCAACAGAGACACTGCAGGTACAACTTCCTGCACTACCAGAAAAACTGTGTCATCACAGGACAACCCTGTAGGCTCTGTCTGGTCTCCACACTATAGTTTTTTGCCCTTATTTTTTTCCATTTGTTTTGCTGTTTGACCCAAAGTCTCACTGTGTAGCCCAGGCTTGACTCTCAATCCTCCTGTCTCAGCCTCCCTCGTGCTGGGCTGACAGATGTGTCGCCATGCCTGGGCACTTCACACCTCACTTTTGCACTCAGGAGCCACGTCTCCATCGTGCTTTGATGTCTGTAAGTGAGCTCATGGCTTAGGGATGGGACAGGTAACCAAATGGGTCTAAGCTCAATGTCCTATAAGAACTCACTCTCCAGATGCCAGAGGATAATATTTTAAATCATAAGTCACAGCTTGTGTCTATTGTTTCCGGAGGGCGAAGCCAGACATAGCATAAGGACTATGCAGACCAATGCCTCTGGTGCCATCAGTGTGCCTGGCTTCCCTAGTGCTAAGAGAGGAAGCCTGTACCCCTAGATTATCAGTGAGTGACACTAGGGCATGTTTTGGTTGTAATCAACCTAGTTCTAGTTGAGAACCTCGCTATTATTGACCAACTATCATGTACGTGCTCAGACAAAACTAACAGACACCATGATTGGAGAAGGGCTCTTTCAATATAAATTTTATAACCATGAATGTGACCTATGCCACCAATTCCAATAATGCTGTTTCTAACCAGACCACGGACATCCACATCCAGAGAGCTGACACAGGGGAGGCAGAGATACCAAGGCTTGCTGTGTAGCCAAATTGTGAGGTCTGGATTCAGAGAGACCCAGTTTCCAAGAAAGTGAACTGCCTTCCTGAAGGTGATATCCCAGATTCTCTTTGAACCTTCACATGAGCATGTGATACACACACACACACACACACACACACACACACACACACACACCTTAAGTTAAAAAGGAATCCCAGCAGCATTAAATGCTGGGAAGGCGAACAGGTTTACATGTCCAGCTACATCAGGTTATCAAGATAATAACGAACAACCAAGTGTGTTAAACCAGGCACAGGAAACCCAAATGGGAGGAAGGAGAGGCGGGGCCTGCTGTCAGCAACTTGTCACACACACAGGAAGAACAGTGACATCTTTATAGCAGTGGAGAGAAGGAGAGATAACTGGTTCCATTAAATGATGAGTTGCATGGAGCCCACCCACCTGTCAGTTCTACAAAGCCTTCCAACGTGCCACTTCCACCTGGAGAGGAAGCTGAGCCACCCTGTTGGGACTCCCAGATAAAAGACGGGTGGCTTCCTGGAGACATGTTTCTGAGAGTACTTCCCAGCACCACTAGTGGTTAGCTGAACCATCTTTGATGCTGTGGGCTTTCACCCCAAAGCCAGATCTCCCTTCCATCTGTCTCCAAGGCTGCCCATGAATCTTCGGAAGCAGATATGATCTTTGCTTCAAGGTTGATTCCACCCAGAGTTCTCAGAATGACACTAATTTTATATTTCAGAGTCCTTTTAAAAGTTCTCTTTAAAGCACACAACTTCATGATGCAGTTGCTTTGGTTTTTATTCCCTGCTGGACAAAGTGCTATATTTCTAGAAATGCCTCATTAAGAAGGCAACCAACACTTCCCTCCCCCGATTCCATCTGAAAGCGGTCCAGAGGCTGATTGCTCAGTCCTTGCAGGGCCGTCCTTGCCATGGGCGGTTTCTCGGCATCAATAAACTCAGCCTGGCTTCTCTGGAACGCTGCATCTTCTCATTAGCAGACACAGCCCCTTGACCAACCCAGGGAGGGAAGACTGTGACTGTGCCTTTTTCTTCTTGCTCTCCTTTTGAAATCTTGGCTTGGTGACAAAGCTAAACAAGAAGAAAAACTAATCCTAATGAAATTCTCCAACAAAGACATAAACTAGAAAGAACACATTGCAAAGAACAGCAGAGATCAGTCAGGAAAGGAAGAGGTAGGGAGTTTGATCAAGCTCACGAACACAACTCAGATGTGTGCAACAGTGGCTGTGTTCCAGATCAGAAAGGAAGAAGTTTGAGAGCTTGACAGTTGATGGCCCACATTCAACACTACTCATCCTATAAAATTAACAACTAGGGGGGGGCTGGGGGTGTTTCAACTGGCAAATGCTTTCAGCAAAGTGAGGACTGGTATTTGGTCCACAACACCCTCATAAAAGCTGTCCCACAGTGTCGGTCCACCTATAATCTCAGCATGGAAGACACAGCCAGGGGAGTCCCCAGGGCACACTGACTAGCTAGACAAATGTAACCAGGAAACTCCAGGTTCAATGAGAGACCCCCCACACCTCAATATATAAGGTGGATAGTCATCAAACATGACACACGACATCAACCTCAGGCCCCCATGAGCATGTGTGTACACACTGGCTTTTTAAATAGAGAAAGTGTCTTCTCCTGGGAGGAGGTTAGGAAGCCTGTTTGTCAATGGTCTTCATTGACTTTCGAGAACTCTAGATTGTCCCTCAGAGGAACTGCCAAATCCACAAGGCCACATGCTTGCAAATACTGTCCCTTTAGTTCATCTGTGTTTAAATAGGAGACTTAACAAAAGATACAGGCCAGTCCTCAGCCAGGCTGAGAGAGATTTAACTCGAGCTTGCGCGCACGCACACACACACACACACACACACACACACACACACACAAGAGTCAGAGAGACTGAAGAAGAGCAGTAGAAACTATTACACTTGAATGGCGGTTTGAAACCAACTGGTGTCCTGAAGGGTGGCCAACAGTAGACATCTCTCTCCTACTCTGACATTTCCAAATGACTTCTCAGGAGTCTTGAGCAGGAAGTGTCTAGGTGTCTCCTCAGTGAAGTGCTTGCCTTCCAAACATGTAGACCTGACTTTCATCACCAAGAACCACACGCAGAAAATCCAGGCATGACAGCAGGTGCCTATAACCCAGCACTGGAGAGGGAGAGACAGGAAGATTCCTCGGGCTCCTCAGTCAACCAGTCTCACCTGCTGGGTGAAGACCCTCTCTTAAAACCAAACTGAAGAAAACCACCTGAGGAATGAAAGCAAGATTGACCTTTGGCTTCCTCACGCACATGTACACACACACACACACACACACACACACACACACACACACACACACACCATACAGGAACCATGAACTACAATCATATCCTTCAGGTTACTGGCCACATCTAATCTTCATCTCAAGTAGACACCCCACCCCAGGACGTTATCACTTCACCCATGTCCTTCCATGCAATCAGATCCATACATGTATCGATTGTGGCTGATCCTGTGTGTTCCTTGCTATATCTTCTCCCTACCCACAATGGGATTAGGCTTCAAAGGGACAGACTGATCAGTGCTGCCTGGTTCACTCCTTACCTACTAAGTATAACACTGGACCCATATGAGTTGCTTTCTAGTTTCGGTGACAAAATACCTGAGCGAAGCCACTTAAGGGAGAGTTTGTGTTGGGTCACAGTTCTAAGGTACAGGTCATCATGACTGGGAAGCCATGGTGTCTCAGTGGGAAGCAGCTGGTCACATGGTCACATCGTGTCTGCAGTCAGAAGCAGAGAGAGATGGATGCTGGTACTCACCTCACTTTCTCCTTTTACTGAGTTTTGGAACCCAGCGCATGGAATGGTACTGCCCAGAGGGACAGTGTGTCTTCCCACCTCAGTTAACCCAGTCTTACAATCTTCCTCACAGACATGTTCCAGAGACTTGCCACCTGAGTAATCCTAAATCCTATCAAGTGAATAGTCAATATTAACATCCAGGACCAGAGAACTACAAACTAGTGTGAAGACAGTTGATGGAGCAAGTGTCTCATAAGACTGGAAGAAGCCTGCAACCTCAGAGCCTCTCTTAGCTCTGTGTACTGAGCTACTGATGGCAGAGACTTGCCTCTGTTTTGTGAGCAACCTCACAGCACAGAGAGCAGGGACATGGAAACAATGTGACCGGGGCTTCATTTAGGTATTTGCTCCATATTTGGGGAATCTGCTGAGACACTGCACCCTGGAGAACAGTCCTTCCCTTCTCTCCTGCTATCACCACTCAATGACGACTGTACTCAGCCAGCTCATAGGAAGCTCTAGTCAATCAGACCTGCCCTCTAACCTCCCTCAGGCACGCCCTTGTTCTCTTGTGTGAGACCAGCCTCCAGTTGACATGGCTGAAAGATCTCTCTTGTAGAGTCTGACAGGCCCAAGTGGGTGGCAGTTTCAAAAGACCTGGCTTGATTAGTACCCCATTGACATTTCCACGGTTCAAATTCACTTCTCACATGCCTACCAAAGAGGCGTTTCAGAACTTGCCTCTGAGAGACTGAGGCATGCTGCCACCAGCTTCCACCACTGCAGGCTCTCAGGATTCCGAAGGCCTAGCAGAATTCTCCCTGGCCCTGGCAGGCAAATGGCATAAGGCTTTCAAACAGAGTCAACCAGGACCTACTGTGAGTGTGGCACAGGGAAGCGGAAGTAGTCTGTGATTTCCAGGACCTATTGTAAAATTCCTATGTTCAGCAAATATGAGGAAGCAATGGGAAGAACTTGAGCCTTGCATGCATGCACCCACACATCTGCACATGCACCCACACATCTGTGCATCCATTGACCTGCATATCTATATATGCTTCCATTCATCTACCTACATATACATTCATGTATCCATCCATTGACCTATACATACATACATACATACATACATACATACACATATACATATATGCATTTATTCATCCACTTACATATGCATATGTGTATCTATCCATCAATACGCTTCCATTCATCCACCTATATATACATACATGCACCATCCTCCACTTACACACACACATATACATATATATGTGAGCTTCTGTTCATCCACTTATATATACCCACATATAAATACATACACCTACATATACATACAAGCACTTACCCATCCATCATTCTTTACCTATCTACATACCCTTATCCATTCATGCACTCATCTGCCTACTCATCCACCCACCCATCCATCTACAAAGTATTTACTAGTGCCAACTAGATTAAACACTAAGCCAGACTCTGGTCCTACTGTGTCCCACCACTCCTGAACTCCTGAACATTAGCTAGTCAGAGATACAGCAAGCATCCAACTCCTGGCATTTCATCAACTGTGACTCTTTCTGGAAGTAAAAACAATAAGACATGGGCTGGTAAGATAGCTTAATAGAAAAGAGGTTTGCCATCGAACCTGACAACCTGAATTCAACCACTCAACCCACATGGTGGAAGGAGAGAACTTACTTCCACATGTGCACCGTGGCATACGTGCCCCTTAAAACAAATCAAGGTAATAACAAGGTGATATGTGAAGTAATAAACAGAACTGCTTTAGCAGGGGGGGGGTCAAAGGAGATGCGTCAGATAAACTGCATGTAAGGCTCACCCTTAAGGAGGTTCCAGAGCCCATTTCATGCTGCCAGAACAGAACATGCTGGGGCTGAGTTCTTTAGAAATAAAACAGGTGTTCTTGAGGTTCAAAATCATGGTGCTCGTGGTTGATTATCTCTGGTGAGAGAGGCCCCATCACTTCACGGTGATTGGTTTGGTGTAAATGTGTGTATGTTAGTCCATTTACTGTTACTGGTATGGAATACCTAGGGAAAGAGGTTTGCTCCAGATGGTGCTTCTGCTATCAGGTGGGGGAGGAGTTGTGTATGACATAGACCTAAGTTACAGCTTCACCTCTGTCAAAGGTAACATTCCCAATAATCTCATTGTTCCTCTTAGCAGTCAGATAACTGTCCCAGTAACCGATACCTAAGAGGAATGATTTAAGCTTTATAGAGGAAGGTTTTATTTTGATTCATGGTTTCAAAGGTTTCGGTCTACTATCAGCTGGCTCCATTGCAATGGGACTATGGTGAAGCAGAGAATTCTGGGAGTGGGAGCAGGTGACATCTACACAAGTTCCATTTCTTAGTCATTGTGAATAGTGCAGCAGCAAGCACGGAGGTGGTTCATGTCTAAGAGCCCTACTGCTCTCGCCCAGGACTCAAGTTTAGATCTCAGCACCTTGATCAGGCAGCTCAAGACTGCCTGTAATTCCAGCTCTTCTTCTTTCTATAGTCACAAGTCATGCACGCGCACACATACACACACACACACACACACACACACACACACACACACACACCACTAACACCACTATCAATCTTTTATTAGAGTCCTTGGGTATATTTCCCGGATAGGAACTCATGTGGTCACTGATCGTAATGTAACTATTTCAGTTTTATAAGCACCCTACCTACTGATCCCAGTGAGCCTGGACCACTCTGCATACCCAGTAGCAGTGTGTTAATGAACAGGCCTTTGTGTATTAGGTGTGTGGATTTTGTGGTTATAAAGGGAACGATCTCTGTGTAAGCTACAAACAAAGTTCTCAGAGTTTAAACCTGCAATGAGACACGCACACATACATGCATGCACATATGGATTCATGACAAATTCTGCACATGAGACATCCAAGGCAGAATAGTCACAGTCCCTAGCTCTGGGTGGTTGGCATACACACTTTATATTATTCATTCATTGTTACTCTTTTTAACTATGCTTAACATTTTTAAGTTGGAAAATGGTAAATTAGAAAAAAAAACAGAGGAGCCATTGTGGTGGCACACACCTGTGATCCCAGTACTCAAGAGGTGGAGGCAGGAGAATGGGGAGTTCAGGGTCATCCTGGGCTAATCGTGACTTGGTAGCCAGCCTGAGCTACGTGAGAAAAAGAAAGTGGGTCTGAACTAATTTAACCTTGAGTTGTAGAGATAGATCATGGTAAGAGAAGACAGAATTATAAGCTCTTTTATTGTAAACCTCAGCAGAAAACGGCCGAGGTGATGGGAGCAGGTAAGTAGATGTTTCACTGTATCTGTACCTTTGAACTTTGACCTTGACAGAGCAAGGTGCCAAGCTGATTAAACATGGTGCCTCCCTCCTAAACATTACTTCCTCCATCTTTGGATGAGATTCTTGGGTTGTCACTCCTTTATTCCTTCATTCTAGCTATTCCCTGCTCAGTCTGCACACATGACACAGAGACCACAGCAATTCCCTAGGCCCTGCTGGACATTGCAGTGAATCTCCTTGTCTGGCCCTCAGTCTTTGGGCATGCTGGACCACCCAGCTCTCTGCCTGCCTCCGCTCACCTCTCAGGCACAGTGGGCATCCTAAAGGATCATTCATGACCCACTCTGCAGATCTGTTATCATCATCAGCTTAGCTCTAAAGTGGATAATTTAAGCAATTGATCTCTATGGCAAATAAAAAAATAATGAACTGTGCGGGGGCAGGAGGAAAGGAATATCAAAATTATCTAAGTAGAACCATATCCCTTCAGGAGATAATGGGAACACTCAGTGGCCACGGTACCCAGGAAGGCATGTTAATAAGCTTAACAGAGCATAACACACAGTGGTCTGTTACTTGGATGAGAACAGAGATGAAATTGAAGGTCCTGTGGCAGCATCTAGTGGGTAGGATCTCCCCCTGGATTCCAGCCATGAAATAACTACCCAAATTCCATTTTAGCCAGTGGGAAGCTACGGGGGGTGGGGGGGTGAGGTGATTACTCCAGGAAGATAAAGATTCGTCAAGGAGTCAAGAGCTTGCAAATCATCCCTTTAACATGGCACATGAAAATATCATTCAAAACCATCTACCCACTCAAATGACCTTGGATCTAATACCACTTTCCTTACCTTGACTCTCCTTTTAAAAACTTTTTACACTTGTGTGTGTGTGTGTGTGTGTGTGTGTGTGTGTGTGTCCACAGTCACACAGGGACAAGTATGGAACTCAAGTCATCAGGCTTGGTAGCAAGTTCCTTTACCACTGAGCCATCTTACCTGTCCTTACATTGATTTCCCAGATTCCCTAGTCCACCTATGCCCACATGTGAGTGCAGACAAATGCCTTTGTGTCTGAACCTTGGGGCCTAACTTTTAGTGAGTGACTTGAAGCCCTTTGATATGTCGAAGAGTCAAACCTTCCTGAATGTTCCAGTGCTTAAGGACAGAGAGTACAGGGCATATAAAAGACATCACGAATATGACAACACAGTTATCAAAATATTTTAAACACAAACTAGTGATTTAGAAGTACATGTTTCTTTATTAATGCTTCAATAACAGATCGAGCAGCAGACCTAATGACCACCACGATTTCACAGTGGTGATGAGCAGAAATAATATGTGTGGAAATTTGGAGCAACTGCAATGTGTTATGAAAATAGCTATGATTTTATTGGTAACAAAGCCTCAGATTCTATTAGAAGCCACTGTCATTTTCTGCCTTCCCTTATGATGAAAGGAAACTCATTTTTGAGTTTGTATTTTTGGTTACAATTAGAGTCTTTTTCTCTCACATTTGAGTTTACAGTGTCCTTGAGTCCTATCAGTGAACCCCAGTTTAAAATGTATAGGCCAGAAATCCATGTAGTAGTTAATCTACAAGGCATAGGCAGGTGAATAAGACACCAATATTGCTTCAGAGCATCTTCCAATTACCTCCTCCTCCTCCTCCTCCTCCTCCTCCTCTTCCTCCTCTTTTTCCTCCTACTCCTATTCCTCATTTTTCTTCTTTTTTTTTCTTTTGACTTTGCATTCATTGAAGTATTTCTATGTGATTTATTCATGGATTTATCCAACACATCTGTTGGGTGCCTACTGCATGACAAGGAGAATTTCAAATCTGGGAAATTGGAATATAAAAAACACAGTGTCCAAACATCAAAAATTACAGATCATCTTCTCTTAAGACTAAATTTTCTGAGGCATGTCCTTTATGTTTAAAATACTCCCCAAAGCTTATCATATTGACTATGTGAGTAGTAAGCAGTTGTTGGATAGAGAACAGATGGATGGATATTTTTATGGAATGATACTACTTGAACAATCAGATATATGGATGAATGCATGGATAGATCCATGGATTGGTAGATGAATGCATGAAAAGAAATGAATAGGCAAATTGATGTTTACATTTTTGATATGCACTGGGCTAGCCTAAGATATACCAATCAACTAATAGCCAGTTTGATACTAGAGCACTGAAGATCCTTCCATGCAAACCCTCAGGTCAAACTCCTTTCTACAGAGAAAAAGAATAAAAGTTAAAGATACAGCCGTAGGCTGAATTGAACTGGAAACTTGTGTACCCATGATCAAGGAACATCTCCCCATATAAATCAAGTACGCTAATTTGATGATCCAGGTGACCTTAGAAGACAGTTCGTGGTCACACATATGCAATATGGCCTGATTCCACTTGCCTTGATTTTGCTCCAATTGTAATGAGAGTTTTGCTCGGCTTGTATCAGGGAATCTTTAAACCTGGAGTAGTGCTTTAGTCTTACATCCTAGACTTCCTAAAGCATTAATGTCTACATTCTCAAGTAGACAATTAGAAAAAAATCCCTATTTTCTGGTGCTTCTTCATTTCCTTTCTTTACCCAACAACTGGAATCATCTAGACAAACACTATGAATGACTGGGAGCCCATGAATATAGATTCTTGGAGTAGGATCAAGACTTGAAGGATTCAGGTTCCCACTTCAATAAACAGATGATGAGAGAAAAGTAAAAGCTACCTTAATGGTGATAGAAGAGTCAATATAACAGAACCTACAGCCTGTTCAATATGTGCTTGCCTACTGTGCCACTTAGTGGTTTGAAGAATTGTTTTTATTCAGCTCCAGGTACTGTTCTATCCATTGTTAGATGGTGACAGTAAAACCAACCACCTGGTGATAGAGCATGAGGAACACTGAAATTTGTCTACAGTAAGAGTTTCTAGATTAGCTATTATTAGCGTCATTGCTGTTACTGCCAGGAACCCATGATTAGAAGGCCACAAAGAGTGTGGTTGGAATTTGGTGAAATCATAAGTTGACAACTCAGTCAGTAAACAAAGCCTCCATCAAAACACAAGCCACACACATTTTGAGAGTTCTGCTTATAAAATGTTTGGGTGTGGCCATAGGAGCGTCAAATATTTAAATGTTCATATCTGTTCTAGTTTGTGTTCTTTTGCTGTAACAAACACCATTAAAAAGTGACTTGTGGGACTGTATTTGGCTTACACTCTCAGGTCACAGTCCATCGTTGATGTCAGGCCAAGAATTGATGCATAAATCATATAGAAAATACTGCTTACTTAGTTGGCCTATAGGCATTTCTAAGGAATTGTCTTGATTATTTAGTTAATATGAGAAGACTTGGTCCACTGTGTAAGAGTGGAGAACATGGACTGAGCACAAGTGAGCAAGAAAGTAAGCAAGCATGCATCCACTTCTCGGCTATAGATGTGGTGGGACCAACCGTCTCAGGGTCTTGCCTCAACTTCTTTACAATTACTGTGTGCCAAATTAACCCTGTCTCTCTTGAGCTTTTATTATGCCTAGATATTTCATCACAGCAACAGAAATAAAAGTAAGACACCTTTCACAAACAGAATTCACCAACACATTTTCACATATAGCATTTGACGATGATAGAAAATATGTGTGGGAGACAGGAAGGGGTGATAGAATAAGGCAAACCAAAGCTAAGGATGTATAAAAGTACCATAAAGAAACCTCCTGCCTTGTAAGGTTATTTAGAATTAAAACAAGACTATTATATATTTACACTGGCATTCTCCATGGCACTTTGATTTTATTAAATTAATAAGTGTATTTTTGGTGTTCTGTTTTTGATTGTTCTGAGTATACTTATGTACAATTGGCAGTTCAAACAGGTTCTTGCTTGTATTTTATGCCACATGTTACTGTATGAGACAAATCCTCTCAAAGAAAAATATGAGAATAAATTACATACAGAAATATAATCAATTTACCTGGTTTTGTGAATTTAATGGCTATTTATCACATTACGTTATTGCTGTTTCTTTTGTGCCTAACCTGTGTTTGAGCCTTCCCAACAGTAGGTAATTGGAGACGATTCTTAAATTAGAATAAAATACCAAATACTGAGGGTGGGTCCACTCACAAATATTCTCTGATTCTTTAGGGTTTCATCATGATGGACATGCTATCAAAACTCTGGAGGCCTAGACTTTTCCTGAAGGCTAACAAACTAAGTGATCACTCTATTTATTTATTTATTTATTTATTTATTTATTTATTTATTTTCATTTATGTGTATGTGTGAGGATATGCACAGGCATGTGCAGTGAACTCAGTGGCCAAAAGATGGCAGTGGATCCTCTGAAACAAGTGTCACAAGTTTCTGTGAGTCAACCAATATGGCTGCTGGAAACCAAACTTGGATCCTCTGGAAAGTCTTCTTAATCACTAAGCTGTCTCCCCAGTCCCAGTGATTGGCTTTTTATGTAGTGGTTCTTATGCTCAAGTTGGAAGCACTTTACCCACTAAGCTGACTCCTTGTCTCCTAAACAGATTATTTTTTCAATAATTGATTAATGATGTCTTCAAGATGTCCAAGGGCGAGACAGCATAGCAGTGTAAAGCTCATCCTTGGTGCACACACACTGGTCATGCTTCTTTCTCTGACCACCTCAGCTCAGCTCACTTCTCTAAACCTCAGCTTCTCAATGTGCACAGGGAAACTGGAAATACCTGCTACACAATATTGGGAAATTAAGGAAAATCCATAAAGAGCACTTGACACCAAGCTCAACACAAAACGGCCTCACAGCATGTGCCATGCTGTGCCATGCCTTACATCCAGATCATCTACCTTGATGAATAGCAGTTGGCAGTAAATGTTTAAACAGACTGAGATTTGTTGGTCTTAACCTTATTTTATTTTTAAATCATTTCACTGTATAATCATGGCACATGGTACAGTGTTAAAGAATGGTATTTTTGTTTTGGTTTTGTGTGTGTGTGCACACGTGTGTGCGTGTGTATGTGTGCATGTGTGTGTGTGTGTTTGTGTGCTGCTTCATGTCCATGTGCACATGGGATGTGTAGGTAGGTGCACATATACATGTGTGTGCTCTAACATGTGGAGACCTGAAGACAACCTCTGCTATTGTTCCTTCTGTGCTGTTCTGTTGTTGTTGTTGTTGTTGTTGTTGTTGTTGTTCTCTTCCTCCTCCTCCTCCTCTCACCCCTCTTCTTCCTCTTTCTCCTCCTCCTCCTCCATCTCTTCTTTTTGTCTCGCAGTCCCCAACGCAGAGATTACAAGTGTTGCCAAATCTGCCTTTTTTTTTTCACCTGGGGTTCTGAAGATTAAACTCAGGTCCATGAGCATTTTAGCAACTGAGTCACTTCCCCAGACCCCATTTCTTTTGTTTCTACATCCAGAAGAGGCCAAAGCTAGATTCCAAAATTCCTTCTTGACTGGGGGTTACTATTGAGTAGTGGAGAGAACCTAGCTAAGAGAGAAAGGTCAGGAACAAGTATTCCTCCATCCATCTCCCTAATTACTTTCTGAGTCCTAGGATGAGGGAACCCTGGCTTATGGATTCCTGTGGTTTAAGCAAGTTCAACTCCTTAACATCTGGCTTTCAAGGCTCCTAAAAATTTAGCATACAGCTTTCAGAAACTGGTATCCATAGAACATTATATGGCAAAGAATGTCTCCAAATAATTCTTATGAATTAACTCCAAGAGCCACAGCTTAAGAGCCCATTTCATAGATGAAGGTCAGAGTAAAGTAAGTTACTTAACAGCACAGTGAGAGCCATACTTGACCTGGATGTGTCTCACTGCAGTCTGTGCATGCTTCTCTGCAGACAGGGATCAGAGACCGGATATCAGGCACATCAACCAAAAATTACCACCAGCTGGGTGCCATCGCTAGCCAGGTGGGCTCTCAGGTCATGCACAAAGAGAGAAGAATATACCAGCTTTATTCTCTTATCTTTTAGGCCCTGAGTCAAGATCCCCTGCATCCCAGTCTTAGTTGATCTGGGCACAGGCCCTTAACTCAGCCTCAGGACATAGAAGTAATATATGGCCTGGCCCAGGAACCACAGGTGAGCCAGCTGGGCCTGTCCCATCTGTCTTAGTTAGGGTTTCTAGTGCCGCGAAGAGACACCACGAGCACAGCAATGCTTATAAAGAAAAGCAGTAAGTTGGGGATGGCTTACAGTTTAGAGGTTTAGTCCTTGATCATCATGGCAGGAAGCATGGCAGCACATAGGCAGACACAGTACTGGAGAAGTAGCTGAAAGGTCTAAATACGGATCAGCAGACAGCAGAAAGAAAGTGATACTGGTCCTGGCTTGAGCTTCTAAAACCTCAAAGCCGATTCCCTGGGACACACTGCCTCCAACAGGGTCACACTTTCTCCAACAAAGCCACAGTCTCCAATAATGCCAACCCCTATGAGTCTATGGGGCCATTTTCATTCAAACCACCAAACGGTCCCAACCCCAACTACGGGAAAGGACAGTTCTAAGCACTTCTGGAAAACATCTTGCTCAAACCAGGCCTGGCAAAGAGGGGAGTGGTTGTTAATATGGCAGAATAATCCTTGGTTCTGTGCAGAGAAGGGATCCACAAAGGGAGGCAGGGGGAGGCATCCATCCCAAGCCCAGTACACATTCAGTACCCCAATTTCCCCACAGTAGCCTGGCACATTCACACATATGTGAATGCTGAGGCAGAAAAGGGCTAATGGGAGCCTTTCCACTCAGCCTGACTTGAAGAAGAATGGGTGCAGCACCAGCTATCTGAGTGCTAGGTGGGTTCTTCCCTGGGTGATGTACATGAAGTGTGCCCTGCAACTTAGACACACAGATGAAGTGTCTGAGCAGAGACATAGGAAACCCACAACCTCAAAGCTGCGAAGTATCAGGCCTTGAGTTTAGCTGCAAGCCTATCTCCTTCCAAAGGTGGTAGGTAGGCAACTCGGTGAACCACCCTGAAATGGACACAGTATAGAGAGATACACCTAATTCCTGAATAGACTTGCCCTGCTTCCTGGACAAGCTCACTCACTTCCTAGATAAATAACTCCACTTCCTGGATCAGCTCATTCTATTTTCTGAGTACTGAGTTACTTTCTTGACTAACTCACTTTACTTCTTAGGTAAGTTTGCCCACTTCCAGGAAAAGTTCACTCCGTATTCTATATAAGCTCACTCTACTCTGGATAAGTTCACCCAACCCTCTGGACAGTCTCACCCTCTGGACTGTCTGGGTAAGCATTCTGCTCCTTGGAAGTCCATCTGCATGTTAGCTGGCTGGGTAGAACCAGAACACAGTATGCAAAGACTTCTGAGGTGTAAGTAAAGGTGTGTGGTACCTTCTGGGCTAACCACAGACTGTCTACACACACCGTGCTTACTGAGGGAAGACTCTGCTAACATGATGAAGGGACCCTCCATATACCCCAATATGCCAGTGAGGAAGGAAAGTCAGAAATCAAACAAGCCCGCATCTACCTCTCAGGTCTGATCCTCTGAGTTCATCAGCAAACCTCACAGAACCTCTGTTTCCCACCTATCAGATGAGCTGCTAGTAGCAGCCACCTTATGAAGCCTCCATAAATACTGAATAAGATCAAACATAAAATGCTGCCCAGTGTCTCTGGTGACTGGTGATCTCCCAGACTCGGTCTGCTGTGGAAATGGCATCACCACCATCGCCATTAATAAGAGTGTTGCTTTTAGCATGATGCCCTGCCTCTCTATGTCAATGTGTGCTCCTGTTTGGGTAACAATAGGCTGAGAGGAACTCTGAAACATGAAGTCCTCATGTATCCAAGAAGAAAACACAGTACACAGACAGATGGAGACCCGGCATGGATGTGGGTGACTGTTCGGAGTACCATGGTGGAGGACAGAGGTTCAGTGTGGCCAAGAAGGTCACATACAAGACAGGTCAAGGGGGCTGCTGCTCACAACTTCGGCCAGGCAGAAGCTGACACAGCTTCTAAAAGGAATTTGTGCTTTTGGTCCTATGGTTCTTCAAGATGGTGTGAACAATAGAGGGTCAGTCAGGGTCTTTAACAGAGTCTGAAGGCCACTCCAGACTTTAGGGCCAGTCATAGAAGGGCCTCTTTCCCCTGTCTTCTCCAAAAAAATAAGAGGGTGAAGGGTGCAGTGGGAAGGAAATGGGGAGAGGGGAAACGGAAATAAAGTGAGGGAATGTTAAAAGTAAGAAAGTAGAAAGGTAGGCAAGTGTTGCCCCCACACACACACCTGCACTGCACACCCTCAATCTTTTCCTTGAGAGGCCAGGAAAGAGAGGAAGGAAGGAAGAAAGGAAAAGAGAGAGAAATTAAAAGAGTAAAAAAAAAGAGAGAGGAAGGAAGTGAAAGAGATGAGAGAAGAGAGGAAAGAAAAAAGACAGGAATGGGAAGCAAAAAGGAAGGGAGGGAAGGAAGGAGGAAGGAAGGGGGAAGGAGGGAGGGAGGGAAGGAGGGAAGGGAAGGAAGGAGGGAGGGAGGGAAGGAAGGACAGAGGGAGGGAAGGAGGGAGGGAGGGAAGGAAAGAGGGAGGGAGAGATGGAGGAAGGGAGGGAAGGAGGGAGGGAGGGAGGGAAGGAGGGAAGAAGGGAGGGGAGGAGGGAAGAAGGGAAGGAGAGAGGGGGGGAGGAGAATTAAGAGGAACAGACCGGACTCCTGTGAGCCCTGGTGCAGAGCTAGAAGGCAGTCATCCATCCCTCCCCTCTGTGTTTATCTAAGCAGCTGGCACAACTCAGGCAGTTCTGCTTAAAAATCATTTCCCAGGGGATTAGCATCCCCTTTCACACTTAAAAGCCTTCCCCAAAGCCAAAGAATGAATTGATTTTCCTATAACTAATCACACTCCCGCTTAATAGCAGGAAGCCACAGCTTTATTCTCCATCTCTGCAGCAATAAAAAAAAAAAAGGAAAAAGAAGAAGAAAAGAAAAATAAAAATGAAAAGAAAAAAACTGCAGACTGTGCAACCAGGCAGCCTCCTCTCTCCCCACCTGGGGCAGGATGTGGGATAATAAAGGGACCATTCCGCAGAGCGCCTGCCCTCTCCACCACCTCCGCCACCATGGGCTGCTGCTGCCTCTGAAGGTCATGACAAGTGTGACCTCGTATGACTGAGAGAACAGCAGGCCACCTTGCATCTCTCTGGACAGCACAGTCAGCCTCCAAGCCCAAGTATGTATCTCTCAGAGGAAAGGCCGAGCCTCTTCCCATAGTGTGCCAGGAGCACAGGTTCAGATTGCTCCAAGTATCATGTTCCAATGCGGTAATGGCTTCATGAAGTTTCTATAGTAACAGAATAAAGAAAATCACAAATCAAGGTACTTTTAAAATACTGTGTAAAGACTAAGAAGTTGATAAACTAGTTTCCATGCAAGCAGAGAGTACCTGAATTTGATCCCTCAAATGCATATTAAAAACAAAACAAAACAAAACTAGGAGAGGGGAGGTGTCACTTGTAATCTCAGCATTAGGGTGGCAGAGAAAGGTGGGGATTACTGACCAGCGAATCTAGTGAGCTCGGGAAGCCCCATGCCCAGTAAAAGACACTACCTTAAAACAAAACAAGGTAGGTAGCACCTGAGGAATGTCAAGAGAAGTTTCCCTATAGCGTACACACACACACATCTGCTTTTAAAATAGAGTCATACAATCATGTGGGACACATGATTATTATGACTGCATTAATTTAGACAGGAAAACCCATCCACTATGGGCAGTACCATTCCCTGGCTGGGATCCTGGGCTGTATAGGTAGAGGAAGGGAAGTGGGGGCATCAGCATGGCATTCATTGCTCTCTGCCTACTGGCTATGGATGCCATGGGGCAGCTACTTCACAAGTTCCTGCTCCTTTGACAGCTCCACCATGGTGAATCACACCCTTGAATCGTGAATGGCAATACATTCTTTCCCCCTTAAGATGCTTTATCTTTATCACAGCAACAGTTAAAGAAACGAAAGCATACCCCTTGTTGCTTGCCCTTCACCACAGTTGTGCCCCACCTGAGAGGTCCCAGCAGCTGCCAAGGCATACTGCCCCTGGATTCTCACTCAGGATCCTGTTGTCCTGGTTTCCACCTTTAAACACCAGTGTTTTGCTCTTATTTTGGGTTTAGACTCCAAACGATGCTTAAAATGCATTCAAACAAAAATGTACTCATGAATATTCAGAGTAGCAGCAGTACAATTTCTACGAGTGGGAACAACCCAAACGTCCATCCCCTGAGAAGAGACGGACGAAATGTGCTGAACTCTAGTGTAGCGTGAAACTGTTTACAGAATCGCACGGCAGGTTCTGGTCAGTTATCGGAATGAGGCTGTGGAATACATAGTGATTTTCTGCTTAAAATAATACATTATTTGTTTGTTTGTTTGTTTGTTTGTTTGTTATAAAAGTCTGTGTAGCTCAGGCTAGCCTTGAACTCACTGCGATCCTCTTGCCTCAGTGTGATGGTTAATGTTTATTGTCTGCTTGATTGGATCTAGAAACATCTAGAAGACAGGCCTTATGGCACGGCTGTGAGGAATTTCCTTCACTGGGTTAATTATATGAGGAGTCCTACCCTTAATGTGGGCAGAGACATTCCCTAGGCTAGACTCTTGGACCAAATAAAAAGAGAAGTGAATCTAAGGCCCAGGGCTGATTACTGCCTCCTCCCCTCTCCCCATGCTCCTGTCACCATGCTTTCCCTGCCATGACAGCCTGGACCCTCAAACTCTCGTCCTTCCTTCTTACTTCCTTCCATTGCTCCAATCGGGCATATTGCCATAGCAATGAGAAAAATCACTAATCTACCTGGCCTCCCGAGTGCTGGAACCATCGCAGAAGCTGCTGTGCCTGGCTTGTAGCTCTAATTTTCTAAAGAATCTATTTAAGCTGAGATACCGCTGGTCTCGTGTCTTCAAGCATGGTCTGCTCCAAAACCAGACCCACACTGAATCTCTGGAAGGTTAGGTAATGCTAATTCAGTGTCTCCCAGCCCTGGGACATGAACCATGGCGTCAAGTGGGATGTCACCTCCAAACCATGCCAACCACAATTGCCCACCATGCATTTGGAGCACCTTTCAAAGGCATGTGCTTCCCCTTGTGACCTGGGTCACACAGTCAGCCAGGGCAGTGGCCTCCTGCCCCTACGGGAGCTCTCTGGTTCCTTATTAGTCACGACTTCGCCGTACTGCCTGTACATCTGATTTTCTTTCATACACAGCTTTCACCTATTTAATTAGAGCCCTCATCTATTTTTTATATATATTTAAAGGGGAGAAACCACACTTTAACTCTACAATGGGCTAAAATTATACCTTCTAGAGAGACGTGGCTGCTTCCTGGCCATGAACTTTTGCGTTTATGAATTGCTAATTTGGTTAATGGGCTCGTTCTGCTCCGAAATTTGCATCATGAAAATTACTAGCTTCGAAGAGTCCTCTGTGTATGGCGCAGTGTGCACGTTTTGTCGGAAAGGTCACATCTGACATCGTAAAACAGCGGGGCCCTTTTGTAAAGGTAGCCATGTAAGAAATCAAGCAGGCCCATCGGTATAATGTCACGGTTAAGGAGGGGAAAAAAGATCTTTAAGTTAATTTTCATTCATATTGTTTATGTGCGTACAAGCCAAGCTCTGTTTCAGTGGGAATCCTTTCTCACGCCCAGCATGTCGTTTGTGATCAGGAGACAAGAATCACTGGAAAGGCTCTGAAACGGGTATCAGGGGAGCTGGGAAGGCTGGAGCCAGCAAGGAGATAAGTGAATGAAGCAGAGAGCATCACTCTCTATAAAAGAGTAGACTCTGGGTGTGGCTAGCCCAGATACCAAGAAAGCATGCTATGAGTCAGAAGCTATGATGGGATCCACGCCTGAGAATCCCTCCTGTGATTTGGGGTTTGGAGTGTGTAAGTGTGAGGTCAACCTCAAGTTTCCTCCTTAGCCACTGCCCACCTTACTTAGTTGAGACACAGCCTCTTACTGAGCATGGAGCTTGCTGATTGAGTTAGGCGGGCAAACAGCAAACCCCAAGGATCTTCCTGTCTTTGCCCCATTAGAGCAGGGGTTGCAGGCACATACACCTATGCATTCAGCTTTTTGAGTGGAAGCTAGAAATCAAACTCAGATGATCATGACTGTATACCAAGCACTTAACCGACTGAACCATGACCCAGCCTTGGCCAGCCTTCGAAGATGGGTTTATTATTCATATTTTAGTTAGAATTCAAAGTGATGGGTTTTGTTTCATTGTGTGTAATGACACACACACACACTATATATATATATATATATATATATATATATATATATATATATATATGTATGTATGTATATACATATACATATATGCATATATACATATGTACATATATATACATACATATATGCATATATATGTACATATATGCATATATGTGTGTATATACATATATAAACATATATACGCATATATACATATACACATACACACACACACAATTAAACTCTTTCTCTACCTCCTACTGAACTCCTACCTACCCCCCAGACAACCTCTCTTCTGTCACTTGTGTTCCATTACCCTCTTCTGTTTCCAGGAATCCCTTCTCTCTCCCTGTAAGCATCTTCCTCCTTTTCTGGCTTAATTTGCCTAGCATAAAGGAATTGGGGCTAGAAAGATGACCAACAAGAATCATCACTAGAACAGCATGGTCTCAATGCTTACACCAGTCACCACTCAGCATGTGCCTGACCATGTGACTTAGAGGAGGCCTGCTCTGTTGTCTCCTCTGATGTCGTCTGGTTTTATTGTCAAGTATACAATGGACCATACCTGGCCTCCTCCCCATAAGTACTGTAGAGGCTCAGGGAGTTCCTTCTGATGTGGACACATTCATGACTAAGGCAAGGGTTCCTTCCAGGGATCACAAATGTTCTCACAGTGAATCCTGGGGGATACTCCAGGTAAGAATGGCATTTCAGGAGGGTCTTGCCAAACAGGTATTGTGCCTCAGGGCATCACAGGAACCTGTTTCCTAGGCTCCATCACACTGCCCTTTGAATGACACACGACCTAGAAGAACTAAAAAGGAAGGCCAGGTGAGTAAATAGGCATCAGCAGGTACGTAGGCCGAGTGCCTAAGCTCGGGGACAAACACTCCACCTCCTGTCTGAAGAACACAAGACCCTGGTACATAAGTGCTTCACCCAATCCTGGGCAGCATGCATGAAAACAGAAGAGCACCAGAGGAAAAGAGTCCTTTGTGCCAAGGAAAAAGAGAGACCCTCCCTCTCAGAAGCATATGGAGCCTCCCTCCCCTTCCTTCCCTTCTTCCCTCCCTCCCCTGTAATTACTTCTAGTAAATTCCCCCATTCATGGGTTTGCCAGCTTCAATTGAACCAGGACTTGAGGCTGCCTGGCCCAGGAGGGGGTGGCGGGGTACATTCAGCTTCACACAATCTCCAATCACTGCACCTGACTGGGACACACACTTGCTTATGTGGAGTTTTTACTTCAATCCCAGCCCTGAATTGTGCCATTCCCCAGCTACAAGCCTTACACTTGGAGTAGGCTTTTCATGTATCTGAGTCCACCCATACAAGCGTTACCTAATTCATATGCCACCATGTGACCAAACCCCTCTCTCTCTCTCTCTCTCTCTCTCTCTCTCTCAAGACATACCAACCTGGAAAGGTCTAGTATTGAGGATTTTGATCTCCACTGGATCACTTTCATGTATTTCTGATCATTTGCACAGCTGCTTAAAGGCAGATATTCATCAACTATAAACAGCTCCAAGTTTGAGTAGTTACACACATAAAGCATCCCTTATCTCCACTGGCAGCCTTCCTCTGCTGCCTGAACAGGCAAAGGAATCAAAAGACCTCCTGACCAAAGCATCAAGGAGTACTCAGAGGATTCCAGAGTGTATCATTCTTCAGCTAGGAAGATAAACTCTGAGCTCCAAAGCTAGGTGTGGCACCCCACATCTGTAGTCTCAGCATTTGTGGAGGTTGAGAAGGAAGTATCATGAAGTTAAGTCCGCAAGGTCCTGTTTTAAAAGGCAGCACAAAGCGGAAACAATAAAATCTCCCTAGTAGAGACCCTCCAAGGCCTTCTGGGAGCCTGGACCACAGCCCCACAGCCCCAGCCTCCAGCTTTGTTCCTGGTGGTGTGGTCCAGGAGGAACACAAGATTCTGAAGCCCACTGCAGACTGCAAACCTAATCTTCTCCACAGCAGTTCATGGGCACAGCAATGCTTACGATAAAGCAGTGTGCAAGGCCTTCTGGGAACTGCCTTTGCACTGCTTTGGGCAGTGTGTGGTTGCCTTCCCCCCTACCCCTCTTCACTTTGCTAATTTTCAGGCACAGTGTATGTCCTAGCTTCATCTCTGTTGCTGTGTTAAGTCACTCTGGACAACTTGTGTAGGAAAGGGTTTATTTGGCTTATACTTCCAGGTCTAAGCCCATCATTAAGGAAAGTCAGGACAAGAAGTCTTGAAGCAAGACCATGGAGAAACAGTGTTTACTCTCTGGCACATACGTTCATGCTTAGCTACCTTTCTTTTACTGTCTAAGACCCAGTGAATTGTACCGCCCACGATTAGCAGGGTCCTTCTTTAATTAAAATCAGGACAGTGTTCCACAGATCAGGCCACTCTGATTTCTCACTTGAGATTCTCTTCTCGGAGGACTCCATGTTCTGTCAACTTGACAGTTAAAGCTAACTAGGAGATGGTGACACTTAGCCGCTGGACATCAAGCAAGCCCCTGAGCCCTGCATAAGCCTGTGGATGTGTAAGCCAGGAAGTTTGCACAGTTCCTTCTTAGAAGAAACCCCCAGGGTCTATGACATGAATTGTGTCCCCAGGAGTTTGGTAGCACCAAGGTCTTATATATGATGGCCTACATAATGGCCACTCTAGGAAAAAGCCATGCTGTTCAAATTCATGTAAGGTCACAATTCCCATGTCTCCCTCTCCATCCCTTTTTCCATGGCTCTTCCTACCCAGTACAGTGCCAGATCTAACTACTGGGTTATTGCCCATCTTGAAACACTGGAATCTATTCCATTCCCTGTCAGATATAATGCACCATCTTTCCCTGACCATATGCTCAGCCCAGAACAGAACTCATCCAGTGACAGCACAAACTTAACAATAAGTATGTGTGTGCCCACATATACACATATGCATGTGCTAGCAGCTGGCTGCATGTGTACATGCATGTGGGCACATATAAGGTTAGACGTTCTCTCTCCATTCTGCTTCAGCGTATGTTGGGGCCACAAGTGACATTGCATTTATCTGTATAGCACCTGTCCCAGTTGCTTCTGTTGTTGACTTGATACAAGAGCCATTAAAGAAGAGGAAATCTCAGTTGAGGGACTACCCAGATCAGATTGACCTTTGATCATGCCTGGGAAACTGTCTTGATTGCTGATCAATGCATGAAGGTCCAGCCCACTGTGCCTTCCATGGGCAGCCAGTCCTGGGTTGTGTAAGAAATCTAGCTGAGCATGAGCTTGTGAGAAAGGCAGCAAGCAGCCTTCTTGCCTGGTTTCTGTTTCATCTCCTGCTTGCATTCCCACCATGGCATCCCTCCAGGACGGACTACAGCATGTACGCTTAAATAAACCTTTTCCTCCCCAAGCTACTTTAGAGATAGTGTTTATCACAACAGACAGCAAGCTAGAACAACATTCTTGGTTCTTGAATTCCTAGGTACCTCAAAGATGAGCAGCCTTCCAGTAAGCCCAACCTTGTCAAGCCCACCTGAGAACCGGTCACTTCTCCCTTACACCACAGGTGCCTCCTCCTTGTTGCTAAAATTCATCCCCTGGAGAAGATGTAAAGCAAAATCTTCTCAAGTTTCCAATGGCAAAGCAAAATTTCACACCAAAGAGCCAACAAATACATCGGGCTTCCTTACAAAGCCTACGTGAAAGTTTACTGACAGGAGTATAGGCACCTCTCCCCTACAGCTGCACCTGGAAAGCCCCCATGTCTCAACACCAATAAGGGCTTCCTCTACAAGCACATAGATGGAGTCTCTGCTCCAGTCTTCTCTGGCCTCATATACTCCAGCCCCTCCCCAGGCCACGTACAGCATTACCAGATTGAAAAAAGCTGGTGGGTACTCAGGAGACAATCTCCTGCCCAACTCCCTGCCTCTATGTAGTGATATAAACTATCAACCAGCTACACATGGATGACCCCGCAAGACGATGGTTACTTGGCTTGGAGACAGTCACCCATGACACTCCTTCTTCACCAAGCTCTACAGGCTGCAAGGGAGAGAGCCCTATGAATCCCTCTCGATGAGGCTGAGCACCTGTAGGGATGAGAAGGAAGCAAAAGATAATTCCTCTGTTCAGGGAAGAGGAAAAATGTTTCCCCTACTTGACCACAGCCTTGTGTGTTAGCAGACAATTACTAGTGGCTGGGCTGTAGGATAGGGATCGACCTCTGCCTCAGCCATGCCTCACACTCCTAAGCTACAGCATGCAGCATGAGCTGCGTGCATGGACAGGGACTCCTCGGGAACCTCACTCTAACTTCTCCAGTTACCAGAAAAGAAACTCCTATGTGGGTAGACTATGACAGTTTGGAGGTGCACACGTGTGAACACTTGGCCCACAGCTGCTGACATTGTTTGGGCAAGCTTAACCCTTTGGGAGGTAGAGTCTCTGTAGGTCTCGAGGGCCAAGCTTTGAAGTTTTATGGGCCAGGCCAACTTCCTAGTCACTTTCTAATTTCCTCTTGCAGATCCATCGTGAACATTCATAAGGGCATGTGGCCTGCAGCTCCTGGTACCATGATGGAGTGATCCCTCTAACTGTAAGCTAAAATAAGCTCTTCCTGCCATAATTTGCTTTTTGTCAGATATTTTGCCACAGCAACTGGAAACATAACTAACTCAGGAATAGAATCATCCTCCGTGTCCAAAGGACAGAACTGCTATGGGCCTTCTTACATCTCAGAGGGACCAGGATACAAAGACAAGCACCTGGGCACTGCTCTAATGGGCTCAGGAATCCTCCAAGGTAACAGTGCCAGGCCCCAGAGGAGACCGGAACTAGCCACAGCTCAGGGGTGGAAGGTCCCTAGAGGCCAGCTATTCTCTATCGTTTCTGCTCTACAGGGCCAGGGTTATGTGCCAGAGGATGCTACATTCTCTTATTGCCCATCTTCCAAGGTCTCTTCCTTATGCATTTCTGAGATGACCAGAAATGAAGATGGACCAATGGTTTCAATGCCACTTACAGTTTGGGACACTGACGAGCTACTTGTTAAGAGGCATCCTGGATGAAAAATAATAGGAAATAAATTCACTTAGCACAGATGAGGCCCTCTACACAGCAGGCCCATGTTGTCGCACACTGTAGACTTGAGCTCGTGGCTGCCCCTCTGAGAAGCAGTGGTACAGCGGATAGAATGCAGGACCTCATCCACACAGGAAGAGGATCTGCCATGGTACACCCCCAGACTCACTGTTTTTTTTTGTTTTGTGGGGTTTTTTTATATTTTGAAATAAGGTCTCACTAAATTCTCCAGGCTGGCCTTAAACTCACTCTATAGCCTAGGCAAGCCTTAAATCTGCCATCCTCCCACCTCAGCCTCCTGAGTAGCTGGGAAGTCAGGTATGAAATACCAGGCCTGGATTAACCTGTTTCTCTCTAAGGTCTAAGGCACTCATTCACACTTTCAGGGTGCCTGGAGGAAAGAACTGAGTAGCAATATCACCAAATCTGGTCATAGATACTCTATCCCCCAGCTAAGGCATGGCTGGTTTACATCAGCATCTGGCAGAGTATCTTCATGAACCTGCCACTTTGGATTATGACCCAGGGCCTAATTGGGGGAGGTTCTCTGAAAGCCCACTGCATGTTGGCTTGCTTTTTTCTCAGCAGCATGTCAGCTAGGTCCCAGTGTGATGGCTTGTTTAAAATATCGGGGAGAAATAAAATTCACTGTAAATTAGTTGTCGGCAGCTTAGAAACTACTAATGATGCAGAGATAATAGGGGATTTACAGCAAACGCCGATGCCGAGCTATGATTAGTGAGCACAGCTTTACCCCCTGGATGCCCACGGCCCCAAGCTTCCATAGCAAGAGATATACATATGCATCGGCTGGTACATTTGCAGAGCCTGCTCAGGGCCTCCTGGTCCGAAGTTCAGTGCTTGGCTCTGATTTGCAAAAAAAGATTCATCTGTGGGTTTTGAGAATAAAAAATGTTTACTTCCCCAGTCTAGGAGAAAGCAAAGACTAGTCCTAAATCAAATTCCCTTTTGAAAACAAACCAAGATTTGAAGATATAGTAAACTGTTTGCCTCAGAAGCCTGCGGAACTGAATTTAGATCCTCAGCGCCCATGTTGAAAAGCTGGCTATGGCAGCACATGGCTGTAATTCCAGGGTTAGGGAGGTAGAGACAAGCAGATCCCCAGAGATCACTGGCCGGACATTCTAGCTGAGTCATAGAGCTCCAGGTTCAGTGACTGACCTTGTCTAAGAAAACAGGGTGGAGAGCAATCAGGGAAGACATCTGATGTCAACCTGTGGTCCCTACACACCCACACATACACACCCACACAACATGTATACACACATGCCTACAAATATACACACATAATATACATCCATATATGCATACCTATTATATATTCATACACACATACACATGTACATACACATATACACACATACACACATATGCATATACACACACATACACACACATACACACATATACACACATACATACACATACACACACAGACACACACATACACACATACACACATATATACACATACATACACATACACACACAAACACAGATATACACATATACAGGCACAAACACATATACATGCATACACACATATACACACATACACACACACAGGAAAAGGAAGGGGAGCCTGGAAACCACCAGGAACAGAGCTGGAAGGGCCCTCAACATCTAACCTTGTCCTTACCTAGCCCAGAAACCCTCAATAGCTCTTACTGGGTGCCATCAAGAGGTTTGCTTCCCACAGCCTTGCCTGCATGTAGACAAGAAATGGAAGCTAGCCACTGGTTGTGCGAGTGAAATCTCCTGCTAGCAAGTCACTATACTCTTTTCTTTCCCTCATTTCTATTAGTTGTGAACTTTGTACAGTGTATTTCGAGCATATCCATCCCCTCCCTCAGCCCCTCTTCCCTAATGTAGTAGCATGAATAGGAAATGTCCTCAGGAGGCTTGGACGGATGTCTGGCCCCCAATTAATGATACTGCTTTGATAATGTTATGGAAGCTGTGGGAGGTACAGCCTTGCTGAAGGAAGCATGTCACTGGAGGTGAGCTTTGGGCATCTCTGGTCTCACCCACTCTCCAGTTCAAATTATCAGCTTGTGTTCACAGTTGAAGATGTGAACAAGTGTATACTGTCAGCCCTTTCTCCCAGCCCCCTGGTCCGTAAAACTCATCTTTTCCCTCTGAGTGACCCATGATCCTTTACAACTCTGTAATCCAACAGACTTCTCTTGGCTTAACTAATCTGAAGTCCTTACTGTCACTGAAGGCATCCTGGCTTGGCTGGCTCTGCTCCAGGAAGCACAGATATGTATCTTTAATCACACTTAGCTATTCGATAGGATATGTTTAGCATTTTGTACAAGTCCCTTAATTCTGTGTTTCTCCCCTTTCTGTTTAAAATGATTAATTAGCTTAAACGTAAAACGGATCTAATTAAAGTCCCTATTTTTGTCTCGCTTGTATCTGAGACCCTTGCTTTTTATCACATGTATCAGGACTTTAATTTGCCTGTATTCCCCTCTTTATAAAATATTAAGGGAGAAAGTGGAATAAAATAGTCCAGTAATTGCTTGAGCATTGCAGTGAGGACAAGATTACAGGCTTCGCCAAAATTGAGCCAGTAGCTGGCAGGCAAAACCAGCATGCAATCACCCGGTGTCAATTTGCCAACTAATGCATATTAAGTCTGAGTCTGCTCTGTTCAAGGAAGTAAGTATCTGTAAGACATAAAGAACAAGAATTGTTTAGAGGTGAGACCTCAAAAAAAAAATGTTGCTCTCTTCAGTTCCTACCATCGGGAACAGCAGACAAGATGACTCCATGGCATCTGGTAAGAAACTGGCCCTTAAAAACAGTGCATCCATCTATGCTCATGGGGTGAGAAAAAAGACCCAATTGTGGTTCCAGGGATAAGAAACTTACACAGATTAAAGGCATCACTAAGAGTGTAGGCCTGGGGGTCTGAGGAGATGCTCGTCTGTGAAGTATTTGTGGTGCAAGCATGAGGATCTCAGTTGGATCCCCTACAACTCACGCACTGAGGCAATCAGCTGGAGTTTCTGATTGTGAGTCCTGGGCAGAGCAGAGCTTAAATCACTGTTTGTTCTGTAGAACATCTAGACATTGGCTGCTGCCCTTGTCACTGACCTGTCTCTAAGGGATCACAACGTTCATTGCAGGAAACTCTAGCAAACTCTGGTCTCAAGAGAGGAGCTCATTCAGGCAATGCTCAACTTCCTCACACCAGACTCTATTTCATTCAAAAATACACCTATCGGATTCCCTTGGTATGCTACAAGCTAAAGTCAGAACCTGGGTACAAAGCATGGAAAGGAAAGATGGCCAGGAACCCCCATTCTAGAAGTGGAGAAGCTTCAAAGCACAGCAGAGCATACAGTACAAATGAAGAAGAAAGAGGAGGCTGGCTACATGGCCCAGTGTGGAAAGGTGCTTGTCACCAAGTCTGACAACCTGAGTCCACTCTGCGGGTCCTACATTGTAGAAAGAGAGAGCTTACTACACTAGGCGGATTTCTGACCTCCGCACACGTGTGACATCACCTTTGCACACTAAGTCATTGCACCAGCCCACTCTCTCTTCAGCTCTTGAGCTTTGTTATATACAACTTACACTGTGGGCACTGTAAGCCTCACTCTGTAACCCACGCTGGCTAATAATTCACAGCGATCCTCCTGCCTCAGTCTTCCACGTGCTGAAGTTACAAGCGTGAGCCATGATGTCTAGCTTGCCAGTGACACTTTCTTCTGTCTATTTTCCCTTTCTCCATTGTTTAAAACACACATGCAATGTGCCCAAGCACTCGTGGACACAGCTTTAAAACTGGCTTGGCTATTTGTCATGGGCAAGCTCTAGACGAAAATGTAACCTTTCCAAGCAAAATAACTTCACCATCCCCCTTTCCCTGTCTTAAATGTCAAGTATCGCCAATTCTGTTACTATTTTTCAACAGATGTAGAAAAATAACATCAGAAACTAACTAGAAACACATTCAGTCATTAAACATCAACAAGGAAAACAAAACACCTCTAACATTTAAGAGACCCCTTTCTGCCATGATCCCTTTGTCCGTATGTCCTAGTTCCTCCTGTCTCTCCTCTGACAGCTAATGAGGTAAGTTAAGAGCAGGGGGCTGGTCCCTAACCCTGCCTGAGCTTGTGTGACAGCCCATGGCTTCATGACTTGTGTCAGAATAGAAAAAGCACGCATGGGTTTTGTCTTGGGAGACACAGCTTAACAAGCTTAACAAGCATGGGTGCAAAGTCCTCCCCAGGAGAACTGCAATGTGTGCCATCTGTCACGGTTCTGAAGGTCCAGGGATCCTCAGTAAATGAGAACCATGCATACATATCACAACTGTGCGCAATAAGGATGGATGGCTCAATGGGAAGAGGCATTTGTTGCATGAATTAAGGCTAATGACTACAACTCAATCCCCAGGGTCCACACAGTATAAGGAGAGAGTCAACTTCTACAAACTGTCCTCTGACCTCCACATGTATGCCATGTCCCATGTACACACACACACGTGCACACACACACACATATCATGAATCATGACACCTATGTTTAAAAATGATAATCCCTACAAACACACACATACACATAAAAGTAAAAACAACCTTTGAAGAGGGCACTAGAGAGATGGCTCAACAGTTAAAAGCGTAACTGCTCTTGCAGAAAACTCGAATTTTGTTCTAAGCACCCGTAGAAGTTGAGTTATAACCACATGCTACTCCAGTTTCTAGGGATCTAATACCTTCTTGTGGCTTCCAGAAGTGCCTGCACTCACATGCCCCCCCCCAAACACATATACAGACACATAAAAAAAAACATACATACCCACACACAAACTCACACATACACACAGACACAAAGAAAAAGAAAATTTTGAGACAAGGAAGAGACTTGATTCATATGTATGGATGCTAGCATGTCAATCAAATGTCCCCAGAAGGCCCGCCCATTTGTTAAGGCTTTGACCTCCTCCTCCTTGAGAAGGAACATCTAACTGCCTTGATGTTAAGCTAAGAAGGGGGTACTAAGACCTCAGCCACCCATGCCCTTCTCTGTCAGCTTCCTGACCACCATGAGATGCAAGTCTCCTCTCCACAAATGCCTCCCAAACAACATGACAAGGCCACGTGACCAGACCGACATCTGTGAAACCATGAGCGGAGATCAGCATTTTCTCCTTTCGCACTGGGCATCCTTGGCAGTCTGCCATTGTGGCTGAAAGCTGACCCATTGGGTGGGGTGCAGAACTCGCCTTGCTGCTCAGTTCCCATCACCTCTCTGTAATGTTTATTTGTTTACTGAGCCTGACACACCAATTAGGTGAGAAAATGTCAGAGGGAAAATGGCATTCTGGTGCCATTGTGTGGGATAGGGCAGGATCAATTTCAACTCAAATTATTAAAATTACACAGCCGTGAAGCTGAACTTACAAAAGAAAGAGGAAAAAAACCCTAAATTATTTCTAATAGCAGAATTTTTCGGCATCTTAATTTGAGTAAAAGAAAGGGTTTAAATAGATTTGAGGGCTTAAATACTTCTGAGGGAAGTGGAGACAGCAAAGCCGGCATGTCTAATTCACCTAAAAGTAATTAACCAAAAGTAAGTTAGATCATTATTCCCTCCAAGATCAGTGTTTTAAAGAGAGCTGACTTATCTGAACTGATTGGGGCTTTCAATCCCAGCAGACATGAAGATGCTTACGTGTTAAGGGAACAAGAAGCGAAGTCCAATTAGGCAAAAGTCTTTCTTATGGGGGGCGGGGGGAGAGAGCTAGATAAAGTGAATGCTCACGTGTGCTCCAAAGAATGCCTAGGAAAGCAAAACAAAAGGGTTGTTGTTGCTGCTGCTGCTGCTGCTGCTGCTGCTAGTTCAAGTTCAAACCTCAGTCTAGGTCCCAAGAGAATAAAGGACCAGTTTCTAGCTTGGCCAGGGAGTACAATCAGCTCTTCACAGTTGGAGGTGTGTGGGATCATGGGGGTACGTGGACACACTGGTCATGTAACTCACATGGGGGCAGGACCTCTTATGAGTGTTATATGGCTATATGCTGAAGTCGCCAGCCCAAGGCTGCTCCCTAAGATAAGAGTGCTCGAGAGTAGGAGAGAGTCAACCCTGCAAACATGAGGACATGAGTCTGATCCTCACAGTCCACATCTGAACAGCCATGTCTAACGGCAGGCATTTGTCACCCCCGCACTGGGGAGATGGAGTCAGGAGGAGTCCTTTGGCTTGATGGCCAACAGCCTACTCCAGGTCACCTGTTTTACATATAAAATGGACACTGCTAAATCACAGAGGCTGCCCCTAGAGAGGGAGTTGAGCCACCCTTATATCCTGTCTAGTTCCTTCCCTCAACCAAGCTCCTAGATGTCGCTGCAACTCAAGATGGCAGTGTGGGGAAGCAACAGAAATACCTTCCTGAGTCACCATCTCATATCCCACTTGGTCCTTCCCTTTAAACTCGCAGACCTCCGCCTATGTAAGCTCAGATCTCCTTCCCCTCTACACATCTAGAGTCTGAAGAGCCCCTCTACATTTCTAGAGCTTGGCACATAAGAGTGCTTTCTGCCCTAGCAAGGACCCAGGTTGGTTCCCACTGCCCACATGGTGCCCCATAACTGCCTGTAGTGTCTACATGGCGCCCCATAACTGCCTATAATGCCAATTCCAAAGGACCTGGCAACCCCTTCTGGTTTCTGTGGGCTCCTCATGTATATGATACATGTAAACTCACACAGGTGCACACACATAGACATACACATAAACTTAAAAATAATGAGTCTTCAAGGGGGATTTCCTCTGTGCTGTGGATTGCTGTAGGATCTCCTAACCCAGCTTCTCCTGCTGCAGGTGGACACCATTACTAAAAGATGCTTCCCCTAAATCCATGCCAACACATCTTCCTCTCTCAAACCTGGACAAAACTCATTAGTCACCACATACATACATACATACATACATACATACATACATACATACATACATACATAC
>JANHMN010000002.1:85206392-85219136 GCA_030674055.1 Rhabdomys pumilio | reverse complement strand
GAAAGGAAGGGAGGGAGGAAGGGAGGGAGGGAGGGAGGGAGGGAGGGAGGGAGGGAGGGAGGGATAGAAGGAGGGATAGGATATCTTCCTGCCATCTTTAGTCCATCAACCATCAGAGGGAGTTCAGGAGCATTAGGAATCACATACCCACCTCAGCAGGCACACTGGATGTATGGTGGCTACCTGACATAGGATGGATGCATGCACGCATGCTTGGGTCATCCAGTAAGTGCCTGGCATCAGATGCACGGAGGAATAGATTCATGGACAGCTACAGGCATGGCTGCATGAATGGATGGTTAAATGCATAGCTGTGTGTGGCCAGCTGTCTGCATAGATGGATAAATTGTTAGATTGTGTTGACAGTGTTTATTAAACTGACCGTTTGTGTCAGTCAAATGAAGTTGAACACACTGGGGTACAGTGCAAAAGGCCATCCGGGGTGAAAGGATGATGTAAGAGCCACAAGCAACAATGCAGGCGGTGTCACTGGGAGGGAGGCCACCACTCAGCCTTGAAATACCTCAGCACTGAGGTAGGCTGGGCCTGCAGTGAGACGAAGAGCAAGGTCTCTGAGAGAACAAAGTCAGAATGGGCATGGCCGACGCACCATTGTAAAGAAGAGAAAGACTGGGATCCTGGGACCCCTTCCCTACAGTAATCCAGATGAGGGCACAGCTTCCCAGCAAGCCTTGAGGGTGAGCTAGGAGAAGCTAGGCAGGGGCATGGGTAGACAGGAGAAAAGTAAACTGGTGTGGGTCACGTGACATGTGGGGATCTGGTGAGATCCACCACCCCTGTGTGCCTGCACCACAGCATGAGTACCAAGCTGAGGAGACAGGCAGAGACGAAGTGCTCCATGGGTGATATCAGAGCTTCTCTCTCCTACCTAAGAGCCTCGTATACTGTGAGTGCAATCACAGGGCTAGAAACATTGAGCATCTGCCAGGGGTTTCTAGACCACATGCCAAGCTGTACCACATGCAAAGCTGTACCTCCCAACTAGCTACAAGGCAGAAGTGGCTCACCTCGCTGCAGCTATGCATCTGCTGTCTGTCCCCCTTCCTGGTACCACCTATGTCCTCAACTGCCCTGACTGCAGCTTCCTCGGCTCCCACAACTGAGAGAGGCCATGCAGCCTTTGTCGTCATGCACCTGGCTCTTGTGAGAAATTCCCGAACAAAACTTAGGAGATGGAGCTTCGAAGCCATCGCTAAAGACCGACTGCGGAAGGTCACAGGGAAGGACGCTGCTTCCCGAGCTTCGTAAGGCACGTGAGAAGGTAAATGCTGCTTGAAGGACTCGCAGTGAGTTTTCTGCAAATAAATCCTATTTTCAACTTGACATCTCAGTGTTTCTGTTTTCTGTGTCACAGCATACATCAAATAGATGTTGGCTTTTATTATTTAAAATAATACCCAGCCAAAGACTGAAAGGTCTGTTGTGTTTTTGGGTTTTTTGGTTTTCGGTTTTCTTTTTTGAGTGGTGTAGTATGTGACATTTTATTATGTGTGTGTGCGGGCATGTGTATGTGGATGCATACGTTTATGCGGGTGTGTGTAGGTACCTATACATCCATGCACATATGCACATGCATGTGTCTGCACATACCACACAGCCTTGCACACATGTGTGCACTGCATACATGTATACCTATACACCTGTGCACATCTGTGTAAAAACTCTCACACTTGCCCCCAGAGACCCACCTGCTTGCACATATACGTGCGCACACACACACATGCTCTCCTATATCTGCATGGTCCCCTGCACAGGTACCTACCTGATCGTCAGGACTTACTGGTGCTGGGTGTTTAAATGCAGGATCCAGGAGTGGAGGTCACTCTAAGCCGCATACTTTACACTTCCAACAGTGTGGTGGTGGCCAGTACTCTAGATCATTTTGTCTCCTGTGTCCCCAATGAGGGAAATATGAAATTCTTAAATCCAACATCCCCTCTGCCCTGAGGGCTGACTTCCCTCCTTAGTGTGCAGGAGTGGTGGGGGTTGTCATATATTCGCATCTGCCTGCCATCCTAAATGACAGAGAGTGGAAGTTGCTTGCTGCATTTGCTGGTCATGGGGTAGCCTCATGGCATATCAGAGGTTCACAATGAAAATGCAGTTTTCCCATCAGGAAAGCAAGCTCCCACCTACAGACCCTGGCACTAAACGTCACTTCAATGGGCGATGTGTCAGAAATGGAGCTCCCACCATCTCGTGCTCACCTCAGAGCTGCCTCCCTTCTCACTGGTCATTCCATTCCTTAGAAAACTCAATCTGAGCACTGTGGCCTCCCTCCTGTGCAGGACATGTTTGCTCCCTTCTCTTCCCTGCCCGGCTCTTGATTAAAGGCCTGATGTGATATTTGTAGTTGCCAAACATCAATATTTGGCCTGGATTTGTGAGATTGAAATGCGGAGAGGAGGAAGTTACGCCTGTGTCTGAAAGGGGGAAGTTCTGATCAGACAGACCAAATTCCTGATTAGGGGCATCAAGGGCAAAACTGGGCCCTAGTGGGCTCTGTGTTGCTGGTAGCAGAGCTCGGAACCCTGCATTTCATCAAGAAAGCAGCTTCTGCCAGAGGGGAGGAGACAGGGAGAGCTCCAGCCAAGTTGGCTGAGCCTGTAGCTCCTTTCCTTGAGGGGTTCAGATGAGAGCAGAGCTGAAGACGATTGTAATGGTTAGTGAGAAGATGTAGACTCTCGGGGCCTTGCTTCTCATACAGCCCAGACATGTTAGATTACATTGGTAGGTGATGTCTCAATTAGCAAAGGAGTTAAGTCTCCCTGTGCCCTTTCCTAAGGCCCCACTTTACCAGCTCATGTTGTCTTCACAGCAGACTCACTTGCAGCTGCTTTACTGAGGAGAATATGGCACTGAGAGGCTTAGTCGCTGGCACAGGCTCACACAGCCAGAAAGCCACAGAGCTGGGAGTCAACATGCTGGTTCCCAGAACAGCAGCCCTCTCCTTCTTTATAATAGGGTTATCCCAGAATGCTCATCTCTCTGGAAGAGCCTGACCCACAAATCCTAAGGTGCACTGTGGGTAGATAAGAGCCTCAGTCCTGAAGCAAAGTTTTCATTCCTTGAAATCCTTTAGAACAATACATCATCCCTGCGAGCTTGACCTACGGTCTAGCAGGACCATCTGTAGTTAAGTGCCCTGGCCACTAGAAGGCGCTAAAATGACTCTAAACGTCCCAAACCTATGTTTGGTCCCCAGCTGATGGCGCTCTTCTGGAAGCTTGTGGAAAAAAGAGGAGGTGGAGCCTTGATGGAGAAAGTTACATCCTTAGAAGGTGGAGGAACTCTAGGTTTTTTGTTTTTAAGTCCTGCCCCATTTGCTGTTCTTTCCCTTTGATCCATGTGGCCAGCTGCCTCCCAAGTTTTGGCTGCCACCCCTTTCCTGCCTCGGTAGAAATTTGAGCCAAAATAAACCCTCCCCAGCTTATACTGTTTTGCCTCCAGCAGTAAGAGTTATACAAGTCTAGCCTGTCCCCCACAGCCACGTGTGGAAAGCCTTGTTCTCCAGCAGGTGGCATTGTTTCTGGAAGCTGTGGAGCTGTTAGGAGGTAGGGAAGCCAGGCACAAAGGGCGGGTCTTAGTTTGAAGAGCCCCTGTTTCTGGCTCCTCTCTGCTTCCTGTCTGCCACGACTCTTCCCTGCCTTCAGGGGACCCAGACCGTGATGGAAACCCTCTGAAACAATGAACCAGATGTTAGCTTCCATAAGTTCTTTTTGTCAGATTGCTCACTTGGTCATGGCTCTACAAAAGCTGTAAGTCACTGGAGGGGTAATCCAATCATGCCACTAAGTGTCACTCAGCAGTTACAGTGAGGCCTGTGGGAAGAAGAAGACTCCCATGGGAGGGGAGGGCAACTTCTACACAGAGCAAGGGCTTATTTGCGTGAAGCTCACGAATGACTCAGTCTCAGTCAACATCAGCACTGGGAAGGGAGTTGCTCTGCTCGCTGGGGTTACAGTAGGAAGACTGGGAAGAGGTACGGGGACCCTTCTGTGGAGTCACTAATCAACAGGATTGACTGTTTACACCAGTAGCAAATTCTTACCTACCCTGTCAGGGAAAGACTGCTTTACAGCCTAACACTGATGGTCGTGAAAACCTGTCAGGCTGAGCATGTCTCCACTGGACATAGACATCCTCGGAGGTTCAGGGGGATCGCTAAATGGGTTTACTCTTTTATCAGGCAGGAGGTAAGACAGCAACCGGCAAGAATGGTCACCAGGGCAGCAGACCGGATCTGGCAAGGCCGAGAAAGCAGAAGCCACTCAGCCCCTCCCCCCACCAGCCTGGCTTGCTTTAATCAGAACAGTGTGGACAAAAATCATGTGTGGCATTTGAAGGGACAGATTTGATGCTGCCGGGTCTCCGCGCCTCGAGTATCTGCTTTGTCCTTCTGTTCCTAATGCTTTTATCTCGTGCGTGCAGCAGTGCTCAGCAAAGCTGAGGGCTCTGAGAGGTGTGTTAGCGATGAGAGGCACAGCATGCCCAGAAGCCCGGGGGTCTAAGCAGTGACCCTACAGCACTGTCATTTCCCAAGAGGGGCAAAGATTCCTCCAGTCCCTCAGGCTCCTAAGCCAAGTCCCTAGAAGATCTCTCTGAAGTGGCAGTTAGACAACGGTACTCCTTCAAACTGTACCCCATACTATCCTGAGCAGAAACTCAGCTCCATCCCCACTGGCAGACATCAAGGGACACTGCTGAAGCTAGAGAGACTAGAATCCATATCCACGTTGCTAGCAACAGTGCCCCACTTGTGGAGCCCCACCTCCAGCCCCAGCCCTAGCCAGCAGTGTGTTGAACCCTTTGCTCTTATAGGTCCTTCTCCCTCTTCCAGGAAGCCTTCCCAGACAAGCTGAGTGTGCTCTCAGTGAGGCTGGACTCTTCCTCAGCTAAGAAGCAAGCTAGCTGTGCCTGGGTAATGTGTTTTGTTTACATTCACCGCTGTCCTCTGAGGAAGGGCTTGGGTCTCGCTCATCTGAACATCCCAGTAGTGATGATAGAGTTTGCAGGTAAAAAGAAGACACGGGTGAGAAAAGGAAAAGACAGAGGGAGGGAAGATGGGACATGGCGTCCATGACTGGGATCAGTACAGCCCCAGGGATTAAGCCTGGGACCTGTCTTTTCATAGCTAAAAAGTGAGTTCATATTGACAGGGAACCCAAGCCTGGTCTGCAGTCAGGGGGATGGCACACGGAGCCTGGATGACCAGAATGGACAAGGAGACAAGCTTACAAAGCCACAGGATGGGACCCAAGCTGGGACATAGAAGAGTTTGCATGCAACAGTCCCCTTATCCCATCAGGAAGGGCTGCTAGGGTCTCCCATGGAGAGACTCTGCCTAACAAATGAGGCTGGTTGGCTAGGCAGGGCTCAGCTGGGGGTCAAGGGAAGAGCTGAGCTTTGCTGCCTTTGGATTAGAAGAGAGCAAGGTGCCAAGGATGCTGGGAATGGAAGAGTAGTGACATGTGGGAATATCCAGGAAGAACATCAATGAGGGAAAAGCTGTGTAGTAACTTATGCTGACAGCTTGGTTTTCTTGAGACACTGGAACTGGGACTCCCGATGCCTTTCTCCCTTCCTGAATCCAAGACAGACATCACTAATCAACCAAGCTTGTTCCTCCTGCTGAGTACAGATAGGTCCTCAGTATGCCTTGCCTAGGACTGGGTTCAACTGCCATTTGACTGACATCTATAAACAAAAGTCTACCTTTCTGCACCTAGGTACAGGTGGTGTAGCAGAGATCTGAGAGTCAGTTCTGAAGCCCTTGGCAACTTACTGGCAAAAGCTGAAACACCATTGGAGCCAGGACATTATGTTTTTTCCCCTGTGCTGTTTTGTCTCTTGGTGTATGGACTGGGGCCCAAACCTGACTACCAGCATTTGTGGCAGTTACAAGCGAGAATGGAAATACCAAGCACACCTGCCTCCTGAGAGAACCTGGCTCTTCCCCCAGCCTCAGAGAATCTAGCATCCAGCCTTAATCACTTCCCTGAAGAAACAGTCTGGATGCGTGGGCACAGGTGCACCCACAGGAAGGAGAGCTTTGCCTGCATCCCTCTGAATGACAGAGATCATTTTTGCTAAATTCCGAAAGGTGGCAGCATTCCATTAAATATTCATTTGCTGCTGAGGCTGCAGCAGGAGGCCTCCTGACCAAAGAAACCAGGCAGGAAATGAAGTCTCCCAGAAGAGAGGAGTGGGCTGCAGTATCAGGAAGAATGGAGGGTCTGGCTCCTGCCAGGGAGAAAAGACAGAAAAAGCTGGACACTTGGTCCCAAGGGAGGGAGAAGGCTGCATGCATCTTGGGGGTGGGTGGGGTCTCTGTGTGCATGGATGCCAGGGTGGCTGCAAGTTCATGCTGAGTATGGTCCTTTACCCTGGTTTAGGGGCTGAATCCAGAATTAACCTCTAATTAGTGGAAATAACAGATGCAAGTCTTTGACTGATGGGCTGGCATGTGCACAAGTCTGCCCTATTAGCAAGTGCTAGGAACTGGTTTTGAGGTCACCTTTGTGACCTCCTCAGGATCCCACAGCCTGTAGTCATGACAATGAAATAAACAGAGCAATAGCTTTATCTAGTTCTAAGGTAACTGTGGAGCTGGTAACACTAACTCATGCCTGACCCTGACACCCCAGCTATCACTACCTCTTGCCCCAGCTGCACTTGGCCTTGCATTGGTACCACATACAGCAGACAGGAGGCAGAAGACTGGCTCCTCCAGATTGGAACTCTTCCATTCAGAAAACTTCCCCAAAGGAGCAGCTTACCACCCCCAAACCCCTGAGCCATCTGCCCATGCTAGCGTGGGGAATCTCAGTGACCCAGCAGCTTCTGAGTCACCTGTGCTCCTGCTCATGGTTTGAATTGAAATGTCCCCATAGGCTCCTATGTTTGAGTACTTGGGCCCCAGCTGGTGGTACTACTGTTCTGGAAGTTTGTGGAACCTTTGGGAAGGGGAGCCTCACCGGAGAAAGTGGGTCACTACCTTATAAGGAAGCCCCACTTCCTGTCTGCTCTCTGCTTCCAACTTCAGCCCCTCACTCTTGCCACCACACCAACCTCAGCATGGACTGTGATGTAAGCCAAAAGAAACCTTTCCTACCTTCAATGTCTTGTTAGGCGTTTTGGCCCAGTGGTGAGTAATTAATACATGCAAAATCCTTCTTTGGGTTGTGGGTAATCCATCTGGACTGAATACGTGTGTCTTTACATCTCCCTAGGAAAAGTCACACAGCACAAGGTCACAGGATCCATGTCATGCTTGGACTGTTTAAGGGAGAGGGTGACACAAGCTTATGCGTGCTGGCTGCCACCATTACCATCCTTTTGTTCCCAGAGCAGGAGAGATGCACCAGTTCTACCCAGGAGACACCCCTCCAGGAGGCATGGCAACAACAAGAGCTGAAGTCAGAGAGGAGAGCTGGATGCTCCCACACAACGGTGTGTGGGACTGGTGAAGAGGCTGCCAAGGCTTTAGAGGCACCCTGCCTCTTGGGGCAGAGAAAGACCAACTGCCCACCGAGAGACCTCAGCGTGGCCTCATATTCCTCATTTTCATTCCTTCAAAAGATGTCAATATTAACAGGACAGCCAAGAACCATAGTTCCATATCATCAGCTGTTCTGGAAGGTCTCCTTCCCAACCCAGAGCGGCTGGTGTGTTGAGAAAAAAAAAAAAGACATCATCAATATTATTACTACTGCTATGACTAAAGGAAATAACTACCCACTATTAAAAAAATTGTTTTAAAAGAAAAACAGTAATCAGAGTCCAAAGAAAAATGCACAAAGCTTCTATTGAGCTGAGTTTCCCATCTGCCTTGCTGACGTCTCTCTCGGCATTCAGAGCAAGAAGAAATCTATGAATATAATTGTGTGCAAATGGAGCCATGTGATAGATTCTGTATTTCTCCCTCAGCAATATGTCATGAGCATCTTTCCAAGCCAATAAACATAAATCCTCACCAGAGAATCCTAGCGGCAGCTTGGAATTAGTTTTTATGGATGCACACAATTTGCTTAAACAATGCCTTATTGATGGGTATGGGAGATTGGTGTTTTTATTCAAAGCATTTTTGTTGTACCAATCATCCATTCAGTAAATACACAAATGCATCTTCTCACACATGTACTGTCTTCCCCCAAGGTACAAATACCTGAAATTCCTTAGATTCCCATCTACAGGCTATGGGGTTTTGGAGTTTGAAGGAAGAATGCTTAGTAGATGAAAGAGTGAGCATGCTTTACATCTGGAAATTCACGAGGCAAATGGCCTGCTACAAGTGGCTGGCCCAACGCACGCTGCCTGCAACCAAGGTTGCAAAGATTATGCCCTTTCATCCATTCGATGGTATGACCAGAAGCTCTGTAGAGACCAGGACCGAGGAAGAAGAAACAGATAAGGAACCTGAGCCTTCACAGCAGAAATCTCAGCAAACCCCACATTCCACAGCCCAGCAGATGAACCAGGGGGTCCGTGACTTCTTCCTTTCCCACAGAGAAAACACATCAGCCTTGCTGGGTGGCACCTCTGGCTATACCACCTGCCACACGTATGGCTGAAATGCTAGCACTCTTCTAAGCACTGGGAAAATGAAGTCTCTTCAACCTCAGATAACCAACTCAGATTATCAACAGCTTGTGGTGATTTAACTGACGACTTCCTCAAATGTCCAGTGATGCAAAACTGCCCACGGGCAACAGTCTGGTTTCCCCTTTCAGTACAGTTCACCGAGTACCAGGGTTAGTCAACAGCTGGTTGCCAAGCAGGCCTGATGGTGGCTGACCTTCCCCAGCTGTGGGGGCATGCCTGTATTCCCAGCAAAACTGGGGTAGGCTAGACTAGGCTATGATCTTTGGTGGTCATGTATATGAACTGTATCTTATACTGAAGATATCTGCAACTTGAGCTCGTTTCATCAGAGCCTAACCCCATCACCGCTGAGAGCTCTTCAAGCATCTATAACCGCTGAGGTGCTTCACAGTGATCATGAATTTCACAGGATCTAGAATCACCTAGGAGACGAGCCGATGGGCACCTCTGTGGGTTTCTAGATTGGGTAAGCTGAAGAGAGAAGACACACCTCAAGTGTGAGTGCCACCTCCCCGGGGTCCTGGAATGTATAAAAGAGAGACAGTGGGCTAAGCACAGACTCTTATCTCTCTCCTGACTACAGGAGATTCCTGACTACAGATTCAGGGAGACCACCTGCCTCCACAACCCTGTTGCCATATCTTTCCACCACGATGCATAGTATCCTCTCAAAGTACGAGCCAAAGTAAAGCTTGCCTTAAATTGCTTCTTGTCAGGTTTCGGCAGTCAGAACAGTAACTAGAGGCTGGTTTCCTTACTCACACAGCGGGCACAGAAGCAGCGTCGACCATGCAGGGTCGCTGAGGGGACATCACATGCATAAACAGGACACACTCATGCAGCTGCAGAACAGGACAGGAAAACCAGCACAAGCCTGTCACTTCTCAGTGTCCTCTGCCTGATATCCAGCATAACAGAATAAGATTCACCGTGAAAATGTAGCTAAAGGGGGCAGGTCTAGGCACCAATTGGGACACAAAGAGTAAGAGAGAGAAGTGTGTGAAATATGAAGTCCCAAATGCACGGCTGACTTCAGCCAGGGCTTTCCCAGTGCCAGCTGTCATCCCTTGTCCACCACCGACCATCTTGTCACATCCAGTTTGCTGCCGTTCTCACGGCATGTTTAACTCAACTTCTTGAATTAACTAAGTCCTAGCAAAGGAAGTCATGTACCACTGTCCCAAGTGAAGAATCAGTGTAGCTTGTTGTAAGTATGGAGAACGTAGTCACAGGTGAAGTAGATAATGGTGAGCGAAAACCCGTGTGCCAATGGGATGAAGCCCCCAGTATGCAGCCGTCTCCACCATCTCCATCATCTCTACCATCTCCGGCCATCTCCACCAGTGTCCAGCAGTGTCCAGACAGACCCACAGAGGAAAAACATCCAGGGGCTTCTGCATAAGGGACAGCAGAGACTCCAGGACAGGGATCTCATGACCACTGTCCCCATGGATAATCCTCAGAGGATGCATGGGAATCTACCTCCAGCTTTGTTCACAGCCACATGACCCCAAGAGACCCCCAAGTCCAGAACATGATGGACTGACTCAGCCTTCAGACAACATTCTACCTTCTCGTGACAACCAATGCCAGGAATGTCTGTCACATTTCTGTTTAATAACCAGGGCCACCTCATGTCAGCAAGGAAGAGGCCTTACCATGGCCCCTTACCAATCAATGCTCCCCAGAACTGCTCTCAGTTGGCTCCAGTCCTTCTTGGCCAGCAGTACCGGGTTTTTCCCCTCCCAGAGACAAAGGCGTGACCTGGAGGGTTCCTGACAGCAACTGCAGGAGGACTTGGAAACCTCACGCCCCTCGAACCCTCTTATCTCCAGCAAAATCTATTTCCCATTTTAAAAAATCCTGCTGATTGATGAGTGGGAACAAAGAGGCTGAGGAGAATGCGAGACAGGCTTTAAGCTCCAATCCATTCTGCAAGTGCTGCTACTTACAGCATCTTGTGAGCTACCCTTGGCATGGGGGAGGGGCCTGGGCTGCTGTGCTCAGCGTTGGTAGAACAAAACCACAGAAAGGATGAGGGAACCAGAAGCAGAAAAATTCTAATTTGGAGTAGCGTGATTTAGTAGGATGTCTGACTGTCCCCACAGTTACCCTCTGTGTTCCTGCCATAGTCCCAGACTATGGGGTCTGGGACTGCATGACCCACAACAGTGGCCACTAGCCATGTGGCTGGTCTGCACCAAAATGCACTTTCTTTAGATCACTCTGGGTTTTGAAGACAACACAAAGAGAAACAGAATAAAACATCTTATTAATATTAATATCTCATTAATATTTCTCTACCAGTTACATGTTAGAATAACTTTTCATAATATATAAAATATATCATTGATTTAAAAACATAAATTTATTATGAGTATAAAAATTTAAATTTATGATTACAATTAATTTCATGTGTTTCTTTTTACTTTTTTAATGTGTCTACCAGAAACATTTAAATTGTATCTATGAGTCTCCTAACTTCTCTATCAGGCAGCGGATCCAGATTCCTCTTGCAGTGTAGACACTCCATCTTAGCCTGGGCTAAGGGTCAATGGAGCCATGCCCAGCTGTTTGTTACTGGGGTGGAGCCAACATACCATCAGCTTACCCAGCACCAGCCCATGTGTACAGAGCACCCACAGTGCTGTGTGCTAAGTACTCCTTGTATGAATCGTCTGCAATATTGTGTGCTAAATGCTCTCACTATGGAGCGCCTGCGGTGCTGTTAAGCACTCTCTGCATGGTTCGCCTGTAGTGCTATGTGCCAAGTGCTTCCCTCATGGAATACCAGAAGTGCTGTGTACCCAGTGCTCTCTGCACAGAGTAAAGTACCTGAAGTGCTGCGTTAAGTGCATTCTGGACAGAACATCTACAGTGCTCTGAGCAAAGTGCCTTCTCAAGGAGCAACTCATATGTGTGTGTTCATATGAGAGACAGACAATCCTGGAAAACAAAATTGAGATAGAGGCACACAAGGAGAGAAATGACGTACTTCCATCCTACCTAGCAGGCAGCCTTTGAGCTCCAAGACAGCGTCTCTGTGAACAGTTTTGCACATACCTTGGGTTCCTACATTGCTGGTCACTTCCTGTTTCCATTTTTCTTGCAGTAAATGTTGGTCACAGAAAATCTGGTTATAGAATCAAAGTCATGTGTTCCCTTCTGTCCCTCTCTGTTCCCAAAATCCCTGGCAGAGAAACTACTGTTCCCCATTCATCTGGTACTCCTGGCACTATGCACTGAAGATGTGTGTTCACCTGTGTGTGCTTAGCTGTGTGTTCACCTGTGTGTACTCACCTGTGTGCATGCCCAGCTGTGTGTGTGTTCACCTGTGTGTGTGTTCATTGTGTGCATGCTTCCCTGTGTGTTCACCTGTGTGTGTCCATCTGTGTGTGTGTGTTCACCTGTGTGTGTGCTCAGCTGTGTATTCACCTGTGTGCATGCTCAACTGTGTGTTCACTTGTATACATTTTCTCTCTAGAACTTCCCAGCATAATCACTGATCACATGGAAAACTTAGAAGGCTGTTGAAGTTGCTGTCTCCGGGACAAGGCATGAACCAGAATCAGCTCCACAGGACAGAGATGCTCAGCATTGAGACAATGTCCTCTGCATAATGTAACCCGAGAAGACTGGTCCATGCCTGAACAATGACTGAAAGGCATGGGCGACAGGGGTGTGTAGGGGATGGTGAGCCCTGATGGGGGCTCAAGGCCAAAACCTCCTGACCAAGTGAAGAAATGTGGGGAGCAGGCCATGGGGATGACAGGGATGGAGCCAGTAATGTCTGCAGGGACCAAGGTTGTGAAGGACAAACAGGATTGAGAATCCTGTTTAGAATCCTGTTTAGAGAATCTCTGGGCCCACTGCAACCTAAAATGTACTGGCCACACAGGAGTGCTAATCCTAGGAGATCTGGATGAAGGAGATAGAGAGGGAGAAGGAGGAAGTAGAGATGAGGGGGGAGGGGGATCACTGAGATCACCACAAGTGACACAGGTTTGTAGGATGGAGAAACATACATATACATATATACATATACATATACATATACATATACATATACATATACATATACATATACATATACATATACATATACATATACATATACAT
>JANHMN010000002.1:85187691-85199966 GCA_030674055.1 Rhabdomys pumilio | reverse complement strand
GTGTGTGTGTGTGTGTGTGTGTGTGTGTGTGTGTGTGTGTGTGTGTGCGCGCGCACACTCCTGTACTTCTGGGCATGTGGGAGTGGGCAAGGGCAAAGGTCATCCTGAGATGTCATTCCTCAGGAGCCCACCATCTTGCTTTTTTTGAGACAGTCTCCCATTGGGATACAGGGCTCTCTGACTAGGTAAGGTTGGCTGGACAGTGAACTCCAGGGATCCTTCTGCCTCTGTCTTCCCAGAAAACAGATGAGAAGCCCTCACCTTCATGCCTGACCTTTTGTGAACTGGATGCTAGAGACTGGACTTTGGTCCCCAGCTTACAAGGCAAATACTTAGCTAACTGGGCCTCATTTGTTCGGCCCCACCATTTTATTCGTGGGTAGGGAGTGCATGTGTCAAGGTGTATTGTGCAGATCAAAGGACAACGCCCACCATGCTTCTCCTGGGGACCAAACCCAGGCCCTTGTACTTAGTGGCAAGCACCTTCACTTACAGCCACCTCACCAGCCCTCCAGTTAGGTTTTGCAGCTGAAAACCTCCCTAAGTGCAAGCCCCAACCTGTTGCTTATTTCTTGACATGTGGACAGACTCCTGGGGTATTTTTGGCCTCTGTGACTTGTGAATAACAGTCATGTCCCAGTTGTCATAGAGACTCCCCGTCATCTCCCCCTGCTATATTATACACAGTAGAGACACTCGACGTCACTGTCCCCTGGTGATTCATTGCTGGAAAAGTTGCTAGACTTCAACCAGAGCTTGATACCATGACTGAAGACTAGCTACGAGCACTATAATTCCCCAAACTTCTCACCCACACTTGATGTGATTGGACTTTTCAATTCCAGTGGTGCTTGTGTATGGGCTGCAGATCTCCCTATGGCTTTCATTTGCCTTTCTTTGGTGTCTAAGAAATGACCCTCTTCCCCCTACTGTGCTGTCTCTAGGTATCTCGTGTTCACCTTATCAGGAGAGGTATCAGTTTGAACCCTTTGCCAGCATCTTTGTTGGGCATCCCTGTATTCCTGGATGATAAGTGTGAAGGTTTAAATATGCTTGGCCCAGGGAGTGGCACTATTAGGAGGTGTGGCCTTGTTGGAGGAAGTATGTTGCTGTAGGGGTGTATAATGAGGCTCTCCTTCTAACCATGTGCAAGCCAGTCTTCTCCTAGCAGCCTTCAGATGAAGAGGGAGAACTCTCAGCTCTGCCTGCACCATGCCTGTCTGGATACTGCCATGCTCCCACCATGATGATAATGAACTGAACTTCTGAACGTGTAAGCCAGCCCCTATCAAATGTTGTCCTTATAAGAGTTGCCTTGTCATGATGTCTCTTCACAGCAATGGAAACCCTAACTAAGACACTGAGTAAATACCTAAGCATATGGTCACCATCTAAGCACAAGTGCATCATCAGAAAGGTGGTTTGCAGACAGCATCTCTGTTGTAGAACATTGCCCTCCACTATGGAGGCTGTTACCACCTTAATCTTGGCAGTGGCAGGCAACTCAACAAGAGCAAACCAGTACTCATCTGTTAAAACAAGGACAACAGCAGAAAACCATCCTAGAAGGCTACTGTGCAACCAACACATGAACCAACACACCCAGGAGGTCAGTAACACCTTCAACATCGTCACTCCTGTTCACTCACAACTGTGCCCCAGAGAAGCCGCAGAGAATGTTCAGAGGCACAGCTTATCAGGAACAGGGTCTTGTTGCCTGCTGTTTGTTTTCTTCCCTTTGCAACTGGAGCTGAACAGGAAATTGCCTCTTCTAGAAAATTAGACCCAGAGAAGCCTGGGTTGTCATCCCAGCCCAGCCCTTCTTTCCTGTGTGATTTTAGGAGGTTGTTTAACCTCTCTGACTTAGTCTCATCACCTCTAATAGGTAATCACACATCAGCTAGCTCTTCAGTGCACAAGGCTGACGGTGATGCCTGCTGCCATCCAGTGCCATCTGAGTGAGGTGACACCCTCATTATGTGAAGCTGCACCATGCTCCTCTTTGACTGGATTTGCTCCCGAAGTCTGTGCACATCGATCTCTAACTCCTAGGTCAGTCTCAGCCCCACCTCCCTGACACATAAGGAGGAGGGACTTCTGGTACCCAGGCCATCCTAGGATGTTCTGCAGGGCCAAGTTGCTGTAAAGTGATTACAGGTTTGGATAAGAGGCTGGCGTTTGACAACTGCAGTCAGAGGCCACCTTCTGTCTAAAAAAGCTGCTGCTTCAACACAGTCCCTGCATCAGGGCATCAGGTATCAGCCCCACGCTCACAGACATTCTCAAGCCCTTCGCTAACACTAAGAACATCCCTTGAGCCCACAGAGCCTCCACTTCGTTCCTAAAATCCAAACTTTGGACTCAGGCTAGCAGGTCTTGCAGACAGGCAGCATCTCGCTCTTTCCACCTTCATCATCCTCTCTTCTTCGACCTGCCATGCACCCCGGCAACATGGCCTCTCTTCTTGTCCCCTGGAGCAGCTGTCACTCAAACTGGGAGGCTCTTCTGCAAGCTGAACTCCTCCATGTGCTTCAGGTCAGACTGTGACTACCACCACCTCCTGGCAGTCTTCCCTAGAGTACCACGCTTGTCTGAGAAACAACCTGGGACAGCTCTTGTAGCAGTCTGCCCACCAGCCCCGGGACACTTCCTGAATCTGCAGTGATTGAGCAGCACAGGCTGTTTGCATGATTAATAACTGGATAACCATTTCACAGTGGGCCTGGGTGTCCTGTCCGTGTTCCACCAGTGCTAGCAGAGAGTACAATTAGACAAGTAATTAGTCATGTGGATTATTCATCATTATACATGTAGAGTCTGTGTGTCCATTTTCTTGCTTGCGTTTTTTTTAAGACAGACCATCCTGTAGCCCAGATTAGCTTCAAACTTACTGTAAAACCAAGGTTGACTTTAAAACCCTGCTCCTTCCAAGTGCTGGGATCACAGTTGTGTACCTGTTTGATGCAGACCTGGGGACGGGACCCAGGGACGGGACCCAGGGCTTAAGGCATGTCAGTCATGGTTCCCATTTGAACCACATCCTCAGTCTGTCTTGTGCCTTGTATAGAGAGCCCAGCATGTTCATCTGAACCGGCATGGCTGTAAAGCAGGTTTGTATATTAGCAGAAAATGGGTGCAAGTTAAGTCTCCTTTGTAGTATCTTCCATCTTGCCGGGTATAATGCCTGATAACATGGTATTCCATGTATTCAGGAAGACAAATAAACTGCTTCGACTCACCCAAGACCTTTCCCATGCATGGTAATCCTTCAGTCCAAATACTCAAGAGGCTGAGGCAGGAGACTTGAAAGAAAGGCCCTATCACACACAGCTAAAACATCAAAACAAACAAACAAACAAAACCCCTCCTTGCATGCTGACCTTCCCCTAACGTGTTGAGTTAAAGAGAAATGCCTATCTTATGGTAGCCTGTCCCAGGAAACCCTCCAGTCTGTCTTTATCCCTGTGGACGTCACCGCTCCAACCCCGCAGCTGAGGAAAGAAGATTAGCACATGGGTTATGACAGACATGTACCACCATCTGCTCCGCAGCTGCTTGAGGCTGGGCTATCCTCCACACCAGTCCCATCAGTGCATCGTTAATTAAACTTGAGGATAGGAGCCCACCTCCCCAACCCCTACCTATGTGCAAAGCCAGGGTCTAGGCAAGCTGAGAAAGGCAACATCTCTGTTTTCTCCATTAAGACGCACAGGCAGGGAGCCTAAAGTCTCAGGAAGCAGATGGTAACCCCTCCCACCAGAAAAAAAAATCAAGTTTTGAAGCCGCATGACCAGGCAGAAAAAGCTCGTTGCAGGGGCCACAGCTTCAGGCTGACATGTACTAAGCTGGTGGCCTGACATCAGAAACATCCAAGTCTCCCCAGGTGAAGCAGGAGAAGCAGACTGGCAGGAAGAAAGACTGTTCTCGGTCCATGAACAGTTCCTCTGCCTGATGGGTACTTACCCACAGCACACAGCACAAGCAGAGCCAAGGCCACCCGGCTGGAGATGATTTCCCTAAATCACCAATCAGTCCTAAACCTGCTCTTGGATCAGAGTAGAATCAACTACTGGCCAGAGGAATCCAGAGAAGGGAGACGTCACCATGCTCTGCCCGATCAGTTCAAACTCTGTATAGGACTGGCATTCTCCCAGTGCTATGGATCATGGGAAAGCTAGGTGAGGCAGCTAAGAAGGAAGCAGGCAGGAGTCCTGTCCGACAGGGTCTCACAGGGATGCTATGCAGACATGCTACACAACAGTTACATCACTGGTAGATAATCACCATAGAACAAGAGTCCTAAAGTTCCTCAGAAAGGCTTGGATGTAGCTCAGTCAGTAGAGCACGTACCTAGCATTCACATGGCCCTCAGTTCTATCTCGGATACCACATAAGCTGGATGTGGTAGTGCAAGCCGGTGCCTAGCACTGGGAAGGAGGAGACAGAAGGACCCGAATCTTGTGGCCATCCTCTGCCATAGAGGGAGTTCAAGGCCAGCCTCAACATGAGACTGTGACTAAAATTAGTATTTTTATTTTAAGCCATGAGACATGCTCTGAGGAAATCCTTTGAGTACAAGACCAGGAAAGTTTCCCCCAAGACAAACCCAATGGGGCAAAAGGATGGACTGAGGTTCTCAGAGCTAGTACTTCAGGAAGCAAAGGGGCTCTGGGAGGGTGACTCCCTAGGCACAGGAAAAGCTGGGGCAACATGAATGAAACAGGCCCTCTGCATTTCAGGGTTGCAGTGGATGGAAGACCGTAAGAATTAATTCTAGAATCGGGGGTACTGTGGAGGTGGGGGAGGGGACATGAGGAGGGAGGGTTGATAGCCCAGCACGAGAAAAGTAAGGGGTCCAGGAGATGATTAGTTGACTCCATAGCAGCCAGGGGTTGTTCCCCTACTCAGAAATTTTGTTGATTAAGATTGCAGGGCCAACTTTGACCCCACTGGAAAACACAAGATATGGCTATTTCAGGCTCTTGGATCTCAGGCATTTCAGAAATCTGACGGTGGAGCCCTGTGGAGATTTTGATCTTGATTTTTGTCTCCATTTAACCTGGATTGCCTACAAGGCTTATTGCGACTGCATTGCAGTTGGGTTTTCGGGATCCATTTGATTTCTATTCAAAACTTTGAAGGCCTCGGAACTAACAGCTGCCGGTGGGATATTAATAAAACACTAAGGCGCTTGTGTGCCGGGAGCCCCAGAGAGGGGCGCTTGTGTGCCGGGAGCCCCAGAGAGGGCTGCTCGCAGGATGCACCTGGTCTCCTGGCCACGCTGCCTGGATTGGAATTGAAGATTCTTTCGTGCCAGCCAATAAACTCAGAAATGTCAGACCACAGGCTAGCTTTTCCTCATGGGGTTCAGGGTCCAAAGTCCTTGGATTGCAGGAAGGAGGCTGCAGGTGAGCTCAATATTTTATTCTTCCCTCCTCTTCATATTCTCTCTCTCTCTCTCCTTCCCTCCCTCCCTCTCCTTCTGTTTCTCTCTGTCTCTCTGTCTCTCTCTGTCTCTATCTCTCTGTCTCTCTCTCCACACATACACACACACACCTGCCAAATAAGTAAAACTCGATTATGAGGAGGGGAAAAAGACAGAAGCCAAACTAGTTTTGCAAGTGAGGCCAAGTGAACCCCTTCCTAGATCAAACATCAGAAATTACACTAACACGGCCCACTCCAAACCTCTTTACTAACCTAAATGTTTAATTGTTTGGGGAAAACCAGATATCATAAAAACCCCATTCCTGGGGCTCTGCATATGCTAGGAAGCACTCCCCCACTGAACCCCACCCAGGAAGCACTCCCCCACTGAACCCCACCCAGGAAGCACTCTCCCACTGAACCCCACCCAGGAAGCACTCCCCCACTGAACCCCACCCAGGAAGCACTCCCCCATTGAACCCCTGCTTCCTCTTCTTTGTTTTCAAACAGAATTCTCACTATGTTGCCCAGGCTGGTCTTGAACTCCCAGGCTCAAGTAATCGTCCAAGCTTCCTAAGTTCCAGAACTTGACAAGCACACAGCACCATCCCTGGCTTTGAAATTTTCTCTAAACCATGACATGACCCCAGCCCCATGGCCCCATATGAGGCCTTTACTTTAGGTAAAACTAAAAGAAATCTCTAATGTTCCACTGAGCTGATGTTCCTAAGGACAGCCATGGTACTTCACCCCAGTGATTATTTGCCCCAGTCTGTGAATAGTGGGCCTTTTGCAGGAACAGGAATGGTGTCTGATTATGGGATCCTATCCCGGAATTCTGCATGGGGTGCGTGAGGGCAGGGCTGGGACAAGGCTCTATACTTGGCACTGCCTTGCTAAAATCTGAAAGGGTGAATTCTGAACCACACCTGGCCCTGGGAGATTGCAAGTGTCAGGGTGGTGACCAATGACTTATGGAAGGCTCTTGTTCTGCTCCAGGCAGGAACTGGGTGGGTGCTCAAGGGCAGGCTACTCCAGCTGGGATCAGGGATCACTGAAGGGCTCAGGTTATTATGATTTGGACATGGGTTCAGTTCTGTTTCCCCCATGAAATGCAGCCTAAGAAGCCACTTCATGATTTAATGTTAACCATGTTTGAGGGGGAGGTGAACCCCCATCAAAGTAGATCTGTGCCCTTAAGCTCCTCCCCAATCTGAAGGGACACCCAGTTCTTCACAGAGAGGGTACCATTAGTCATAAAGCCTGCACAGAACATGGGCTGGTTCTCAGTCTCAAAACATAACCACCCGAGCTTTTATCTGGGAAAAGACTTTTCCCTCACCAGGTGAAATGTGTAGTTTAATACAGAAACAGACATCACTCATGGGATTCCGAGGATTATTTGATTAAGAAAGATGAGGGGATAGCCCAGGTCATAAAGTCCTTATAAGCATGAGAGCCTGAGTTAAACACCCAGCACCATAAAAAAAAAAAAAAAAAAAAAAAAAGGCCAGGCATGGTGGCATGTGCCTATAGTTCCAGAACAGGTGTATTGGTAATTTTATACCAACTTAGCACAAGTTGGAGTCATTTTAGAAGAGGGAACTTCAATTGAGAAAAATGTCCCCAGCAGATTGGCCTGTGGGTAAACTTGTGATTAATTTTCTTGGTTGCTTCTTGATGAATGATGGGGGCAGTGTGGAGATCTAGCTAACTGTAGCAGGCCCAGTAAGCCATGGGGAGCAAACCAGTAACGGCACCCCTCCATGGCCTCTGCATAGGCTCCTGCCTCTGGGTTCCAGCCTTGCTTAAATTCCTGCCCTCATTTCCTCCATGACAGTCCATGATGGGGAACAATATGTGACATGAGCCTTTCTTCTCACGTGGCATTTGGTCATGATGCTTTACAAAAGCAAAAGAAACCTTATCTGAGACAACAGGGGAGGTTGAGACAGATGGACAGATGGATCCCTGGGGTTTGGTGGCCAGGAAGTCTAGCTGAAGTCCTTCTCCCAGGGAGAGACCCTGTCTCAAAAATCATATACCCGAGGAAGGAAGCTAATGTGCTCTGGTCTCCACACGCACAGCAGTCACACACATGCACATCACACATACATGCTCCCAGGAGAAGCAGAAAAGGGAGAGATTTTGAAGTGTCGACGTTAAAACAGTGTCTTTCACCAGACAATGTGGAGATGGGGAGGGGCAGAGAGCACATCTCCACACAAGGCTGTCAGCCTCCGCAGTGGCTCCTGATGGATACCAGGCTTAGCTCCTCTTTAATCCAGCCCAAGTGCCATAATAAGCCACTCTAGGGACTTAATAACTACCATCCATGCAATCAATAACTGCTCTACAAGATCCCTTGCCCAAGTGGATTTAGTTTGGAAGCACTCAGACCCACTGTTCCATGGTCCGCGCCCTCATAAAGGTCTGGGCTTCACTTCCCTCCTGAGCAGGCTGCTCACAGGCACAGCCACCCAGAGGGAAAACCATTCAGACAGGAGCTTTGATGGAGATCCCTGGAACAAACACACAGGAAGGCCAGGAGACAGTGCGTTGGCAGGTGCACAATGTCTCCATCCAGAAACTGACATTCCCAAGTCGCCTGCCCCCTGAGAATGCCAAACAGCCTCCGCACCCTGGGAAAAGGGCGCCAGTGTGTACATCATCATACAGTTACCTGACAATGTACTAAGTGATTCCAAGGACTGACAGATGGGGAAAAATTAGCCCCGGGGGTGGGGCCTGTTTGCTTTTGATTTTTTTTTAAAGAACAGTTAGTTGATACGGGCTTTGGGGTTGATAGAAAAGGAAGCAGGGTGAGGAATGAAGGAGAAAGGGAAGGAGAAGGCTGAAGCACATCTCAACAAGACTCCAGCTAAAGACGCTTTAGGGAACCTCCACCCTGCCCCAGCCACAGAAGGGGGCCCTGTCCCTGCGAATGCCAGCACAGAGCCCTCCTGGCAGCTTCAACACTATTATTCTTTATAAGTGAGAGGAAATTGAGCAACTTGGCAGCCCAACTTCTGAGCAGTCATTCCAGCCCAAGGGAGGTAAATCAATGCCAAGAAGAGACCATGTTCATTCACAGAGAGGCTGTCAGCCTAGTGAGGCCTGATGGATGGCCTGCCTCACAGTGGGTCCACAGAGTGCAACATTTTTCTCTGTCCCACATGCCTCAGAGGTGCCCCCTCTGAGATGAGCAGCACCAGCCCTGTATAGACACACACCAGATCTGGGTACCAGAAAGGACATCTATGAGAAGGGTCCTTGATGACTCTGAACAGGAAGTCCAAGTTTCTGAGCCCCCAAGTATGTGTCCCCTCCTCAAGATGAGACAAGCTACAACTGCCTAGTATGTGGTATGTAGGATACTCTTGTGAGACAAAGCCTGTATGGAACTTGGTCGCAGAGCTCATGGTGGCTCCATTACTACTGAAGACAAAATGGACTGATGATTACCTAGTTTCTTCTTGGTTGCTGCAAAACACCATGGTCAAGCAACTTAGAAAGGAAAGTTCTTAATTAGGCTTATAGTCTCAGAGAGTTAGAATCCAAGACGGCAGAGCAAAGCAACACCTGAGAGCTCACATCTTAATCCACAACCATGAGGCAGAGAGAAGGCGGGTACTAGAAACTATGTGAGTCTTTTGAAAGCACCAAGTCCACCCCCGTGACACATCTCCTCCAATAAGGCCAAATGTCATAATCCTTCTCAAACAGTTCCACCAGCTGGGGACCAAGTATTCAAGTTTATGTGTGTATGGGGGACATTCTCATTCAAACCAACACAATGGTGTTGACAATGGTGATGGTGATGAAGATGATGATAGTGATGATGGTGATGGTGATAGTGGGTAACAATGATGGAGAAGAAGAAGGAGGAGGAGGAGAAAGAGGAGGAGGAAAAGAAGAAGAAGAAGAAGAGGAGGAGGAGGAAGGAGAGGAAGAGGAAGAGGAGGAGGAGGAGGAAGAGGAGGAAGAGGACGAGAAAGAAGGTAATGATAATGTTTTCTCTTAAATTCATTCATTCCTCAGTACCTGTCATCTCAAAATTAGAACTAAGGAACAGAGTGGTGAATAGGGAGATGGGACAGTGGGTAAGAATGCTAGGTCTGCATGCATGAGGGCCTGCATTTAAATCACTAGCAAGCATGTTATAAGGCCATGGCTGTCCATGCCTGTAACCCCAGCATCGAGTGATAGAGACAAACATGTTCTGGAGGTTTGCTGGCCAACCTACCTGAAACAGCAAGCTTCAGTGGGAGAAACTGCCTCTGGGAAAAAAAGAGAGTGATCGAGAAGAACACCCAGCATCCTCTCTGCCCTTGCTATGCTTGCACACAGACACATCCACTGCACACAAATGTCCATACACATACACATGCACATGCACCCTCCCTGCCTCATACATACCACAAAACCCAGAGTATTCAGAGAGAGTAAGGGTATTTCTTGACTGTGCTGGAATCAAACAGACATGCCTCCATTACAGCACAATAATCCCAGTGAGAAATTGCTCATGGAAAGCTATTGAAGCACAAAGAAGGGATACCTGACTGTCAGAGTTACTGTAGTGGCCACTTGAAATCTGCCTGGTGGGAGGATGAAGCCAGACTCCACTCACCACCATGTCTGTGGAGGAGGTGCCCTGAAACACAGCCTCTGTACACATCAGAGGCTCTGCTGCCATCTCTCCAACTCAGATGTAGCTTCCTGGAGCTTCCCCCAGACCCAACCTTTTCTAGCAAAATGAGAAATTGAAATAACAACTTTCAAGTGTTTCCTTTAAGCCCCTAAAATGAAGGACGGAGATAGAAAGACTGATAGCCAGGTCATGAAGGAGTATCACACAAGCATGTGGTGATGTTCTGACATTTTAAAACACTGAAGATTGGTCTTATGTCAACTTGACATGCAAACTAGAGTTTCAGAAGGGAGGAACCTTAGTTGATAAAATGTCTCCATAAGATCCATCTGTGAGGCATTTTCCTAGTTAGTTATCAATGGGAAGACCCAGCCCATTGTGAGTAGGGCCACCCCTGGGTTGGTAGTCATGGGTTCTATAAGAAAGCAAGCTAGCAAGCCATGGGGAGCAAGTCAGAAAGCAGCACCTCGCCATGGCTTCTGCATCAGCTCCTGCCTCCAGGTTCCTGCCCTGTGTGAGCTCCTGTCTTGATTTCCTTCCATGATTAACAACACTGTAGAAGTGTAAGCCAAATAAATCCCTTCTTCCCCAACTTGCTTTTTGGTCATGGTGTTTGGTCACAGCAGTAGAAACCTTAATTAAGACAGAAAATAAGAGTTGCTATGGAGATGCACCATATGGGCCAGTGCAAGGATGCAAGACTTCATGGAGAACAAGACAGTAAAAGATTCCACGGCAACATAGTCATCATCACTGTCATCATCATGACCATCATCACCAATGCAGCATGGGGTGACAAAACCATGCAGAAATTAGTTCTCAAGACTCACTTTCCTTATCTGGAGACTACAAAGTTTGATGCCCTCAGAGTGACACCAAGCACCTGCCCCATGTAGGGGTGGAATGACTTAGCCAGGCAGACAAGAACGCTTGAGAGGAGCCAGCTCTGAGGCAGCCACCACCTCAGCAGGCCAGGCAGGAGGCCAGCATGTCAGCCACCTGCCTATGAAAGCGTTCTAGGCACACCCCCGAGTCTGCTCACACCAGATGCCTCCAGGTCTCACCTCATCTCTCACCTATAAATGCGTTTCCCAACATGCATTCTATCCAGACAATGAATGGCAATGGCTGAACTTCCGGTTTCAGCAAGTGAGTTTGTTACAGGTGTAGAAAGCAAACATAAAAGAACAAGTGGCAAATTGCAACTGGTAAAGTACTATCAAGCCGGGTACTTAAAACATCCAGCAGAAACCAACTGGGGATGATCCATAGAGGCATAGAGGCAGATGAAGAGAGAGAGTTTCAGGCTGAGCATTTGCCTTCAGCTGACACCAAAGAAGAACAACAAACAGCAAGTAGCAGAGACAACATCAAACGGGGTGCTTGCAGCATCCAGCGGTAACCGCCAGAAAAGCCTGACATACCCATGGTGCAGCTCCTGACTGAAATCTCCAGGCATAGCAGAGCATCTTCTGTCCTCTCCCTGGGTAAGCTCCCAGCTTCTCCTTCCCTGAAGGCATGTCATGCCACAGGATAATGATAGTAATCCTTGTTGGAAACGGCTAGCTGTTCTCAAAGTTCCATTTTTTTTTTAATATCCTTATATATCTGGCTGTTCTCCTTTCTCCCTGTGACAGGCAATGGGCAAGCCTCACTGGACAGGGAGCCTTGGAGGACACTTGCAATAAGCATACTTGAGTCTGGAATAAGGGACTCCCAGAGTCCACTTTCAACAAGCCCAAGCAGTACATGACAATTTCCCAGAATGATTTATACTGTGGCATGGTTTCAGTGCATAATAAGGATCCCCCCACTTCTCTACCCCGCCATTCCTACCACCTCGGGTGAGATCCAAGTTATTATGACAAATGCCTAAAGATCCTCCCTACACCTGCCCTTGGCCCAGATGGCCCTGTTTCCATAGCAGCAGGACTAGCCTTTCTTCTGCTAAGAATCCTTCAGTGCCTCCCAGCTTCCTCTCATCACCTCCCCTTGCTCCCTTGTCCTCCTGTCCTTACCCAGCACCCCAAGCCCCTTCCCAAGCATATGCCATTCTGCCCAGTTTCCTGGTCCCTCCTGTTCATCAGGCATTCTTGACTATTCACATCTGTGCAAAGTTATTCTTTCTGGGGCTCCTCCCCGTGCACACTCACACACACACACACACACACACACACACACACACACACACACACAC
>JANHMN010000002.1:85177244-85187681 GCA_030674055.1 Rhabdomys pumilio | reverse complement strand
CACACACACACACACACACACACACACACACACACACACACACACACTGTAATACTGCCAACCCCAACCTAAAGATCTGGGTCTTACCCACAGTTAGTTTTACTTCATGATGTCAAAACATTCATTCCTATCCATGATCCTGACTCCTGGGACAATGTGACAATGTCCCTGTAGAATGCGGCTGCTGTGACTCAGAAGGGCCACCACTGACTTCTTCAGAGTGGAGAGACGCTGTGCAGCAGCTGGCAACATGCAGTACAACCCACTGACAAGTAACTGCCTCAGAACACGAATGGAGGCAGTAACAAAAGCTCCACCTAAAAGGAGAATGTGGATGGTCCAGATGCTCGGCTGCCTTGCTCACTGTTGTGAGCCCACTGCTGGAAAAGGCACCATGGAGCAAGGCACAGTGGCACAGATGTCATCCCAACACTTGGGAGGTTGAGAAAGGTCAAGAGTTCAAGACCAGCCTTGATTGAATGAGATGCTGAGAGAAAGAGCAGGGAGGAAGGGAGAGTGGGAAGAAAGGAAAGAAAAGAGAAGAGTAAGGAGCAGAGGGAGGGATGGGGAGAAGGAAGGAAGGAAGGAAAGAAGGATAAAACTCAATTGCTAAGTGCTTGCTACACAGCCTAAAGACCCGCATTCAATCTCCCGTAACACATGCTTTTTAAAAGCTAGGCAAAATGCAAACCCATGGGTTTGGGATAAGAATAAAAGAGAAAACCCGATGCAATGAAAAGGGCCCTGTGGATTTCATGAAACTGGGTGTGCCAGGGAGCCCACCAAGGCTGCGGCCTCAGGTGCATCTGCACAGCTTTTGAAACACGCCTCTGTGAGGGCCACTGCATGTGGCACTGAGGAAGGGCTATAAAGTTTAAAGCACTCCTCCTGTGGATCGTCCCGCTTACCTGCAGAACCTCTCATGGGCTTACTCTTGGCAGCTGCTGCGCAATCTGACTGGCAGTACTGCTCTTTTACCAGGTTCTTCTAATGGAGAAGACACATAGGGTGAACCCCAAGCCAACCAGTAATCAAACAGATACAAGTCTGGGCTCTGGTAGTGGCTCAGTGGGTAAAGTGTTTTCCAGTCAAGGCTGAGGACCTAAGTTCAATCCCCAGAACCCACATTAGGAAAACAGGAAGGCAGACTGGACCTACTTACAATTTCATCACTAGGACGGTATAGACAGATAGGCTCATTGATCAGCCACTGAACCCCACATACATACGAACACACATACATACATGCGTAGAGAGACAGACAGACAGAGACAGAGACAGAGAGATAGGCTGAACAATGATACTCTGTCTTGAGAAATAAAGGAGTTTCCATGCCAGAACAAAAGCCCAGCCTTTTCCTTGCAGTCTGCAATCTTGAGCAAATCACTTCTCTTCTTGAATCTTTAGTTTCCTAAGCTTAAGATAGGACTGAAAAATCCTATTCACAGCAAGAGCCTTCGAAGACTGAGAAGGTAATGGTCACAGTGTGCATGGCAAGACGCCCGGTTCACCTGCCTCGGTCATCAGGTGGGATGGTGAAGAGGGTATCAAAGACGGTTGTGATGCTGAGGCTCATGACAGAGATGATGGTGACGATGGAGACAATGTTGATGGTAGTGGTGATGGTGGTGGTGATGATGATGGTGGTGATGGTGATGATGATGGTGGTGGTGGTGATGCTGCTGGTGGTAGAGGTGATGGAGGAGGTGGTGGTGGTGGTGATGGAGGAGACGGTGGTGATGGTGGTGTGGTGGCAGTGGCAGCAACGGCAGTGGTATGATGATATTGTTGATGACAAGGGTGGTAGAAGCATATCACTATGAGGAAGAAGAGGAGGAGGAAGAGGAAAAAGAGGAGGAGAGAGGAGGAAGAAGAGGAGGAAGAGGAGGAGGAAGAAGAAGAGGAGGAGGAGGAAGAAGAGGAGGAAGAGGAGGAGGAAGAATCAATCATACCTGTGATCCTGGGTTTCACAATGGAGACGGTGACTATAGAAACAATGGAAACAATGGAGACCATGTTGGTGACAAAAGATGACAGTGGTGTTGGTAACAATGATGGAGTTGTTATATTGGCAATGATAATGATGGTAGAGACAGATGATGAAGGTGATAAGAGTGACGGTGGAGCTCACAGACAGGACGATGACCGTACTGGAGATGATCATGGTGAAGATGATGTGGATGAAGAAGACAAGAATGGCTGTGGTGACAATAACAGTATGATCACACTGGTGATGGTGACAAGGCTGATGGTAGAGACAATGCTGATGGAGGTGACAAGGGGGTGTGGAAACAGTGTTGACAGAGGTAATAAGAATGACAGGCATGGCAACAGCACAGAGTGGTCGCACATCTCCATCCACACAGAGCCTTGGTATCAGAAGGCTTATCACTGTCCCCCTCAGCAGCAATCAGCCATATCGGTCAGCACTGTTCTTCCCACTACCACCACTGTGTGGCCCTGAGCACCCACCCTCTTGGATGCCTCGCTCCCCTTGTCTGGAAAGTTGCACTGTGGCAGTTGCTTGTCTCCTAGGGTGGCAGCAACATTAGAAGCACATGAAGAGAATTCATTGCCCTGCAGAGATTTAATGTGTGCTTATCATTAACTAACCCCTAGCCTACAAATATGATGCTATACTTCAGAATGAAATAGCCCTCTGACACGTGCACCACATGGCCACAGGCATAAGATCTGGAATGCAGCTAGATAGCCGGCCTTCCCCTCCTGGCTCCAGTTCCGACTTGCTTCCTTCGTTTTCTCACAGACTGCTCAGTTCTGGGAACCCTGATCTATCTGAAAGCCTTTGTTTGGCATTTTCAGTCCAACTAATTGTGAGACTTACCAGCTCAGGCGGAGGTCCAAACGCTGTCTGCTGGTAATGCGACAGAGCAGAAATGTGTTTGGGTGTTTGGAGTCCTGGCTGGTGAAGCCACTTCATCCTGATGAATAGCGACATGTGGAAATCAATCCAGGTCACTTAGGAGAACAACTTGGTATTCGGTGTCCAAATGAATCGCTGCTAATTTATTATGGGCGATTTGATTAAATACACAAGCAGGAAGTGAGTCGATGTGACCGTCTGTGGTGAATTGTCTTGTGGCTCATTTGAAAGCATCTCCAAGGCACAACAAAAAGAAAGTAAACCATTTCAAAGTGTTCTAGAACAATCCAAGTGGCTCATCCTGGGGTAGCCAATATTGTTTTTATTCTTCCTTTTTTTTCCATCTGTGGGGAATGGGCCGAGTTGTAAGAAAAATGAGTGAACATAAGAAAATCCCATCTCTCCAAAAAAAATAAATAATATTCAGAGGGACTTTTTTGTGCTAGTTGACTTCCTGTCATTGTGACAGGATGTCTGGTAACTGAAAGTGGTCTTCAATTTGTGGCCCACAGCCTTCATGTAGCCTAACACAAAATCACAAACATACTTAAATATTGTGAGATTTGGGGTTTTCTTTAACTCCAGAATGGTTTCTGAGTGTAAACTCAAGGTGACAACATTGTGGCATAAAAGGTTTCGCATGCCAGGTAGGGTTTATGGGTTTCAGCCCACAGCCAGCTGGGTCCATGGTTATGAGCTTGTTATGAGGTAGGCCATCTACCATCATGGCAGTGAGAAATTGTGGTAGAGGAGTCTCACAACTTTTGCTTTTTTAAAAACCAAGGTTTGCTAGCCTTTCTCTGTGCCAGGGAACATAAACAGATCCCAGAACTCCCTAGCCAGCTTAATGTACTCAGTGACCATCGGGCCAGTGAGAGACCGTGTCTCAGAACACACAGCAGCTAGCATCTAGAAAACAATGGCAAGGTTGACCTCTGACCTCCACATGCTTACACAAACACTCACACATACATACACAGAGATACACATGCTCTCACAGACACACACACACACACACACACACACACACACACACACACACAGCTACTATTATCCTTTATTAGACTGCACAAATAGTATAGCCCAAGATGGGACCCAAGAAGTCAGTTTGGAGGAAGGAATGCAAACATAGCCCAGGAGAAGGCAGCAGGAGGTAGCTGGTAGCATCTCAATGGAGCAACCAGAGAAGCTCCTGTCCCTACACCTTTCTTTACAAGTTTGTCCAAGGTATTTGCAGTAGTTGATAAAACTGACATGTTTCTGACCATGTCTACCCATTGTCTAGTGTCACCAATGGACAATGGATAACAAGAGAGAGAAGGCAGATAAGCAGCATCCAGAAGCTGGAGAAAATAGAAAACCAGGATTTGATGGTCAAAGGTTCAAGGATTCCTCTAGGGTGGTGACCTAAACAACTGTTTATGGTGATGGCTGCACAGCTGGGGAAGTCATAGAAACCACTGAACTGTTCACATAAAGAACTCACTGCCTTGTGAGCTGTGCCCTGGTACGGCTGTTACCTAAAGCACGAATAAACTATAGGAAAGGGAAGGAAGTAACTCGGTTGGGAAAGTGCTTGCCATGCAAACATAAGGACCTGAGCTCATTCCTAGAGTCCACATTGATAACAGAGTTCAGTGTGTCTGAACGAACTTGTAATCCCAGTTTTGGAGAGGCAGAGACAGAGGAATCCCTGGGGCTCACAGGCCCATTCTGCAAGATCCAGACCAATAAAAGACACCGTCTCAAAAAAACAAAGTGGACAGCAACACACATAGGCACACACACGCATGCCTGTCCCAGGAAGTAGTGTGGCAGATTACCTACTAGCCAGCTTCATAAGCGTCAGAAGGACCCAGAACTGTCCAGATCACCATGGGAAACAACCTCAGCATGCCTACTCGGGCAGCTGCTCCATCATCAGCTTGGACATCTTACCTTCTGTACAAGGAACTGGAGACAACGGCCTTCTGGTGTGAAACTATTGACTGGCAAGTGTGGGAGTCACCATTGGTGCTGTGTTGGCTACTTTCTGTATGAGTGGCCAAAATTCCCAAGAGAAATGGCATAAGGAAATAAAGCTTTCTTTTGCTTGGTAGGTTCTGAGGGTTCTGTCTCCAGTGTCTGGGCCCATGCTTTAGGAGTGACAAGTGCCTGGAGCCTGTGGCATAAAAAGATACCTATTTCATGGCTGACAGAAAGTTGAAAGAAGAGAAGTAGAAGTGAGATAGGAAGTACCTATCTCACTGCCCCCAAGAATCTGCTTATTCTAGGTAGACTTCACCTCCGAAAGATTCTAGAACCTCCCAAAACAGAACCACCAATTGGGGATCAAGAACTCAATACATGAGTCTGAGGAACATTTCATATTTGACATAACACATGCCCTAGAAAACTCCAGCAGTGGTTGCCAGGGTATGGCACATGAGCACGCGCGCACATACACACACACATTCCCATAGCTATCTTCCCATCTCCCTTCCCCTTCACTCACTACTAATCTTAACAAATGTCTCTAGCAACTCTTGGGGTTTCCTTATAGCCTTGACACCCACACCTACCATCAAAGCCCTGAGCTCATGAATAACCAGAGACCCAGATGCAGCAAGACCATTAAGTTCATTCACTGGGTCCTGACCCTGACAGTCTCAGAACCTAGGAGGAAGGCAGTTCTTACAGGCAGATGTCTAGCTTCTGATTGGAATTGCTGGCAGTCCAGGTTCAGCTTGACAGATCACCACAGACCACCAATTACCGTGCTTTACAATGGATGATGTCCTCAGAAATCAAGTAGGATGGAGCAGAAATAAGTCTATTCCATCACATCATTCTTCGTTCTGGACACTGTATGCTCTCTCTGACTTTGCTGCCAGCTCAGAGAGAGTCTGTCTTTGAGCTAAAGATGAAGTGACCATTGGGGTTTCAGAGCACAAGCCAATGGATTCCTTCAACATTGTGCTGGATGCTTAAGTTTCCTCGGGAAGGAACAGGCCACAAAAGCAAAGAATGACAGCAAGCAAACTCAGTTTCTCAATGGACAATGATACCCTAGGAAGAAAAAAACATCTCATTAATTCTACGGTCATCACCCTAAAGCGAAGTTGCAAAAGAAACCAAGGCCTGGTTCTTTGAATAATTTCTCCTACAATATACCTAAAGGTAGATAAGTGAGCGCAAATCTAGTTCCCCAAAGAAGGAAGCAGATGACCCAGTGCAAAACACCAGGTACCTCATTGAGATAAGAGAATTTCAGATAATCCGTGGGGCAAAGAGCATGAAGGCTTATTCTTAGTAAACGTAATCTACAGAGGTCTAATATTAAAATAAAATTGGAAATGCATTCAAAGCTAGATATGGTCACCCCTTCCCTGATGTCCAGCAGGGCCTGACAGTCACATAATGGGTTTCCTTTGTACTTTTTCTTTCCCCACTAATTAAGTTAGGATGTTTGGCTTCTGTTTCCAGAAATGTCCACGAGGCAGCAAAACCCCAAGCAGGACTGTCTCTGCTACCTGGTGTGTCTGAGATACAATTAGGGGCTTTTAAAGAGGACCAGCCATCCCAACTGCTAGGGAGACCGAGGCAAGAGGATTGCAAGTTCAAGGCTAGCATGGACCACTACTATAGGCAACTTAGTAAGAGCCTATCTCAAAATTAAAGGTTAGAAAGAGAGCTGAAGACATAGCTCAGTGGTAGAGCCCTTGCCTGGCACAGGCAAGGCCCTAGCTCAACCGCCAACACTGAAAGAACAAAACTCAAAAAGAACTTCTGAATGAAGCTACCTATAGCTCCCCCTGCTTTTCACCTAACTCTGTTGACAATGATAACTATCAAAATAAAGAGCCAGAATTAGTAAGTTTTTATTGGGTTTTTACCTGTGGTCCAAGGGAGAATCTATTTCCATTTCTTGAAAATATTCAAGTGTCTACAGCCCCTCTCAAGTAGTGATGATCTAGAGAGAGAGACAAGTTCACAGAAGACACCTAGGGAATTAGAAAGCCCCAAATTAAAACGACACTTTTCCATGGTGTTAAACTCCTAGGGAAGGCAAGACAAAGGTTGAAGTGTCTGTGACCTTCAAGGGCATCTCACCCACAGAAGCTGAAGGTCAAATACAAGCATACAACAAGAGAATAACACACTGAACATGGATGACTCTTGAAAGTTTGTGATAAAAACTGGAACAGAGAGGTAAGTGATTTAAAAGATCATTTTTATCCATGCACATTTGCTACACATGTACTAAGAATATGAGCTGTGTTGGACTTCATAGTCCTAAGGTGCAAGTGAACAAGAAACCATGCCCCCACCCTGCTGAAGCTGTGGGTCTACAGAGAAATAAGACACAGCAGGTATCAGCGTGAAGGTGACATCACAAAACTTGAGGAGAAAATCATCCCAAGCCGGAAAATCTGGAGGAGGAGATATTGGAGCTGATAGCACAAGGATGTGTGGAGGAGGAAGACTGTAAATAGAAATAAGCAGAGGAGGAGAAGTAATGTGTTCTGTAAGTCACTGACCAGGTGGGTAAACTCCCTGCTGAGAGCTGCTCTGCCCCACGCTTGGGGGCCAAAAATGTTGCGGACCGCTCTGTCAAATGTTGGAACCCGCACTGCCAAAAGCCTTGGGGGCTAAATTGTTAGAGCCCACACTGCCCCAAGCTGCTCCAGTCTGCAGGTCGGGGTTCAGCAAGAAAGAGAGTGAGGACGGACTCGAAGAATGGAGACCAGACAGAGTGTGATTCAATCCCGTTTATTCTTCAGTCTCTCTTCTTCTCTTTAAGTCTCTTGTTCCTAGTCCAAGTCTCAGGTCCCTAGTTCCTATTCCTAGTGCCTCCAAGTTTCAAGTTCCTCCTCCAAGTCTCAAGTACCAAGTGTCTAAATGCCTAATGCTAAGTGTCTAATTCCAAGTTCTTCCTCCAAATGCCAAGTACCTAATACCTAACAACTAACTAGCTTCTTCTGTCTGCCTCTCGCCTTTTATATGTCTCAATTCTAAGCCACGCCTTTAAGTCACACCTTTAAGTCATGCCCTTAGGTCTTGTCTCTAAATCTGATCTCTAAGTCACGCCCTTAAGTCACACACACCCAAGGGAAGATCCTGGGTATCTAAAACAAGATGTTATCAGACTGTGCTCAGCTGTTGTAGGCTATTGTAATCAAGTCTCTTGTCAGGGTATATGGCTCAAGATGACTGCAAGGATGATAGCCGCCTTCTGTAGGCTCCCCACAACTCCTGAATTTATGTTTCCCACTGTCATCAGGAAGAGAAAAGAAACAAGAGCACACAGGCAGAACTAGATGCTGTTAAGAAAGTTTCAAGTTGATAGATGGGCCTAGTGAAAGACTTTGAGATGGCCAGGCATCAATGGGCAGAGTCAAGATCTGCATGGAGCCCACAACATAGGGTCTGTGTGCATCCCAGGTGCTATACAGAAGGGGATGGACTGGGAGGATTGTCACCACTCCAGTTATTTTCCCTGCTGTCGTTTGCCTTCTGAGGATGAGTATCATGGGAAGCTTCATAAGATCAGAGGTAAGAAGAAGACATGGGCAGTTGGCTTCTATTTCAGGAGAAAAGTGATGGACTTGAGACCCTAGGTGTTAGGAAACTCCAAGACGAGGGATGTGCCAACCTTCAGGAAGAAATGCAGGTTGGCTCCTCCTGTGGCCAATATTCAGCCCCAGATGGCTCAGAGGTATGTCTCTGAGGAATTACCCTGCAGTAATTCCATTGCTTTGTTTTTTGTGGTTTTAAAAGTTTATAGGTAAGTTCATTCTGGATTTGTTATCCTACACACTGCATTCCAGATTTGAGGTTCACAATCACACTGGACTACAAAAGAAAGGACCTCTAAACCATGGGTTATTATGACCATTAAGCCATTAAGATAAAACTAATACAGGCAAAAGTATATACAGACCACAATTCAACAAGCTAAGAACAGGAATTGGGGGATGCTGTTTGCTCCACCAAAGGGAAAGGGTCTATCTGTTCACTTTTCTTTGCACATGATAACCCCAGACAAAGGTTCCCCTGACTACAGGAGCCTCCCCCAAACTAATGATGCTTCAAGTGGATGTGCTGGCACACACCTGGAATCCCAGCACTCCGAAGGTAGACATAGGAAGATCATGGATTTTAGGCCTGACTGAGATACATAGTGAGACTTTGTCTCAGGAGAGAGAGAGAGAGAGAGAGAGAGAGACAGACACAGACACAGAGACACAGACAGAGAGACAGAGAGACAGAGAGACAGAGAGACAGAGAGACAGAGAGACAGAGACAGACAGAGAATGAATTCAATTCTTTCTGAGGCTCCAGGGACCAACCACAGACAACCTGGTAAATGTCTGCACATAACCACTATGACTGACTATACCTCCTGTGTCACCCAGTCTTTTTCTACAGCATAACTCATAGTTAATCATTGCTCCTAGTGTTCTTTGTTTGTGATCCATCTCCAAGTTTCAGGATGCCACGGAAGCCCCATCTGCCTTTTCCATCTTCCTGTCTCTCGCCTCTATGTATTTTGACGTGCCAACGAGGAGAAAGAAACTCAAAACTCTTCAATTTTTCAAGAATTCAAATTAATCTGGAGACGCTCCAGCTTCAACAAAGCTCATGGAGTTTTAAACCCCAGGCAGCCTTTAAAGAACATTATCAATGCAGACATGCACACATAAGTCGTGCCTCAACAGGAGAAGAAGAAATACAGGCTGCAGGACTTCTCAAAAACACTTGGCTACAAAATAATTCTTTTTTTTATGGCATCTGGGTGCATGCATACATGTGTTCACATGTGGGCTCACACATGTGGAAGTCAGTGGGCAAATTCAAATGTTTCCTAGTAGCCAACCAGCCTATGTAGTTTTTATATATTTAATCACATCTATTTATGGTGTGTGTGTGTGTGTGTGTGTGTGTGTGTGTGTGTGTGTGTGTATTCCCAAGTGTCACAGCACCTGTGTGGAACTCTAAGGACCTACAGGAATCCATTCTCTTGTTCTACCATGTGAACTCTGGTGGTTGAACTCAAGTCATCAGAACTGAGCCTTCTAAACCATTTTACTAGCCCCGAGTAAAGGAATACCAGTCCCAACCATCTTGATTTTTGAGTCAAGGTCTCTCACTGAACCTGGACATCACTTGTCTAAGTGGCCTGGACAGGGAGTCCACCTTTTGCCCCCCTAGCATTAAGATTTCAACTACACTTCACCAGTTTTGGTTTTTTTTAGGGGAGCACACTGAGGTCCTCATGCTTGTGTGTCAATCACTTCCAACCCCTCATCTAATGTCCCACAAAACACTATGGGGGGAAAGCACATTAAATCTGGTCTTCATTTAAGGTGCTTGAAGGTGGAGGTGCATTACCCAGTGCTTATAACTCCAGAGAGCACAGAGCAAGCATCTCAGCAAATCATTGCCCGCCACCCTACTAAACATGTCACTGACAGACACAGACAGCCTGCAGAACAGGGCTGTCATTGCCTATTCACCAAGATGTGTGTGTGTGTGTGTGTGTGTGTGTGTGTGTGTGTGTGTGTGTGTGT
>JANHMN010000002.1:85116497-85145784 GCA_030674055.1 Rhabdomys pumilio | reverse complement strand
CCCCCTCTCCTCTCTCCTCTCTCTCTCTCTCTCTCTCTCTCTCTCTCTCTCTCTCTCTCTCTCTCTCTGTGTTTAACTTCAAGCTCCACCATGAAAAAAAAACAAACTGTTTCTTTTTTTTTTTTTTTTTGAGGCAGGGTTTCTCTGTGAGGCCCGGGCTGTTCTGGAACTCACTCTGTAGACCAGGCTGGCCTCGAACCTCGAACTCAGAAATCCGCCTGCCTCTGCCTCCCAAGTGCTGAGATTAAAGGCGTGCGCCACCACCACTCGGCCCAAAACTGTTTCAAAGTGGAAGTTAGTTCTTTCTATCAATTGAGAAGTCCTGATCCAAAAAATCCAAATTCCTGGGCACTAACACAATGCCACAAATAGAGAACTCCATACCTAGGCAGGGTCAGGGCTCAGCAGTAGAGGCCTGCCTAGGATCCCCCAGTAAGGTCTGAGGTCATGACTCAGTGATGGAGCACTTTTTCAGTATAAGCAAGACCCTGGGTTACACCCCCAGCACTGAATAAAGAAAGCAAAAGTACTTTTACTCACACATAGCCATTCTGGATGTGTTTTTTACAAAGTTGCCTTTGGATATGCGTGTAAGGGTACCTGAAACATAAACAAATTTAGTGCTTAAGTCCTATCTCCAACATAAACGCCTCAACATCTGCAGACATCACCATTCCAAACCACTTCTGATCTAACATGTTTGGGATGAAGGATGCTCAAACCTGCGAATTCTAACAACTCAGGTCTTAAGTGGACTTGTTCTCCAGAACAAGAATCCTTCAGGAGCAGAAGAGTGGCCTGTGGAGTCTGGAATGGCCCCTATGCTCACATTTGAATACTTGGTCCCCAGTTGGTGGCACTATTTGGGGAGGCTGTGGAGCCTCTAGAGGATGGGCCTTTGAGAGTTCTCTGGTGGTCCTGTTCCATTTCCTTCTGCCTCCTGTCCAGCTGGATGACACCCCTTTGTTCTCCAATCCCACCCTTTTTCTGGCTCACTCAGAAAGCAGACTCTAGGAAGTCAGGTGGTCACCAGCTGCAACCTTTGCAACCAAGAGTCACAGGAAATCCCTTCCCTTTCAGTTGTCATCCCTGGACTTTGTTACAGCAACAAAAGTCTCAAGGATGCTGGGAGGTTGTCTGGAGGAAGAAAAAACAAGAGCAGGAGTGAAATCCAGAATCGAAGCCCTGAGGTACCAGGATTGCCTAAGCTAGGTGTTCACTGACAAACTATACAAAACTGTAATGTCTCTGCCACGCCTGGTCATCACTGCTCACATGGTGTGAAAGCAGACACAAGAATGTGGGGATAAGGGTGTGGCCACATTCCAATAAAACTTTTCTTGACAAACACCAGCAGGACCCATGCTCCTACGGGTATATTCGGGTCTATTATAAACCAGGTTGCCACAGCTCTGAGGGCGTCTGCGATGTGGTGAACATCTCCATCTCTCGTGGAAGAAGCCAGGTAGAAACCACACATTACTGGTGACTCCATGGATAGGAAGATGAGCATGGGTAAAATGCCCATAGCTCTTGAAAAACAACTTCGAGGAGGGGGTTCTGGGTGGGTGGTAACACCACTGACTTCCAAATTCATAGGTTCAAAAGTCTCCAATCCTACGTCTGTAGATGAAACCAACCACACATTGAAAATATACCTGTTTACCTATATAGACTTGAATTGTTGAATTGTCAGTATTTACTAAAAAATCTATCATAAACAGACAGACAGACAGACAGACAGACAGACAGACAGACAGACAGACAGAGATAGGCAGACAGACAGACTGACAGACAGGCAGACAGATAAACTATCTCCCTGGTATTCACATTGCTGTGTTGGGAGTTATAAGACACCTAGAGGTAGTGTAGGAAATGGTGGCTATGTGGGGCTTGTATGGGACTCTGAAACTTGCTATAGAAGAGAATGGGACCTCTTTGGGTCTGTGTACCTATGGCTGTCCCAGAACCAAACCTCTATGGATCCCAGGGAACAAGGAATCCACTCCTAGGGTTCTTGTGTCCACTGTGCGTTTGATCTATGGAAATCTTTTAGGTTGTCCTCTTAGGATCTGTTACCTATACAAATATTTGTTTTGCTTGGATTTAAAAGAAGAAACATTCACCAAAAATTAAAACAAAACAAAAAACACTAGTCATGCTGGTCTGAGGTACCTGTACCTCTACTCACAGCCTGCAGGGGGCGCCACGGCCTCATGAACTCGGCTCTGGTTGAAGGACTAGGCCGATCTGGCCTCCCAGAGAATTTAAAACTGGAGAATCCCGTAGGCTCAAAGCTGGTGGAGGAGAGACCCTAGGAGCCAAGCTGGCCACTCTTTTCTCCCCAGCCCTGGAGTGAGCCCTGAAAAAAGCCGGAGATTCCTCTCTGTCAGCACTCTAGAGAAATTCTTCAGAAAGAAACCAGGTAGCAACAAACACTCCATTCTCAAGACCTCTTCCTCCTCACCTATGGAAGTCCCAGCACACTAGGGGACATGTAGCTAACTGGCAGGGCAATCTGCTTCCAAATCATGGCTCTGGCACTGAGACACTGGGGGTGACCCTGAGTAACTCTTGATTGCTGATTGCTGTTCTATGGGAGGTGGCCCCAATGACCTCGCAGAGTCTTGTGAGAACTGAGTGAGGTCAAATGTGCTTGTCCCAGAGCTGAGTAAAGCACTTGCCATACATGTATGTAAGGACAAGTTGGGATTTCCAGCACCCATACAGAGTTAGCCGTGGGAGCGTGCATGTGACACCCAGGCAATCCCCATGGGAGATGGAAAGCTGAGACAGGCCAACTAGCCTGGCATATACAGAGAATGATGACACAAGTCTGAAATAAGGTGAGAGTGAGGACTGCCATGCAAACAGACACGACACACACGATGTGGGCGAGTGACTACTGTAGAGCCATGTCATCCTCCCTTACTCACAAGCAACTTGTCACTACAGTAAACTAGGAGAGCCTCGCTCAGATGCCGCTTGTAGCACCATGTAGTCACAGAGGATGAGAAATCACATCTCCTGTCCCTTATATTCCTGAACCTTCGACACTGGCAACTGAGGATAGCCCCAGTCAGTGGCTACAATCTCAAGGCCAGCAAGCTAGCAGCATAAGGCAGCACAGTAGGACTCAGTAGACCTGCCCTGAGCCTGACCTCCCTCCAGCTACTCCAGCTGTGAGGTGTCCTCTCAATCAGCACTTCTGGAGCCAAGAAGGCTGCCAGGTCCTGGTATACAACACAAGAGACTGATTGGAGAGTCCGGACTGACCTCCATGTCCAGCCCCACATCAAATCAAGCTGTGTAACCTTGGGAAGCAACTGGACCTCTTTGTCTCTTTCCCCACAAGGAAATTCCTCACAGCATGATGGCTGGAACAGTGAAAGTCCTTCTGTCATGAAACAGAGCCCAGGCAGGTTTCTGGTCTTAGGCCAGGAGGTACAGAGTTTCAGGATGTACTAGTGACAAACAGCAATGCCAGCCATTGGTAAGGATGTTATGCTCTCATGCCAAACAGCAGGTGCTGGTGCCACCACTTGTCAAGCAGAGACACAGAGGGAGGACCAAGACTCCCTCTTGCCCAAGGCCACAAAGTGCTAAAGTTGAATGCGAGTCCCAATCTGCCTAGTGTGGTTTGGGTTTTGAGACAGGGTATTGCTATGTAGCCCAGACTAGACACAAACTCATTATCTTCCTGTCTCAGCCTGCCAGGGATTGCACACACACACACACACACACATCGCCCAGAAATGTTCTTCTAGTCCACCTGTCTATATTAGAATTTAACTCATCCCAGGGCCCAGCCCTTGAAAGTAAGCTGTGCACCTTAAGATGACTGAATCCATTTTCTGTTCTCTATTTGGAATGCATGATGGTCTGCAGAAACTTGGGAACAATTAGGCACAGTCATTGAGAGGGTTCAGGGAACAAAAGATGAAAAGAATGATGCCAGCTGCCATCTTGGAGCCCCCATAATGCACTTATACACAGCCACCCCCATGTCCTGCTCACAGAGCTAAAGTGTCAGGTGGAGCTGGGTGCCAAGCTTAGCTTTGCTGCCTATCAACTGACTATGGATGGGTTAGGGTACCCCATGTGCCTGTGCATCATCACATGGGATAGTATGGCTAATTCCAGAAGAAAACTTGCCAGGAAACATTCTTGCCAAGACTCCATGACATGTGGCTCACCACCACCACCATCACCACCATCACCACCATCACCACCATCACCACCACCATCACCACCACCACCACCACCATCACCACCACCACCACCACCACCACCACCACCACCATCACCATCACCACTACCACCACCACCATCACCACCACCATCACCACCACCACTACCACCACGACCATCACCACCACCACCACTACCACCACCATCACCACCATCACCACCACCACCACCACCATCACTACCACCACCATCACCACCATCATCATCATCACCATTACCCTCCTCACACTCACCATACCACCATTACCACCGTATTAATCACGTCCATCATCACTGCCACCATAAGTATCTCCATGGTAATCACTACCGTCACCATCACCATCCTTATTGCTGCCGGTGCCGTTATCTTTGCGTTGTTCTTGAAAAGAATGTGGGAAGGCATAACCATTGCTCTGCTTGCTCCGTCTCCAACTTCACAGAGAAAAGGAATCGTCATTTTATATTCCTTCGCTCATCTGTTTTTCACATACAAAACCCCATTCCCTCCCTCTTGGGTACCCACTCATGACCCTCCTGGGGACAGAGAACGCTACAACGCTGTGATGGCGATGGTAGTGACCGGTTTCATTGACTCCGACAGCTGACAGGTTGTATATACCATCACTGGATAGAAACATATTGAAGGAAAGAGATCAGAAGTGGGACTTCCCACCCTCAAGCTGCCTACAGTCTCCACTGTTAGTCTGCCCTTTCTGTGTGTGCTAAAGTCCCTGGAAACATAGGCGGAGAGAAGCTGGCAAGCCTCCCTTCTCACTGCTAGTGACTGCCTATCCTCTCTCACAAAAGCTCTTTGCCTGGAGGCCTCCTGAGTCACAGGACTACAGGAATTCTTTGTACACTGGGGTGGTGGGATAGGCTTAGAAGCAGAACAACGAGCAGGGGACACCCATACCTCACCCTCTATTCTCACATAGCCTAGGCTAGCCCCTAACTTGCTATATAGCTGAGGAAGATCTTGAACTACTTATCCTCCTGCCTCTGTCTCTTGAGCATAGGATGACCATGTCCATTTTGTGTGGTGCTGGGAATGGACGCCTAGGCAAACACTCGACCAGCTGAGCTATATCTTCCACCTGGTTCTCCACGACACTTGATAAGAGTGGCCACAGTGTGCGGCAGCAGGTCCAACCACAGGAATCTCTTTGTTCACCTGGACATTGTCTCAGGATCTAGCAGTCCCTATGTCTGCTTGGCATAAGCATGGAAAAATTAGATTAGAAGCAACTACAGGCTCTGTCTTCATCTCAAACCACAAACATCATGCCTCTACCACTGTTTGGCTGGGCAGCAAACGCCACACAAACAGGCACCTGTTCACCTCCTTTTTTTTTTTTTTTTTTTTTTTTTTGGTTTTTCGAGACAGGGTTTCTCTGTGTAGCCCAGGCTGTCCTGGAACTAACTCGGTAGACCAGGCTGGCCTCGAACTCAGAAATTCGCCTGCCTCTGCCTCCCAAGTGCTGGGATTAAAGGTGTGCGCCACCACCGCCCGGCTCTGTTCACCTCTTCCATGGGCTAAGAGAATTGTGAGGTCCTGGCCACCGAGTGGGAAATGTGGGCACCAGGCTTCAACTGCTGGCATGGTGTTAATTACTGCTTCATGCCTATGGCAGGAGAACACAGTGGGTACTCCTATAAGGACACCCTGTCCCAGATGCCCCAGGACTCACCACACCTGGCGTCTATGAAACTCTGGTTGGAAAAGTCCTTATGATGAGAAACACAAGTGGCCACGGTGTCTCTGGTGTCTCACCAAGGAATGAGCAGAATCCCTATGCAATGGGATACTCATTACCACCACCTAAGATGTTTAGCACAGGCTGTGCTCCGCCCCACCCAGTTCCTATGTGAAATCTGAAGCCCTAGTACCTCAGAATGTGACTTGTATTTGATGGTAAGGTACTTAAAAAGATATTTCAGGTAAAGTGAGTGGATTAGGTTGGTCCCAATCCAATTTGACTGGTGTCCCTATAAGAAAAGGTTACTGGAACATGGGTGCATACGGAGGGACAACGAGTGAAAACATGGGAGAAAGTGCCACCTACGAGCCAAGGACAGAGGCCTCAATAGAAATCGACTTGTGACACAGTGGCTTTGGACTTCTGTCCTCCACAAATGCACAGAAATAAATGTGTTGTTAAAGCTCCATGAATATGGTACATCAGCTGACCAGGTCATGGCAGCCTCGCTTGGAAAGGTGTAATCCCAGCACTGAGGAGGTAGAGGCAGGAGGAACGTAACTTCTAAGCCAGTGTAGACTACACAGAGAGTCTGTCTCAAAATACAAATAAGACAAAAAATAAAAGGTTTGGGACATCCAAGTGGAAGAGCACTTACCTAGGATGGACAAAAGCCTAGAATCTCTGTCCCCTGCAGAGTAAAGTCTACACTATCTTCTCTTCCAGAACAAATGGCCATAAGATAGAAGACAGACAGACAGTGGACTAATGATGATACCCTCCAGAGCTGACATCATGCTTTCACTAAACTTTTCATACAAAGCACATGGCTGATAGAGAAACGGCTATGCATACATACATGAATGTTGACATTGCCTATCAACCTGGCTGGGCTGAGAGGCGCCTGGGAGATTGCTAAAGCATACTGCTGTCTGTGATGGTGTTTCCAGAGATGGTCGGAGCCCTGGCTTATGTTTCGTGACATGATGGCTTGATTAGAAGCCAGTAAAGAGTAGGTGGGGCCTGATTGGACAAAGCAGATCCCTAGGTGTCAGGGAGCTTATCCTTGGGTGCTGTGTATTTCCCTGACTCATTTCTACATTTCATTTCTCTGCGTCCTGTGATGTGTATAACCATGAGCTCATACAAGCCCTCCCATAAGCCTGGCCTTCTGAGTACAGTCCCTGACAGTTCTCTCATCTACATATGCATGCTATGATTCCTGTACTACATATGTGCTATATGCCTGCACACATACATACATACATACATACATACATACATACATACACACATACATACATACATACACAAGCACATACAGAGAGAGAGAGAGAGAGAGAGAGAGAGAGAGAAAACCAACTTTCAAGTTTTGAAAAGAGGGTTTCAAGGCTAGAGAAATGGCTTAGTGGCTAAGATAACTTGTTCCCAGAACTTACATGAAAAGCCAGGCATGGCTCTATGCATGCCTGTAACTACAGCACTGTACTAAGCAGAGGCAGGAGGACTGCTGACTTGCTGGATGCCAGCCTAACTCCAGATTCAGTGAGAGATGCTGTCTCAAGAGACCAAGGTAAGCTAAGCAGGATGACACCCTTTTCTAGCTTTTCATGTGTGCATACTACACACCACACCTACATTACAGCACACACACACACACACACACACACACACGTACACACATGCACATATACACACTGTTATTGTTCAAATGTGAAATGGCCCCAACAGGCCCACATGTGTGAGCACTTGAATTCCCAGTGGCCGATGCTATTTGGGAAGGCTGTAGAACCTTTGTGTTGAGGCCCTCACTGGCAGGTGAAGCCACCAGGGTCAGTCTTTGACAGTTATAGCCTGGCCAGACTCCTGTCCCCAGTCTCTCTGCTTCCTTTTAAGAGAGGAACAGGTCATACCTCGAGCCTAAGAATGCACTATGACAGGTAGCATGGTCCCCAGGTGAGTTAAGGCTAGAAGTCCCAGAGACCCTAAAGGGACAATAGGAGCTTTGCCTGCTCCCAGGTACCAGGCCCCTGTCACTAGGCACAGCTCTCCACAGATCTGTGGTTATCAGTCATGTAAGGGCAATGCCCCAAGCCCCTCTACATGTAGAGGATGTGACCTGTGGTCACGTAGGCTCAAGACAGATCTCCATGCTAATGAGGTACCTAAAGACCTGAAGGGCTTAGCCAATAAGCTTTCCTCCCCACACACTTCTCCCTGCAAAAGGTATTTGACCTCAGGTCCACCCTGAGAAGTGGGGTATGGTTTTACTCATCCACTTTCTGCCATGACAATAAATGCCTTAAAACCACAGACTGCCTCTTTTCATTGAGGTCCACCGTGGGGAGCCACAGAGATGGCCTCTGCCTCCAGATCTACTGTCTAATCTCCAGTAGAAGGCCTCTGTGCACTCCTAACCATGACTGCCAACAAGCCCAAGCCAAGGACCCTACCCATGGGACCAGCCGTAGCTCCCCCAACCCCCAGCCTGCCAGATCCAGCCAGTGGACTCCAATTTCATTCTCAGTTCTTTGGGGAGTTCCAGAGTTGCCTGGGTATCCAAGAGACAGAACCCCACAGACCCAGGGACCCCCAAACAAGGTCCTGCTGTCCCACATCTCAGACTGTGCTTTGCTACCCCCAGAGCGGTGTCTCAGGGCTTCCCTACAGTGCAACACTGGCCCAGCAACAGTGTGGAGTAAGCACCATCAACTTCCCACATCCTGGGTCCCCGAGCAGCTGTTCACTGTGGCAGAGTGGACTAGAGACCCACAACCCTACACTCATCCTATGACTTGACAGCTCTCTACTGCCCAAATCCAATTAGAAACCAGTGTAGTGTTGTGGTTTACACAAAGAAGCCTCTATGACATAGTGCAAGGAAGAGAAAAGAAGAGAGTGTGGTTGAAGAAGCCAGCAAATACTAAGTCCCCCCATTCATTCATTCCTTAATCTAGTCATCATCTATCATTCAACCAGTCATCATCCAGGAACAGAGTCATCTACCCATTCATCGATTAATCTATCCAGTTGTCCGTTTATCTAGTTATCCAACTAGCCAAGCCATTCTACTCATTTATCCATCCACCCATCCATCCATCTATTCATCCTATACATACATACATACATACATACATACATACATACATAATACATACATCCTACCCATCTATCCACCCCTCCATCCATCCTACTCATCAGCTACCTACCCATCTGTCTATTCATCCAATCCATCTCTCTCCATTCACCTGTTCATCCATCACTCCATTAAATCACCCATTCACCATTCAATCCATTCATTCCATTACTTGATCCAGGCACCCAGTCATCAGTCATCCATCCACCCAGCTACTCATTCACCTGTGCACCCATCTATCTATCCATCCATCCATCTATCCATTCATCCATCTGTCCATCTCTCCATCCTCTTCATCTTTGAATCCTATCCATTCTATGTTTATAGTGTTCAATGAGAACGACCTTGTCCATTCTTTGTAAGCCTGCATTTCATGCTAAATGTGATGATTTGCTAAAAACACACTTCTCCATGTACCAGGCTTTCACTCTCTGGAGCTTTAGATGGTCCAGATAATCAATAACACTGCAGCTCTGACTACAAATTAAATAACTACACATTTATTATCCATTACTAGAAGGGCGGCTGAGAGCCCTGCCTCAGGAGCAGGCGTTCCTTCTCTCTGGCATCCTCAAAGCATCCAGCAGCTTGCATCTGAAGGTACAAATGTCATTTAGCTTTCTGAAAGCTGCTCTCTAGCATGAATTGGAATGAAAACTGACAGGGCTGTGAAATTTGATCCATCATGAGCCACTGGAGAGGGTAGTGTTTGGCTGTGGACTCCTCTGTCATCTGCCCCTCCCAGCAGGTTGGGGATAAAGAATTTCAGCTCAATGGGCTGCATGCAGAATTTTTTTTTCTTCTGAGGGGCCAGAGAAAACACATCAGCAGGGCTGCCTACAAGTAAGCACTCAGGCACCCTCAGCGGGTAAGCAGGTAGAACTACGTGTTGCCTTTCCTGTAGATTGTGTCTGGGAGGATAGGGAGATGGGAGAGCGTTGAAGCCAGATGTCTGTACAGCAATCCTCCTCTTCTGTCACAATCATGCATCTCCAGGGAGTCTTTTCAGGAATCAGAAAGCCACATCCCACCCACCATATCAACTGCCCCTACAATCAACTCTTCAAATATGACAGTCTGGGATGGTGTGCATCCAGCTCCCCAGTAGGGTGGCACTTAGGGTAGATGGAGTACGAATCCACCAATCATGAAAGATTAGTTTACCATGGACCCTCCTGCTCCACACATCAGTGATGAAGAGACAGCCTACATACGTACTTCAGCCATGCAGGTAATGTCAGGGATCCCCAGATTTCAAGTGACAACTCAGAACGCCTGACAAGGAAGACACTCTGTCCTCAGGACAGTGGACACTCACAGTCTTACCCTCAGGAGCTGACTTAGCTGTGACATAAGATTTACCTTCAGCGTCTCCCTCCCATAGAGAATAGTGGGATTTTTAAAAATCTTCTGAAATGAACTTGAAACTATCTGAAGGCTGTGGAGATAGCTGAGCCAAATGCCTTCTGCACAAAAGACCTGAGTTCAATCTCTAGACCTGACATAGAAAACCAGGTACAGGGATACACATTTATGATTCCAGAGCTGGGGAAGCAGAGAAAGATCCCTGGGACAGCCAATATAGCCTACTCAGTGAGATCCAGACCTGTAAGTGTTGAGGTCTGGTCTTCTGTTATCTATTGTAATGCTAAGTGTGGGCTTCCAGGACTGGTTGCCCCAGAGACTAAAGAGTCTGCGCTAAGACACTAGCTAAGTGGCCCTGCCACCAAGTTATTTCTGATTGGTAAGTAAAGATGCCAACAGCCAATAGCTGAGCAGTTTAGGTTTCATGGGCTTGGGGTTTGAGGAGAACAACAAAGGGAGAAGGTACAGGAGGGGGAAGGAGAAGCCACCATGTGTTTAGAAGTCATTAAAACATGGCCCAGTCCCTCGCTCGGATCCCGGTGACTGGAGCAGACACCCAGCTGATCTGCTCCCCTGTGGAAACTGTGTCTGGAGGCATCCTAGAGAGGCCACAGCCTGCAGAGCTACAGGTAGGAGCACCCGCACACCGCCCTAGGCCCCAGAGACACAACTGGCAGTAGGGAGCCCCCAGAGCACACCTGGCATCCAGACCCTGCCCCTGCAGAAAACCACTCCCCTTCTGCCCCTCGCCCAATCCAGTGGCTGGAGGAAACACCAAGCTGATCTGCTCCCCTGTGGAAACTGTGTCTGGAGGCATCCTAGAGAGGCCAATGACCTTAGAGCTGCAGACATCCTAGAGAGGCCACTGCCCTCAGAGCTGCAGAAACCACGTCCAGAGACATCCTAGAGAGGCCACTGACCTCAGAGCAGGAAATACCATATCCTGAGGCATCCTAGAGGAGCAACTACACTCAGAGCACCAAACACCTAACTGGTCTACTACCGTGGAGACACCATATCCTGAGATATCCTAGAGGAGTCACTTTACCCAGAACAGCTGGAGCACAGGATCACAGACACATCCGGACCCCGAGGAGTTCTGACACAACCAAGATAACTGGAAAGGCAGGCTCCAGTCAGAACCAGTGAGTGCAGGTAGCACAAGAGCTAACCAAATGGTGAAAGGCAAGCATAAGAATGTAAACAACAGAAACCAAAGTTACTTGGCATTACCAGAACCCAGTTCTCCCACCACAGCAAGTCCTGAACACCACATCACTCCGTAAAAGCAGGATTCAGAATTAAAATCACTTCTCATGATGATGATAGAGGACTTTTAAAAGGACATAAACAACACTCTCAAAGAATTTGAGGAGAACACAGGTAAACAGGTAGAAGCCCTTAAAGAAATGCAAGAAAATACAACCAAACAGGTGAAGGAATTGAACAAAACCGTCCAGGATCTAAAAATGGAAGTAGAAACAATAAAGAAATCTCAAAGGGAGACTACCCTGGAGATAGAAAACCTAGGAAAAAGATCAGGAGTCATAGACACAAGCATCACCAACAGAATACAAGAGATAAAAGAGAGAATCTCATGCGCAAAAGATACCATGGAAAACATAGACACAACTTTCAGAGAAAACGAGAAATGCAAAAAACTCATAACACAAGACATCCAGGAAATCCAGGACACAATGAGAAGACCAAACCTAAGAATAATAGGTATAGATGAGGGTGAAGACTCCCAACTTAAAGGGCCAGTAAATATCTTCAACAAAATTATAGAGGAAAACGTCCCTAACCCAAAGAAAGAGATGTCCTTAAATATACAAGAAGCCTACAGAACCCCAAATAGACTAAACCAAAAAACAAATATCTTTCGTCACATAATAATCAGAACATCAAATATACAAAACAAAGAGAAAATACTAAAAGCAGTAAGGGAAAAAGGCAAAGTAACATATAAAGGCAGACCTATAAGAATTACACCAGACTTCTCACCAGAGACTATAAAAGCTAGAAGATCCTGGACTGAAATTATACAGACCCTAAGAGATCACAAATGCCAGCCCAGACTACTATACCCAGCAAAACTCTCAATCACTATTGATGGAGAAACCAAAATATTCCATGACAAAACCAAATTTACACAATATCTTCCCACAAATCCAGCTCTTCAAAAGATAATGGATGGAAAACTCCAACACAAGGAGGGAAACTACAACCAAGAAAAAGCAAGAAAGTAGTCTTCCAACAACCCCAAAAGAAGATAATTTCACAAACATAATTCTACCTCTAATAACAAAAATAACAGGAAGCAACAATCATTTTTCCTTAATATCTATTAATATCAATGGACTCAATTCTCCAATAAAGAGACGTAGACTATCAGACTGGATATATAAGCAGGACCCAGAATTTTGCTGCATACAGGAAACACACCTCTGTGACAAAGACAGACACTACCTCAGAGTAAAAGGATGGAAAACAATCTTCCAAGCAAATGGTCCCAAGAAACAAGCTGGAGTAGCCATTCTAATATCAAATAAAATTGATTTTCAACCAGAAGTAATCAAAAAAGATAAGGAAGGACACTACATACTCATCAAAGGAAAAATGCACCAAGAGGAACTCTCAATTCTGAACATCTATGCCCCAAATGCAAGGGCACCCACATACATAAAAGAAACTTTACTAAAGCTCAAAGCATACATTGCATTTCACACAATAATAGTGGGGGATTTCAACATCCCACTCTCAGCAATGGACAGATCATGGAAACAAAAACTAAATGGAGACACAATGAAACTAACAGAACTTATGAACCAAATGGATTTAACTGATATATATAGAACATTTCATCCTAAAACAAAAGAATATACCTTTTTCTCAGCACCTCATGGTACCTTCTCCAAAATAGACCACATAATTGGTCACAAAACAGGCCTCAACAGATACAAAAAGATCGAAATAATCCCATGTACACTATCAGATCACCATGGACTAAGGCTGGTCTTTAATAACAACAAAAACAACGGAAAGCCCACATACATGTGGAAACTGAACAATACTCTACTCAATGATGACTTGGTCAATGAAGAAGTAAAGAAAGAAATTAAAGACTTTTTAGAATTTAATAAAAAGGAGGACACATCATACCAAACCATACCAGTCCCTTGTGGGACTCTATGAAAGCAGTACTAAGAGGAAAATTCATAGCTCTAAGTGCTTACAAAAAATACTGGAGAGAGCATACACTAACAACTTGATAGCACACCTGAAAGCTTTAGAACAAAAAGAAGCTAATATTCCCAAGAGGAGTAGATGGCAGGAAATAATCAAACTCAGAGCTGAAATCAAACAAGTAGAAACAGAAAAAAAACTATACAAAATATCAACAAAACCAAGAGCTGGTTCTTTGAGAAAATCAACAAGATAGATAAACCTTTAGCCAGACTAATCAAAGGGCACAGAGACAGTATCCAAATTAATAAAATCAGAACTGAAAAGGGAGACATAACAACAGAAACTGAGGAAATTTTAAAAAAATCATCAGATCCTACTACAAAGGCCTATACTCAACAAAATTTAAAAATCTGGATGAAATGGACAATTTTCTAGACAGATACCAGGTACCAAAGTTAAACAAGGAGCAGATAAACCATCTAAACAGTCCCATAACCCCTAAAGAAATAGAAGCAGTCATTAAAAGTATCCCCACCAAAAAAAGTCTGGGATCGGATGGTCTTAGTGCAGAATTCTATCAGACCTTCAAGGAAGACATAATACCCATTCTATTCAAACTATTCCACAGAATAGAAACAGAAGGAATGGTACTCAATTGGTTCTATGAAGCTACAATTACGCTCATACCTAAACCCCACAAATACCCAACAAAGAAAGAGAACTACAGACCAATCTCACTTATGAATATTGATGCAAAAATACTCAATAAAATTCTCGTAAACCAAATCCAAGAACACATCAAAACAATCATCCATCATGATCAAATAGGCTTTATCCCAGGAATGCAGGGATGGTTCAATATTTGAAAATCCATCAATGTAATCCACTACACAAATAAACTCAAAGAAAAAAACCACATGATTATCTCACTAGATGCTGAGAAAGCATTTAACAAAATTCAACATCTCTTCATGTTAAAAGTCTTGGAAAGATCAGGAATTCAAGGCACATACCTAAACATAGTAAAAGCAATATACACCAAGCCAATAGCCAACATCAAACTAAATGGAGAGAATCTTGAAGCAATCCCACTAAGATCAGAGTCTAGACAAGGCTGCCCACTCTCAACCTATCTATTCAATATAGTACTAGAAGTCCTAGCCAGAGCAATTAGACAACAAAAGTAAGTCAGAGGGATACAAATAGGAAAAGAAGAAGTCAAAATTTCACTATTTGCAGATGATATGATAGTATACTTAAGTGACCCTAAAAGTTCCACCAGAAAACTCCTAAACCTGATAAACAACTTCAGCAATGTGGTTGGATATAAAATCAACTCAAACAAATCAGTAGCCTTCCTCTACTCAAAAGATAAACAGGCTGAAAAAGAAATTAGGGAAATGACATCCTTCACAATAGTCACAAATAATATAAAATATCTTGGAGTGAATCTAACCAAGCAAGTGAAAGATCTGTATGACAAAAATTTCAAGTCTCTGAAGAAAGGAATCAAAGAAGATCTCAGAAGATGAAAAGATCTCCCATGCGCTTGGATTGGCAGGATTAACTTAGTAAAAATGGCCATCTTGCCAAAAGCAATCTACGGGTTCAATGCAATCCCCATCAAAATTCCAAATCAATTCTTTATAGAGATAAAAAGAGCAATTTGCAAATTCATTTGGAATAACAAAAAACCCAGGATAGCAAGAACCATTCTCAACAATAAAAGAACTTCTGGGGGAATCACCATCCCTGACCTCAAACTGTACTACAGAGCAGTAGTGATAAAAACTGCATGGTATTGGTACAGAGACAGGCAGGAAGATCAATGGAATAGAGTTGAAGATCCAGAAATGAACCCACACACCTATGGTCACTTGATCTTTGACAAAGCAGCTAAAACCATCCAGTGGAAAAAGAACAGCATTTTCAACAAATGGTGCTGGATCAACTGGAGGTCAGCATGTAGAAGAATTTAAATCAATCCATTCTTATCCCCTTGTACAAAGCTCAAGTCCAAGTGGATAAAGGACCTTCATATAAAACCAGATACACTGAAACTAATAGAAGAGAAGGTGGGGAAGGCCCTCGAATACCTAGGCACAGGGGAAAAGTTCCTGAACAGAACACCAATGGCTTATGCTCTAAGATCAAGAATTGACAAATGGGACCTCACCAAATTGCAAAGCTTCTGTAAGGCAAAGGACATTGTCAATAAGACAAAACAGCAACCAACAGATTGGGAAAAGATCATTACCAATCCTAGATCCAATAGAGGGCTAATATCCAATATATACAAAGAACTCAAGAAATTAGACTCCAGACAACCAAATAACCCTATTAAAAAATGGGGTACAAAGCTAAACAAAGAATTCTCAACTGAGGAAACTCGAATGGCCAAGACATACCTAAAGAAATGCTCAACATCCTTAGTTATCAGGGAAATGCAAATCAAAACAACCCTGAGATACCACCTCACACCAGTCAGAATGGCTAAGATCAAAAACTCAAGTGATGGTAGATGCTGGCGAGGATGTGGAGAAAGAGGAACACTCCTCCATTGTTGGTGGAATGCAAGCTGGTACAACCACTCTGGAAATCAGTCTGGCTGTTCCTCAAAAAACTGGACATAGCACTACCTGAGGACCCAGTTATACCACTCCTGGGCATATACCCAGAAGATGCTCCAACATATAACAAGGACATATGCTCCACTATGTTCATAGCAGCCTTATTTATAATAGCCAGAAGCTGGAAAAAACCCAGATGTCCTTCAACAGAGGAATGGATACAAAAAATGTGGTACATTTACACAATGGAGTATTACTCAGCTATTAAAAATAATGAAATCGAGAAATTCTTAGGTAAATGGATGGAACTAGAAAATATCATCCTGAGTGAGGTAACCCAATCACAAAAGAACACACATGGTATTTACTCACTGATAAGCGGATGTTAGCCCAAAAGCTTGAAATAGTCAAGATTCAACTAACTGACCACATGAAGCTCATGAAGAAGGAAGACCAAGTGTGGATGCCTTGGTCCTTCTTGGAAGGAGTGACAGAATGCTCAAGAGAGCAAATAAAGTGACAAAGTGTGGGACAGAAAGTCAAGGAGGGGCCATCGGGAGATCACTCTACCTTGATATCCATCCCATGTGCAGTCACCAAAGATAGACGCCGATATGGATGTCAGGAAGTGCATGCTGACAGGAGCCTGATGTAGCTGTCTCCTCGAAGGTCTGCCAGAGTCTGACATATCCAGAGGCGGATGCTTGCAGCTACCCATTGATCTGATCAAGGGTTCCCAATGAAGAAGTTAGAGGACTGATGGAACTGAAAGGGTTGGTGGCCCCAAGAGGAGAGCCAACCAGAGTTCCCCAGGGTCCAAACCACCAGCCTGGGAGCACAAAGGGAAGCACCCATGACTTCAGCTGTATTCTCAGGGGAGGATGGCCTTGTCGGGCATGGGTGGGAGAGGAGATCCCTGGTCCCATAAAGGCTGAACACTGATCAGGGAGGAATTCGAGGGTGGGGAGGGGGGAGTGGGGGATAGGTGGGGGCACACCCTTGTGGAGGCAGGAGGGGGGACGGGATAGGGGGTTCCTGGGTGGTGGGGGGAATGGGATGAGGGGATAAAATCTGAAATGTATTTTAAAGAAATAAATAAAAAAAGTTTCGAAAAAAAAGAAAACATGGCCCAGTTTCTAGCCAATTGGAATTAAGACCAACCCAGATAAAGCATACTAAGTGGTAATAATTCAGGATTGTCTATAAGAAAATAGATTCTAATAGCATAGAGGCTAGGTATCTGCCCAGCTCTTGAACTGTTTAAAGCTTATTGTAAATAGAAAGGCTGTGTGTGTGTGTCTTTTATTTGGGAACTAAAGGATCAAAGTGGGGTAAAAACCCTGGGTTGGGATTAATAATTTCCAGAACAAGTAAAGGATCCTGTCTCAAAAAGCCAAGGCAGGCTTGGCGATGGCTCAAAAAATAAATAAATAAATAAATAAATAAATAAATAAATAAATAAATCACATGCCGTACACGCCTGGTGACCAGAGTGTAGATATCAGACCCACAGAAAATCTGACATAAGCTGAGAGTGGGTGGCTGAGACTCCAGAATCTCTATTAGCTCACAGGCAGCTAGTGTGGCTTACACAGTGATGAAGAGGTCATGCCTCAGACCAGACAGAAAGGCAAGGAGTGACATTCGAAGGTGACCCTCTGGTCTCCATGTATACAGTGTAGCATGTATATGTCTACACTCATACACATACACAGAAAAATAGGGGCACCATCCAAGAAATGACAGCCAGAGTTGTCCTCTGGCCTCTATACACACTGTCACAAGCACACGAATGTGCACGCCCATGAACATATGCATATGAATAGAAAAATATACATCAAGTATTTCCTGAGATGGTGAGAATTTATGTTCCATACTGAAGGCACTGATAAGTCTCGCATTGATAAATCTTATCGACTTTTCAACCAAATATATGACCACAGAATCATTACTATCATATTGAAAACAAAAATTCTTCTGAGGACCTGAGGAGCTGGGTCACTGTCCAGAACTTCTGGGTCCCACCCCATAAATACTTCTGTCTTAGTCACTATTCTAGTGTTGTGAAGGGACACCATGACCAAAACAACTCTTGTGAAAGAAAGCAATTAACTGGTCTCCGACTACAGTTTCAGAGGTTTAATCCATTATCATCAAGAGAGAGAGCATGGCGGCATGCAGGCAGGTGCTGGAGCAGTAGTTTGGAGCTACATCCTAATCCACAGGCAGAGAGAATTTGAGCCTAGTCTAATCCTATCAAAGAGCGACACACCCTGGTTACTAAGCAGTCAAATATATGAGCCTATGGGGACCATCCTTATTCAAATCACCACACCCTCTGTCTTAGAGTTTCATTGCTGTGAAGAGACACCATGACCACGGCAACTCTTATAAAAGACAACATGTAATTGGGCCTGTCTAACAGGTTCAGAGGTTCAGTCCATTATCATTATGGTGTGAAGCATGGCAGCGTCCAGGCAGACATGGCGCTGAAGGAGCTGAGAGTTCTACATCTTCATCTGAAGGCTACTAGAAGACTAGCACCCATGTGGCTGGAAGAAGGGTCTCAAAGTTCACTCTAACAGTGACACACTTCCTCCAACAAGGCCACACCTACTCCAATGAGGCCATACCTCCTAACAGTGCCATTCCCTGGGCCAAGCACATTCAAGCCACCCTCCCAGTTCATGGGCAGCCCAACCTTGGTCATAATTGAATCAGAAGAGCCTAGGAGAGCACTAAAACCTGAGGCTTCCTGCAGTGTGTCACCCACATCCAGATGGCTACCAAGAGATCCCCTGGACTCTATTCATGCTCAGTTGAGGACATCCCTAGTGTATCATCTGTGTTCCCCCAAAACAGTCACCACCACAAGACACCCACTGGAGACAGGCATGGAGGGAACAGCAGGAAGCTAATGAAAGAGAACACTGTTCCCTACAGAGTGAAGCATCTCACTGAGACTGTTCAAGAGATCTGACTGTCCTTCAAATTGGTCTCCAGCTGTCAGATATTTGCCTCCTTCCTCCATTTCCTCCATTGCTCCAAGAGCTTGATGTCCCTAGGATCCCATAGGCTGTCTCTGGACTCTAAGTTTGAACCACCTGCCCAGGGACAACAGTCTCTAAAAGCCAACAGTTTGGTATCCCTACTCCAGCATGACACAGGTCTGACATTCAGCATGGAATCACTCAGCCAAGTGATTTTTTTTTACAGCCCAAGCCACACACAGCTATGAACAATGCAGTAGGCGCCATTGTAGCAGGGGTAGGGGAAGCAGCAGAGTGCTTATAAGGAAAATGGGAGGAAACAGGCAGAGAAGAGTAAGACAGAAAGGCAACATGGAAGGCATAGTGCCCAGGGAAGGCTTGGTGCATGGCTGGGAAGATGGCTCAGTCAGTACAAACCTTGCCTTGTAAGCACCAGGACCTAAGTTCAATCCCCAGAACCCATGTCAAATAAAGTCACGTACAAAGTTACATGCTTTAATCCCAATGGTGAGATGGGAGAGAGCTCAGAGAATCAGACTCTACCCTTTTCCATTTGATATTTTCTTTAAATGGCAAGAAAGTTTTGCATGCATGTGCGCGTGGTGTGCACAGTACTTGATGAACACGTGCAGCCCCAGGTGGCTAAGTCAAACTATTTAACATGCATTAGCTGACTGCACAGTTTCACATGAGTCCCCAGGGCTTCCTGTAGATTACACACATCAAGGTGTGAGTGGCACAGGTCTGGAAGGCCAGGGTCAGTGACAGGGACCTCACGTCTGGTAAGAGCTCCAGGTATCCACAGAGCAGGTAGTCACCCCTAAGAGACTTTTGGTAGAAACCTGTCTGCTGAGACAGCAGGCACTGGGCAGCCTCATTACCAATGGATCAGAATTACTGTGGTCCCAAGTTGTAGCCAATCCCAGATCACTATCTCAGGGAGCAGGCCTTGGGCAAGTTACAAAACCTCCCAACCTCACTTTCACCATCAAAGTGGTAGAAACCACAGACGGTCATTGGATGACTGAAAATACAGAAGAGAAGGTATCTGGGGATTTGGTATAATAGCTGGTAAAAATGAACTTCTCCTCCTAATATGACCTGTCACTGTCACTATGTCAAAACTGTGCCTCTGGGAAGGGCTGGGATGTAGCTGTGTTCATAGAGTGTTTGCCTCGATGAAACACAGAGGCCTGGGTTTCATCCCTAGGTATGGTACTACAGGATTGTAATCCCAGCCCTCGTGCACTAGGAACACAAAGATCAGAAGTCCTGGGTTACATAAAATTCTATATCAAATACAAGCCTCTGTTTGTGTGTGTGTGTGTGTGTGTGTGTGTGTGTGTGTGTGTACTCTCGTGCTCAGACATGCTATAGCACTGGCATCTGTGTGACCCTAAAGCCCAGAGACAGTAGTGATGGCTGAGAAGACAGAAGATACAGAAAGAAACTGTATGGTGCAGGGGGCTTTGTGTGCCCCTCCTCTCAGACTGAGTTTAAAGGGCTGTTTAGCTCTTGACTTTGACAAGATGGAAACCAGGGTGACAGCTGCCTTTTCAGTAGAGATTAAAGGCAGCCCCATAGGGAATTAGTAACAAGATGCCTGCCTTCCAAACCAGCAGGGAGACACGAAAATCAATCACCTCAACTGAAGGAGCCATTCTTTGTACCATGTGAGTGTTTTAAATGGCAGATCAAACGCACCCATTAGGGCAGACATACTTCTGTATAACTCCTCTATCAAAGCACTGAGATCCTCGGACCGTGTGAGCACAGCCAGGCCATATGCTCCTTCTGAGACTCCTGCCCTAGCAGGAGGTGAGGGAAAAGGAACCAGCAGATGTGCTCTGGCCCCAGAGAGACAACCAGAGCTATGTCAGAAAACTACATGCTGTAGACAATCTGATACCCTTGGAGTTTCAGCCTTAGATCCACAAGTCACATGACACAAACTAAAAATATGAAAAGCACAGGATGGGGAGATGGCTCTGTCTGTGAAGTGCACGTCATGCAGGCATGAGAACCTGAGTTTGATTCCCATGATCCACATTTAAAAAGCCATGTGTGGTGGCACACACCCACAGCCCCAGCACCCTGGAGACAGAGACAGGTGGATCCTTGTGACCTGTGGACCAGCCTGGCCTAATTAACAAGTTTCAGACTTATGAAAGACTGTCTCAGAAAGCAAGGTAGGGCTGGCGAGATGGCCCAATGTACCCAAGAGCTTGCGGTCAAGTCTGACAACCTGAGTTCAAGCTCCGGGACTTCCACAAATTGTCCTTAGACCTCCACACTCATGCTAGGGTACCCACATTCCCACGTATACATGTACACAATAAATGTTTTTTTCTTTAAAAAAAAAAAAGAAAGACGGTTAGTATCTGTCAATCTCAAGATTGACAAGTGTGAGTGTGTGAGTTGTGTGTGTGTGTGTGTGTGTGTGTGTGTGTAAAGCACAATTCTTGACCAGCAGTAACAGCATCTATTCATGTGTCTATATAGCCATCCACCTATCCATCTGCCCATCAATAAATATGTTCTTCTGTCTATCACGTTATCCATCCATCCATATGTTCACCTACTCATATCCATTTATGCATGCATCCATCTATCCATCAATATGCCTTTCCATCCATCCATCCATCCATTCATCCATCCATCTATCCTTCCATCTATTTACCTGTTTATCCATCTGTCTATCTATCCATCAGTATGATTACATATCCATCCATCTATCCGTCTATTCATGTCAATCCATCCATCTATCCACTCACACACATACCCATTTGCCAATCCAGCCCCACCCAGCCATTCATCTCCCAAATATCTTCTCCCTGTACCAAGATGCTGAGAATGTAATGAACTATAAAGCTGCAACACAAAATTATCAAATTTAAGAATTTCCACTTGGTACAGAAACAGATGACTATAAAGCAATGTAAAATGTGGGTGTGGCAAGGAGCCCCTGGACCTGACAGAGTGGGGCAGGCATGCTGAGGTGCTAGATGATGCTGAGGTGCCAGGTGAGGCTCTGTGTTCCATTCAGCAGATGTTCACTAGCACGCTTGGAGCTGAGCTATCAGAGCCATCCCTCTTGCCAGGAAGGAAGAAAACGAATAAAAATGACAAGAAGGAATGATTACTTCTGATCCACAGAGAATAAAATCCTAAGCACTGGAGAAATGGGTGTGAGGCAGGAGAATTCTCAGTGGTAATCAGGCTGGGTCTGAGGCCATGAGGACAGGGGAGACAGAAGAAGCAAGATCAGAAATTTGACTGGGGTCAGCTCATGCTTGGGCATTTAGTTGGGATTCATAAAATAAACAGTAAACCACCCACTCCAAAGAGAGCAGGGATCCATCTAGGGATCTTGGGTAGACAGCTCCAGGTAGCCCTCTTGGGTCTAACAGCCCTCTTGGGTCTATGGGTTCCTGGAGTGGCCTCATGCCCACAACAATACCAACAGCACCTTTGCAGCAGGAGGAACCACTGTGTGGATCAGATGGTAAATTCTGCTGTGATTTCTGGGCTAATTGACTGCTAGTACCAGTTGTGAGCAGGAAAAGATAGGGAAGACCGTCCTGGCCTGTCACACAGGGGAAGAAGAAAACCAAGATATAATCACCAACAGCCAAGGGAAGGAGGCAGACTTAATACAGACAGGGCAACAGCCATAACTCTGAGCGCCAGGGTTTGCATCCTTTCCAATGGTGAGGCCTAGGTAAAAATGTTACCTGGCTAGCCTGCCATTTTATGCTGTTACTAATATTATAAGGAAATTTTCTTGTATGTTGTTACGGCTGTTACTAGGAAACTTTCTCGTGCTGAAGCTGATGGCAGATTCTGTTACATTTTGTGCCTTGGCGTTCTTAGAAACCAATCACCACAGAAGTCAGTAGAACTGCTTTATAGAGTTAGTCACAATAAGCTTGGACCTGAACCAACCACTGAGCAGCACTTCCTGCACCTGTGTATGAGCTTTCATGGTTTCTTGCCTTTATAAGCTGCCCCTGGGATGGACTCAAACATAAGAGAGACACCTGTACCAATATAAGAAGCCATTTGGGAAAAGCCTTCCATTTTGAAGAGGGGTTGAGTAAAGTTTAAGTTCCCAAGACCTCCCAGGGAACTGACATCCTGGATGGCAGATAAAGACATATACACGAGCTGACAAGCTAAGAAAATAAGGCTGGACAAGAAAGTCCCCTGCCACAGTTGAATGCCCCAACCAACAGGAGCAGGACAAAGGTACAACAAAGACATGTTTCTAAGGAAGTCCCCTGTTCCTAAATCCTAAGCAGTAGAATAACTTGGCACATATGCTGTGGATTTTAGGCTTAAAAGCCCTATAGAATCTTAACTCAAGGTCCAAGGCAGCTTCTGAGTCTAGTCTGCAGCCTTGATCAATCATTCTTGGGGTGTGCCATTCAATAAATCAGCCCTGTTTGGCTGAGATTGGTGTCTGAATAGTTTGTGTGGTGATTCCCAGACCCCGACAGACACTTTCTCCTACCCAGAGTGCCTTGAGGAGAAACGTGGACTCTGCTGGTTTCCTGGGAAGACCTCAGGAGAGAGGGGCATTCTCTCAGTGGGCTAGCCCCTTCACTCCAGCACTCAGTCCTCACCCCACAGCTATGTTTCAGAAATCCACCCCTACTGGGTAGACTGGAACCTGTGCTGGGTTCATGTGTAAGCAGCCCCAGGCCCCTGAGAGCTTGAGCAAATGGGGTGGGTATCAGCTTCCAGGCAGAGTAGGTAACTGTTGTGATCGCTGGGAAGCAGGGAAGAATCTAGCCTGTGCTACCGACACCAGTCATTTTTCCATCTCAATTGCCAGTCCCATGCTTCTGGGGACCTTCCCATGTCAGGATGAGCATCAGCGTTGCAGACAGTCTGCCCTCTGCTCAGTGTGTAAAGCGCCCAGGGGTCAGGACTCAGGGTCAGGAGAGAGAAAAAGAAAGCCAGCAGCCACCTTGACCTTGACTATAGACAAACCGGCCAGTCACACTCTGGCCCCTAAGTTTTGTGAAGTGTGGAATGTGCTTTCATGCCAGGAAGCCACCCACACTTCCTTGCCTCAGACCAAGGCGCTTCACCGTGCTCTGGGGGCCTCTAACACCGAGGAAGGTCAGAAAGGCAGTGATCTTTAGGAACACAGTCACCATACTGGTGTGTGCAAATGCCTGTGTGAAGGAACTAATGAAAACCTCTAGACAAACGGAAGAAACAAGCCTGCAGAAGGTACAGCTAGGAGCAAGTTACCTTACCTCTCCAGCCTTCTACCCCGTGTGGATGGAGGAAGATGGTCAGGCCTAGTCTTGCCAGGGAGATAGGGCATCTGAGAGTGGTCACAGAGTCCAACAAGGCACCCAGTGAGTCACTGGTACTATGTGTCAAGCTGATTTTGTCAGCTCTGATAGAGACAAGGCAGACAGGCAGACAGACAGAGAAACTAGGTCAAACAAACCTTTTTAATCAACAAAGCAGGAGACTTGATGAGTAAGACCCAATCTCTACTGCAGCCCCAGGCTCTGCAGAAACAACCAATAGTCCAAACGTTGCCCATTCATGGTCTCCAGCCAGGGTGCTACTGACGCAGTAGCTGTACAGAAACCTAGTAAGAAAGCAGTACTTTCCATCCTGATCTAATCCCATCTCTCACAGTCTCACAACCTCCAACATCCATCTGATAAAGCAATCACATCGCACAGAGAGGACATGGACCTGGCAAAGGCTACCTGTCGCCATTCCTGTAGCAGAGCCTCCTTCCCTTCCAGGGCTGTGTAGGACTCTGTCACAAGTGTAGATCACAGTTTGTTCTGGATCTTGGACTAATCTCATCTCTGAGCCACTGTGCACAAGACCACTATAAATAGGTATTTATAAATACCTATTTCCTGGGCCTACTCAAGTCTTTGTTTAAGTTTCTTGGAGTGGAGATACTGGGCTTTATGGTCACCCAGACATTTCTTATGTGATGGAAGCCAGACATGAAAGGCCATCTACTCTGTAATTTTGCTTATATGAAATGGCCCAGGTAACCCTATAAAAGCAGCATGCCGGCAGTTGCCAGGGACCAGAGAGGGGCAGGGAGGGGACAAGTCCAGGCTTTGCATTGGAGTAATGGAGATGCTTTGGAAGGAACAGAGGTGGGGGCTACATCCTACTACAAATGCACTAAATGCCACCATAGTACTCATTTTTAAATGGCTAACCTCACCTCCACGAATACATATTAAAGCTGGGGGCTGCTCATTCGATAAGTCCTTGCCTTGTATGCACGAGGACCTGAGTTTGACACACACACCCCAGCACCCATATAAAAAGTCAGGCAGTGCATAGTGGAATATTCTTGTAATCCTATAGCTGGAGAGGCAGGTACAGGTGGGGCTCTAAGGCTCACTATCCAGCCAGCCTAACCTTACTTGGCAAGATCCAGGTCAGGGAGAGACCCCTGTGAAGCAAAACAAAGCAAGGTATATGATGCTTTGAGAAATGACTGCTGAACTTGTCCTCTGGTCTCCATATGCACACATGCGTACGTGCACGCGCACATACATCTACGTACACATGTGCATACAAATATACATATACATCTTCACACACCCATGCAGAGAGAGAGAGAGAGAGAGAGAGAGAGAGAGAGAGAGAGAGAAACATAAAGTCTTCTACCAGTGACTGGTGAAAACAGTCAATGAGAAGAGTTAGAGACGGGTGGTGACCCTGCTGACAGGATGATACCGCAGTGCAGGGAAGGGCAGAACACGGCCCAATCACCACATTTGATAATCACCTCAGATTCAGCCTCCTGATTAAGCTTCTCACACTTAATCTCTCACCAACTGGAGGCCAACCCTGTGTCGCCCCCAATTCTATCACACACGAATCCCACATGAACACTGAAAATCTACTGTCTGGACATTAATCTTATAGGGAAAACTCCCTACATTTGTATTAATTTTCCTTCACAGGTTTTAATTGAAGAGAGGATGATATGGCATCCCAGGGGAAATAAACTCTTACTTCATCCACCTGAAAGCTTCATGGCTTCTTTAGAAATCACATTAGTTCCTCGGTAAGCAACGATAATAAGGTAGAGTTGGAATCAATAAAGAATAATGCATTGTCCCGGGGCGTAGAGCCATTTGGTGCAGTTGTGTTCCCCTCAGGCAGAGCTGTGGTACCTCCAGCAGTAAGAGGTGGGGCGAGGCGGTTAGGCAGCGGGGCTTCCTCCAACTGTTTTCATGCAATACAGTAGAAAAGGCAAGCAAGCCTGCTGTTCCTTCTTAACAACCAGCCCACGGTGCCTAAGAAACCAACCCATTGGCCACCTACTCGCAACTCTGGAAAAATGAACTCCATCTTTAGAGCTCACCCATCACAGATATCAAGAGGTTTTATTCACTTCATGAGCCTTTGATGATCTATTAACAGTGACTATTCTAGAAAAGAAGTGAATGGTGCTGTTGTTGATTGGTAATGTCTGCCTTAGGCACTGGAATTGGAGTGCTATGTCTGATGGCAGGTATGTAACCATTAGGCTCAGAAGTCCCTACTAGAAGTAGAAAGGGACATCCAGAGGTCCACAGGCCACCAATACTGATAGCAATTTACCTTCTCTCCTACCAGTGCCAGCAACATGACTCTGCTAACTAAAGAAGAAAAAAGTACATTGGCACAGGAGATTGACTTACCTCTTCATTTCTAGTAAATATGACATCTTCACCTAGAATATAATGAGTGCTTACCTGATCATCCACCAAACCAGGAGGCAGAGATAGCAGATCCTGTATGGAAAAACAGAAAGAAAAACAGAAAGACAAGAAAGGTTTAGTGTTTAAGAAACAATTGTTTTTCTCACAGGTGCAGTAGCTACATTACTTGGAAATGAATATTTATCCAGTCTAAGGTGTTTGCTGAGTGAATAATAAATGAGAATTGAGTGGGCAGGATCTTCATTTTTAACAAGATGACAAGTGCCTGGCCTTGTCAGGAAGGTGATGAAACAAGACAGCTGCTGTGGGCAGAGGCCAGAAGGGGCCAGATGTGTAGAGGAATGATGTGTGCAAATGTCCTAGGAAAGGTAAGAGTGAGTGGGGAGCAGCAGGAAAACCTGACCATCAAGGAGAAGAAAACAAGAGGATATGGGGACCAGAGCACATTCAGTTTCATAATTGGCATTTGGAGTTTGTGTACTGTGATCGTTAGATTTGTTCGTCAACTTGACACAACCTAGAATTGCTGAGAAGAGAGTCTCCATGAGGGCTGTCTACACTGGGTTGGCCTGTGGGCATATCTATGGAAGATAGTCTTTATTAAACAGTTGATTGATGTGGGAAGACCCAGCCCACTGAGGGTGGCACTATTCCCTAGGAAGGGAATCTTAAACCAAATAAGAGTAGAGAAACTGAGCAGAGCACAAGCATGCATTGATTTCTCTCTGATCTTGATGTGTGGATATGATGTAACTAGCTGTTTGAAGTTCCTGTCTTGATTTCCCCACAGTGATGAACAATGACCTAGCCTCAGAAGCTGAATAACCTCTTTTTCTAAGTTGGCTTTTGTCAGGGTCTTTTATCACAGCAACAGAACTTAAATAGAACATGCAACTTTCTAAAAAAGTTAGAAAGCATACGTTTATACTCCTTCCTAAAATGAGACCTCAGTTCCTGAGCTAGGCACCCATAGAGACAGTCCTTGCCTCTGTGAGCATGCTCAGTTACAGACCTGTGAGGCTAAAATGCACCGTCTTACCAATCTTGATGAGACACAGCCAAGACCACAGAACATACCTCACCTGAGCCAAGACACCCTTCTTCAAACCAAGAAGGCCTGCTCTTTTCTCTCAGGCTCTCTGAGGTTAGTCTCTGTACTTTAGTCATGGTTGGGTTGTCTACACTGGCTTCCTCCCTTAAGTCACATTGAAACACACACTCGGTTTTTTCCTTCCAGAGGTCAGATCTGTCCACCATTGCTGTGACCATCACTAAAGACACAAGGAGTCCTTACCTTGGTGGCACTTCTAGTCTATTACAGCGAGTACAGACAACCCCAAAACTCACATACAGCCATTGCTATGAGGAAGAACAAGAGGAACGTTCACCCTGCAGGGCAGCTGACCAACCTCGGATCAGAAGCGCTTCCCTTCATTTGGTTGTAACAACCTTAAGGATTAATATTGATTGTCAACTTGATAGGACCTAGAATCACCTAGCAGACACCACCACCCCCAATTGTACCTGTCAGGGACTGTCCCATCAGGAAGGCCCACCCTAATGTAGGCTGACAAGGTCCTAGACTTAGGGAAAGGACAAACTGAGTTGAGCACCAACATCTACCACCCTCTGCTCCCTGATTGCAGATGCTGTGACCAGCTGCTCGGCTCTCATGTCACTAAGCCTCCCCTGTCATGATGGGTGGTACCCTCACACTGTGAGACAAAATAAACCCTTCCTCCCTTAAGTTGCTTTTTTTTTTTTTCAGGGTTATTTTATTACAGCAGCAGGAAAAGTAATGGATTCAATAATCAAACATGTTCGGTGTCCCCATTGTGTGGGGCTGGCAGCAACATAAAATCACACAACAGAGGCACTGTCATTTACTGAACTTTTCCTCTAAGAATGGTTCATTTTAGTGTGTCTTCTTGCTTGCATATGCATACGTGTGCATTTACATGTATGTGTGGTTGTGTCTACCCATGTATCCATGTCCATGTCCATGTATCCTGTCCATCTCTTGCTGAGCACCTAAACTTATTAGCAGCTAATCCAAGGCCCCACCTGTTTCTGCCCCTGACCCCCAGTTACAGGGTTTGCACCTCTGCACCAGCCTTTTATGAGGGTGCTGGGGATCCGAACTCAGGCCCTCCTGCTTGAGCAATTAGCCCTTTTACTCCCTTTTCCCCAAGCCTCCCAAACCCTACTTCTAAATGCACTCAGGGTATCTGATGTTTAAAACAGCCCACAGCCTACATGGAAGGAGGTTGTGTTCCTTGATCCTCAGTCTCATGCTATTGTGCATCAGACAAACATACACATGATGCCAGGCAACCCCATGAGCTTCGTGTGTGTGTGTGTGTGTGTGTGTGTGTGTGTGTGTGTGTGTGTGTGT
>JANHMN010000002.1:85096134-85116487 GCA_030674055.1 Rhabdomys pumilio | reverse complement strand
TGTGTGTGTGTGTGTGTGTGTGTGTGTGTGTGTGTGTGTGTGTGTGTTCCTATGTTTATGGGCAACAAGTAGATTCTGCCTCATATCAGGAAGTGACAGGATTCCAGCACAGGCAACAACAGCAGGGATCAGTGCACCTTTCTGAGGGAACCGTCAGGTAAAACAGATCAGATGCCAGTGTCTAGGTGTGTGCACCTAACCCCATCCCATGGAAGGTGGCAGAGAACAGCAGCCTACTGCATTCCCTCTGAGCTCAGGGAATCTAGACCGCTCTCCCAGGTAAATGCCTGGTCCTTATTAGAGAGACTATTAATAAGCTCTAAGGCTCCTTATGCTGAGATAACAGGGCCACCTCTCCACACCACCCACTAGTCACCTCTTCCTCCCTGTGCTGTTTCATTAGACACCACTGAGGAATCCATCCAGCCCACCCAGTGATGGAAGTTATTTTTGAAATGATTATACAGTTCGAACCTGAACCCACTTAAAGGTAGAAATGCTGGGCGGGGGAGGATTAAAAAATGAACTTTACTCCTTTCTCCTCTGCTGGAGATGTCCCAGGGGCTTGGAAGAAGAGGGAAAAGTGCACACCAAGTTTATCCTCAGAGCCACTGTGAGGGCTGAAGTTCTAATCCCAAACAGCGTCTGGTGTAATCACTAGGTGCCTGCCTCGCCCTGCCACCCCATTCCCCTGGACGCCTCGCTTCTGCTCTCACCATCTGGGACCCTGAGCATCAAGGGAGAGGGAAGAAAGGGAAAAGGCAGGGAGCAAAGGAGGAAACAGGAACAGCTGAGGCTCAGGTGTCAATGGGAACAACTCTGCTTGCACTCTTGAGGTGCCAAGCTACTGTGTGTAGTCGAATACATGTGGCTGAATACATGTGGGTGTGGATGAAATTGAGACGGTTTTGCAAATGCAGGGAAGTCAAGTCACCACGTGACTTGGAACCAGCTTCCCCTTTTCCTCCCTAGCCATGCTCTCTCCTAAAGTCACCATGAGTGTGAACTCATAGCATCCCTCCGAAGTGATGGTTGGGCTGTTGGAGGTAGCTCTGCTGGCAAAGTGAGAGCTGAGTTTGAGCCCCAGAACCCAAGCAAAAAGAGATCCATGCAAGACGGCATGTGATTTAATCTTAGCACTGGGGATGTGAAAACCAGACAGGTCCCTGGCACCAGCCTAACCATCTCTGCGAGTTCCATGTCAAAAAGACAAACAAACACACAAAAAACCAGGGTGGACAGCATCCTTGGAGCTAGAGAGATGACTCAGTAGTTATGAATGCATAACACACATACATATAAATAAAAATAAATCTTAAAAGAAAAGATGAGATCTCAAGGAATGACCCCAGGGTTGACTCTGGCCTCTGCATGCATTTGTACACACACACACACACACACACACACACACACACACACACACTCAAAGTGACCGGGCTTGCAAGGAGCACCTCATTCCTTCCACAATAGGGGAAGAGCAAGAGCTTCATTTCATGAGCAGACTTTCAGTCTTACAAGGAAGCATCTCTTCTCTCCAGCCAACTCCATGACAAGTGTGTAACATTTGGAGATCAAGTGACAGTTTTTACAATGGCTTTAGGCAATGCCAAAACAATGACAGCCAGGCGACCTGCATCAGCTCTTTGGTGGGATTAACGCTAGGAAGACTGTGTCACTTCTCCTTTGCGTTCCTCTGGCATGAGACTCTGTCACTCAGGGAAGCCCCAGCCTCCAGGAGGATTAGGATCACTGTTGCAGCGAGGGAAAGAAGGAAGCAGGGTCTGTTTTTTTGATAATTAAATGGAAATTGCAGGGCCCAAGTCCAGAGGACATTCCCAGCCTTTCCTGGAAGAACACAACCACTTTGATCAGAGGCCCTTTACCTGAGTCTCTATCCCCATTTGAAAAATGCCCCAAGCAGCAACAGCTGCCCCCGAAGTAGGGTAGTGCAGATCTTGCCTGTTGAGCCCTTGGGGAGCCTCCCAACAAAGGTTCTCTGCATGCTCCTCTTTTCTTTGGGGGAACCCCCTCTTTTCCATGAAGACCCCCATGATAAATGAGGAACACCTTTACATTGGAGACTCTTTTCCATCAGGGATTCTTTACCACAGGGGCCCATCTTTTCAATGAGAACTCTCTCTAGTCTCAAAGGGGACTTGCAAGCAGCAACCCTAAGGATTATAATGCTGAAGGCAACAAAATGGCAATCACTCCATTAAAGGTCAGTTAAAGCAAGCGTTGAGTTCCCACAGCAGAGCCCACTAGCAAGGTATCTCCTGCCATCTGCAGCACAGAAAGAGGCAAGGAGAGCTGTTTGAAACTGGCCTATCCATCTTTGCCTTCACTGTTGACTTTAATATGGGTTAAATAACATGGTTTCCTTTCTCCCTACTGCTCAGCTTCCTGACTCGCTTCCAGAGTCTTAATATTGATCTGGGACTGACCCCAGGACTCCCCTCAGCCAGTGATTCTTTAGAGTAAACTGGGTTCACAGTTGGCACCAAGTAGATGTAACATTACCACCCTGCCCTCAAGAAACTAACAGGATTCAGGAGACAAAACTCAGAAAGCAATCTGTGAAAGATGAGGCTCTCTAGATTTTTTTACCCAGAGAAGCAACAGGACTCAGAAAAAGAGGGATGAGAAATGAAATGTGTGGGGCGTCACCACCAGGAGAGGATACAGGAGCCTGGGTCCCTGAAGGGGAAGAAAACATGAAGGGTGACTCAGAGTTCAAGGGAGCACAGTGGAAGTGGCTACTACCATGATGCAAACACCCTATGCCCACTCTGCAGCCCCTCTTGAAAGTTTTCCCAGACTGATCGCTGGCTACTGGGAAATATAGATGCACAGAACCAACAGATACCCCAAACACAGACAGGCAGGTGGGATATTAGAGAGTGTGGCTAAATCCAGCTTCTACATCCAGTCCTGGGTATTGGAGAAGAAAGAGAACCTAACATTAAGCCTAGAGAGGCTGGGGACAGGAATAGAGAAAAGGAGATAAAATCTGGTATCTATCACTGTATGTGAACCCACACCAAACAAGTAATATATGCTTCATCTTCTGCTATGTTCTCAAGGCTAGACCATTCTTGGTATCCATCAAGGGTCCAATAAGAACGAAAAAGATCAGGCTGAAAAGCTTGCTCAGGAGTTAAGAGCACTTGCTTTTCCAGAGGTCCTGAGTTCAATTCCTAGCACCCACATGGTGGTCACAACCATCTATAAAAGGATCTGATGCCCTCTTCTGGCATGGAGGTGTACATGCAGCTTAGTATTCATACATGAAAGAAGAAAGAAAGAAAGAAAGAAAGAAAGAAAGAAAGAAAGAAAGAGAGAAGGGGGAGGGAGGGAGGAAGGAAGGAAGAAGGAAGGAGGGAGAGAGGGAAGGAGGGAGGGAGGGAGGGAGGGAGGGAGAAAGGGTGTCTATATTCATGGGTGACAGGTGCATGGGTATGTGGGTCAGTGCACGGATAGATAAACAGAGTCATAGTTAGGACTACTACTGCTGTGATGAAACACCATAACCAAAAACTTGAGGAGGAAAAGATTTATTTGACATACATATCCTGAATCATAGTCCATTAAGGGAAACCAACACAGAAACTCAAAAACTGAGCAGGAACCTGAAGGAAGGAGCTGATGCAGAGGCATCATGGAAAACTGGATACATGCATGCAATTCACAGATGTGTGGAAAAATGAGTGGAGGGTGGGTTTGTGGATGGGTGGATAGATAGATGAATGGATGGAAGGACAGACAGATGAATGCATGGATTCATAGAGAGATAAATGAATAATTATAAATGCTATCATAGTCTTCTATTGTTATAAATACAGAATGCCAAAATTTAAAAATCTTTAAACACCCTTGTCTGTTTAGGTTCAAAGCATCCTGGAGGCCTTTCTACTTAGAGGCAAGGGTCCTAGTAAAGACTTTGAGTTGTGCAGTCTGGGACAGCCTTTTCAAGGCTGCAAAACTTAATGTCCATCTGCCCACCTCTTCACATGCAGTGCTCACCCATGTAAGGCAGAAGAGTTAGTTATATTTGTCTCTGGTGGGAACCAAGAGAGGCAACCCACAGAAATTGCAGAGCTGAATATGGCACACAACATGGGTGCAGTCACACATATAGTGTCTCTTCCTCCTTTCCTCTCTCCCTGTACCACCAGACAGCAACACTGGTGCCACACATCACCCCTCACAACCTCAGCCCCACTGGTCCTCTCCTGCTCCATTACTCCTATGGGTGCAAGCAAGCCACCAGTGACACAGAAAACAGCTAACTACAGTGAGCTCATGCCAGGATGGTTATGCTGAGGCCTTGCAATCCAGCTCAAGGAAGAGCATCCAGCAGCTAATTTTTAAAATGCTATCTATATTTAATGCAATATGAATATTTAACTCACTTAATGCAATATTTAATTTGATCTCCAATGCAAATAAAAATAGTAAACAGATCAGTTAATGATTTACACACATGCTCTCCTGTTGTGTCAGGAAGCCTTTCTCTGTTAACAATTTTTACCCTCTCTCTAAGCAGACATGCTAAAATGATCCAGCTGCTGCTTCTAAGTGGGTCAGAGTGTCCTGTGGGGAGTGGGCTCAGCCAGGAAGTGGCCACAGCTTTGATTTGAGACTTAATTAAATCATAGGATGCATTGTGCACTACGATAAGACCTGGTGGGAAGAGAGAATGAACCCTTCTCTCACAGACTGCCCAATCCAGTGGGAGATAGATACAAGTCTCTGATAGTTCAAAGGGGGGCAGGGAAGGAATTCTTGCTTCTAGATGCACTGAGCACTGACAAGACCCCTAGCCCAGATGATGCAGGAAGAGATACCATCAGAACCAAGACGACCTGGGAACTGGTGGGCAGAGGGACCCAGGCTAAACATCTGTGCGGTAGTTTGAATGAGAACTATCACCCCATAGATTATTATTTGAACACTCGGTGTTCAAATAATTGGTGATGCTTTTTGGTGAGGTTATTGAAGTCTTAGGAAGTGAAGCCTTGCTGGAGGAAGAAAGTCACTGGAAGTTGCTCCACTTCAGTTCAGTCCCAATGCTTCCTGTGTGGATACAGATGTGATCATTCAGTTTCCTGCTCCTGCCACCATACCTCTCCACCATTGTGGGTTCTTCCTCTGGAACTATAACCCAAAATAAAGTCTTTCTTCTACAGAGTACATCTGGTCACGATACTGTATCACAACAAAAAGCAAAGTAATAAATACATTCTGCACCTCTCAAACCCACAAGTTGGGCTCTAGTGTCGTTATGGGGAAAATGTTCATACCATCATTCATAAATATAGCTGACACCCTTGCAAAAGGAGATGTCTGTGAGCAAACCAGAAAGTGTGCCCTCCATAGGAATCAGCCAGAAACCTTGATCTTGGACCTGTCTGCCTTTAGTACAAGGAGTAATAAATCCTTACCATTTAAGCCATAGGAGATCATGCCATGTCTTTACAGCAACTCAAACTCACAGCTATGCTAACCACAAGAGAAGTTGGGTAGACTGAAGAACACAAGAGGGGGCAACCCCAGTTGAGTTTCAGCATCCCAAGCCACTTGGCTAAGCGGGGACATTACCCCAGAGGCAATGAGAATTGAGCTTACGGGTGACGTGACTGGAAGTGTGCCACAGAAGGATCACTCTGGCAGGGCAATAGTTCCACAGCGAAGAGCTATTAAAGCAATCCCGAGAAAAAAGGTGTCAAAGGAAATAGAGAGAAAATGAACAGATTAAAGAACTAGAGAGAACACTGAATTGATGGGTCTTGACACCTGGCTGAAGCAAGCCAGAATGGAGAATAAAACAAGGCCTATGTGAGAGCTTCCAGCATGAACTACCAAGTGAGTGCATTAAATAAATGTTAACAGTCATCAACACTGTCACGGCCATGGTCATCAGTGATGAGGTCATGTTTCCTATTCTGAAGATGGCATGGAGTAAGCCTCTTCCCTTCCATATCCCCTTTTAAGTCTGTTCCCAAAAATGAATGACACCGATGAGGAGCTCAAAATATGACAGTGGATAAGGCTGATGTCACCTGACTTCATCATATGAGAGGCAAACAAACCAACACAATTTTGTGATAAATACTCACCAATAGGGATCCTGTCCAATGAACTGGTCCCATTCCATACAGTGGAATGTCTGTGACCAAAGTTCTCTGGATAGTCATCCTTGACTTCATGCCTCTCCTCTCAACCACTGTCATGGTCCTACCGCCATTTTTCTATTATCCCATTACAAGAATGAGCAAAAACCACATAAATGAAAACTATTCTGCTGAAGATCAGAAGTGTGGATCAAAATGAGTCCAAGGGTGATTCATCTTTTGTGGGAGATGGAGATCTTGACAAATCAAATATTATAGAAATCTAGGAGAGGGAGGAGAACCTTTTAAAATATGTCATCTTGGATCAGGATAAAAGAGGGACTCTTAGGTCTTCTCCAAGGCATGCTTCTTGTGATGTAATCCACCCTGAATTACTTGATACCTTTCTATTATAAGACTAGTGTACTATATGGGTAATGTGGGGTCAGCTTGCCACAGCTAGTATCACCCTAGAAGAGAGTCTCAAGTGGGGAACTATCTAGATCAAAGTTGGCTTGTGAGTGTGTCTATGAGGAATTGTCTTAATTATTTATTGGCCCAGTGGGTGGCACCATTCCCTAATCTGAACCCTAAACTGTATTAAGAGCCCAGAAAGGTAGCAGAAAGCAAGCAGATAGCATTGGTGACTTAATTCTATCTCTGCTCTGAACTGTATATGCGGTGAGGCTACCTGCTTGATTTCTCTTCAGTTGTGGACTGACACCTGGGCTTGTAAGTCCAATAAACCTTTCCTTCACTTAAGCTGCTTTTGGTAAGATTATTTGTAACAGCAATAAAAATGAAACTAGGACATACTATGGGGGGAGTGGCGCTGTGGAGCATTCGGGAAGTGGAGCCCGACTGGAGAAAATGGGTCACTCAAGGTTCTACGAGCCCTAGTTCCTGCTCTGTGCTCTGACTCCTGTTCCACTGGGATGTGGAGATGCCACATGCTCCTAGCATCATGAACTCCACGATGCCTTCCCACACAACCTCAGAAACCATGAGCAAAACCAACCCTTTCCTCGATGGTCTATTTGATAGAAGAGGTCAGATAATGGCGATATGCAGACTGAGTTGCTGCTAGGAGGAAACTGGATCTGTGGCAACAGCATGAACCTGGACAAGGAACCTTTAATAGCAAGAGGTTTGGGGATGGGGAAATGGGAAAATGGGGCGTTTGACCTTGAACTTGCCAAAAGGTAGCCAGAGCTGAAGTGATAGGAGCCAGGGTGTCATGCATGCAGCATGTTGTACGTGTGCCATGGCATGCGTGTGCCATGGAAGGCAGACCCCAATCGTGAGATAACCAAGCCCTTCTGGGAGGTTTTGTAAAGTGAAATTTGAATGAGACAGAGACCAAACCCACGAAGTCTGGTATGAGAAGCAGAGCAAACGAAGGGAAGGAGGTGAAGCCCGATGGGCCGTCCCTTCTTTGAGTCTTGGAACATCTTATATACTTCTAGTTAATCTCCATCAAAAACAAGCCATTCCCTCCCATCTCCAAATTCTTTAATAATCTATCACTTAGTAGGTCCCAAGTAGCATCTGCCCCATGTGAGCCCTCTAAGCAGGGGGAGGCAGAAAACGCTAATTAGCTTCAATCTGGACTAATTGCTTTTTAAACTTCTCCTGTGAGTCTGACTGGTAATGGCTTCTAAGAATCGATGTTTCATTACTTTTTGTCATTGCAGAGACCAACCCTGTCGATAGGTCGTTAGGAATCAGCCCTCAGTGAGGTCCCCTCCTCCTCTCCTTCCCTCCTTCCTTCTTTCCTGTCTTCTTTCTTTCTTTCCTCCTCCCTCCCCTCATCCCCCCTTCCACCCTTCCCTCCTTCCTCCTTCCCCTTCTCTTCTCATTGGCGCCAAAATATCATTGCCCTACAGAGGAAATAAAGCTGAGCCTCACAGTGAGGAGCCTGGGAGATCAGTGTGGGTCAGGAGTGTGGAGGCTGCCCCTGAGTGCCCTCTTCACATCAGGCCATGAGCACACAGGTGTCATGTGACCTTGTTGCTATCATTGCAATGACACTGAGAAGCCTGGGCTGTCATCTGCCCATTTTTCAGATGGGGGTGCTGAGACTCAGAGAGACTTGACCTTGAGCTTCCCACATTAAACAGAGAGGCTACAAAACTGTACAGGTCTCCCAAGCCAAGCCTCCTGTGTGCATCTGGTAGGGTCCTCTTGCTTGGAATTTCAGGAACAAAGCTCAAAAGGATTCCTGAAACATCTTTTACCCAAAAGGTGTTTGTGGCAGAGGAGTTACACAGCCAGTCTGAGTCTGACTTCAGGGGATGATCCCTTCTTTATTCCTTGTCCCTGACCCTTCTGGGAGCTGGTTACATAAACCCAAGCAAAATAGCACACTGAAAAGGGCAAAGAAGTAGAAAAATGGCCTTCTGGTGTCATAAACAACCAGCCTGCCTGTCTGAGGGACCAGGGTCTGAACACAAAGGGTCCTTCAAGGGGCTGAGTACACTAGCTGTGTTCTCTCCCATCTGTGACAATGTCAAAGACATCAACAAACAACAAGCCAATGGAGGGTCCATTTTCAGAAGTCTCCCCAGAATTCTTCAGGTAGCAACCAGGACCCACAGCACAGGACTTGACTCTGCATCACCCTACTTGTGTTCTGTGGGCATGGGCAGGGAGGAGCCTAGAATGTTCCACTGTGAGACCCCTGTCACTGCCCCTTTCCCCTCAAGCCTTTCAAAATATTTTATTCCCCTTCCTCTGTGACCCAAGTGTCCATTGCACTCAGAGCTTGTGCTAATATGGTGCTGGAGCCTGGCAAACAATGAGCGTTCAGTGAATGTTAGCTCCAGTGAGCCTTGTGTTTACGTGGCTAATTGTAAGTACAGGGCTCTATGGAGATGTAGGTGAAGGATGAGGGGTGGACACCCAGGCTAGAGCTGCAAGTTCAGTATTTCCTGGCTACTGTTAATTAGATGGTGTGAAGAGTGAGGAATTCTAAGGGCACGAATCCTGAAGATGTCTCTTAGATTGCGTGCAGGTTACCTCTTTATAACATCCCAGGAACCTAAGATGTTTTAGGGTCTGATGCAAAAACTGAGTCATTATGGAATCGGTGAAATAAACGGACATGTAGAAACCAAGATTTGTGCTCCTATGAGAGAGAAGTGTGATTCAGAGAAGGAAAAACAACAACCAACCTGAGCTAGACTGCACAGATGGGGACAGGCAGAAGAGGAGATGTACCCAAGATAGCTATGTCACATCTTTGGGGAAAGAAGGGCAGAGGTGGCAATGGCACGTTCAAAGGCCCTGTGGTAGGAACAAGAGTGGCCAGGTGTAGAGGTAGGGGATCTGTAGCAGGGAGCGGAAGGAAATGAATTCCAAGCAGAAATTAGACGTTTGTAGAGTCAGCTGCCTTGAGAGACAAATGTCTTCAGGGCACTCTGTTTGCTCTCCTCTATGACTTATCCAGGATGCTGAGAGCCAGGTTGGGCATGTTCACCAAACTCTGTTGAGTTTATCAAATGTGTCCCCATGTCCTTTGTCATACACACGGCATGCTCTGCATGGACCACTGGCCTAAGCTCCACCAGGAGGAACCAAGAACCGGGCCAGGCTTTGACAGGGCACTCAGGTAGTACAATTCCATGGGGTTTCACCCAAACTCCTGCCAGGGACAGAGAGGGACATGGAAATTGAAATCAACATTGCTTCTTGGGTGATTTTCCTGGAACTCCTACTGTACACTGCCACATAAAACAGTCCTCCCCAAACTTTTTATTAGGCTTCAGTGAATTGCCTGGATTGTGGGGTGTGTCTGCCCCACACATGACATCTCCTCCCTGACCTGGTAAAGATGTAGGTGAGTTTGGGCAGCAGTGTGGCAGAGAAGGCACTGACAGCCCCAGTGTGGTCAGTGAAGGCAGAACCATGATGTCAGGTCCTTCAGTCAGTCCTTCTGGTCAAAGAAATACAAGCAGAACTCTGAGAATATCCTCAAATAAGCAGTGGTCCTGAAACCCAGAGGTGACCCTCCTGGTTGAGGAACAAGAAGTCAAAGGGCATCTGGCCCTTGGCTTAGAAACTCTCCTTCATCCGCCCCCTGATAATCATGGTGCTTCATGATTATCTCTACTAGAAGACTCGGCTGATTGGACAAAGAGTAAGACCTGGACCAGGAGCATCTAAGGCATTTGGCCATCAGCAGACAATCAATCATTCTGCACACAATGAGTCTTTAACTTAGGCAATGGAACTGCAAATCAGGGAGCAAACAGAGACCTCTTTTAATACTGTGCCCATGAAAGGCCAAAACTAGGAAGGCAGAGGGGCGAGAAAGATACTGTGAGAACATAAAGAAAGATGATATAACACAGAGAAGGTCACAGAGAATAATAGGGTTACAGTCACACAACTGGTAAGTGGCAGAACCACGATTCAAACCTGATTGGTGATGATGGGTGTTAAGGGTTTTAAGTGAATTCTTACCCAATCAAGACCCACTTGGAGATGCCACAATCATACCATGTCCATAGAATACACTCATGGGGAAAGAAGAAAGATCCCAGGCTGTACTCTTACCAAGAAGGTGCAGAACAAAGATGCTTCTGAGAGAAAGGTCAGGCAGGAGGTTTATGCAAGGTGAAAGCATCCTCTCTGTTAGGGTGGGTAGCTTGCTGGGTTTGGCCTGAGCCTTTGTTGGGTGGGTCAGTTTCCTGCAAAATAACTCCCAAGAGGAAAGACTCTGCGGCTACTGTGTAGTTAGGAACCTAGGACTTAGAGGAGGAAGAAACAACCTCTGAGGGAAAGGCTATTTCCAGATGGAGCTGGATATAAGCCCACGTCTGACAATACCCAAGAGTGTGACTCATGACAATACCCATGGTTCATGATGCTGCCCACCACATACAGCCAGGAGCAGAAAGCAGACTGGTCACAAGGTGTCTCCAGGCCCAATCTGTGTGATGAAGAAGAAGGAGCATTCTAATTCTGAAAGATAGATAAGAACCAAGAGCCAGGAAAGAAACCCTTCCTGGGAGCATTTCTGTGAGTATGTGCATGTATGTGAAGACATGTGTGTGCATGCTGTGTGGTGAATGCATATATGTGAAAGAGGACAAATATGTGCATGTGTGTGGTATTTGCATGCATGCGAAATGTGTATGTATGTGTGTGCATGTGTATGGTGTAAGTACATGTGTGCATGTATGTATGTGCATGTGTGTGTTATTTTCATGCATGTGGGATGTGTATGTTTGTGTGTTCATGTGTGTGTGCACGTATGGTGTAAGGATGTGTGTGTATGTGTGTGTGTGTGTGTGTGTGTGCATGTATGGTGTAAGTATGTATATGCACGTGAGTGCATATGCATGTATGATGTAAGTGTGTGTGTGTATGTGTGTGTGTGTGTGTGTGTGTGTGTGTGTGTGTGAATGCTCACCTATATGTTGTACACGTGTAGAGTTCACTGTCTTCCTTGGTTGGTCTCAACCTTATATTGTTCTAAGGTGGGGTCTCTCTAGATTTTCATTTCCCTGCTACATTGAGCTGGTAAACCCCTGAGATCCACCTGTCCTTCCCCAAACCCCTCAGCACTAGAGTTATGAGCACAGATTATCATGCCTGGCTTTTAACATGGCTGCTGGGGATTTAAACTCAGTTCCTTATGTTTCCATAGCAAGCACTTTGTCCAGGGACCTATCTCTTCAGCCTTCTCAGAAGCACTTCTGACTCCAGCCATTTCTAGATTTTTCTACCAGGGCTCCCACATTCCATAAAAAAAACATGCATAGAGGAGATGTGTGTGTATACAAGCCAGCCCCAGATCATTACTCCTTCTATGTGACAAATAGAAGTCAACTCCTTGACACCCATCTCCCTTTGATGCAGTCTGTCAGTGAGAAACGATTTTTCCAGAGCAAAACCTGGCTCCTTCATCCCTGTGAGCATCTTCGATGAATGTGGTCCAGCACTGACATCTCCAAGCGGGTCCCACCCAGAGTAAGAACTCCCTTCTAATCCTTTACATCCATCTCAAAAATCAATGCGACTGTCAGTCTTTTTACTTGTTAACACAATAAAAACTCTCCAAGCTATATCTCCTTTTTACTCTGTGAACTCCCACTCAAAGGCAGCCTGAAGGGGAGAAAGAAGAGAGGAAGAAGAGCTGTCCTGAGGAAACATGTTCGGTTTTGTGATAACGGAATTTCTGTTGTGTAGAAGCAATTTCACACCCAGTGCCATGCAACATGCTCCTCTTTAAATAGTTTAAGCCTCCCTAGCAGCGAACAAATGAGTTAAACAGCTATGTCACATCGCCCTGAAAACATGCTCGCTGAGTAACAGGTCACTACCTTCAAGACCATCACCCAACTCCAGCTGGCAGAGAAGGTGCTATGGAAGCAGAGAGATGGCTGTTGGGTCCCCATCAGACTCTTCTCCCACCTCTGGTTAAGAAAACACCAAGTTCACCAGCAAGCATGAAACCAAGCTGAACATCACCAACCACTGGGTTTACTGTTGTTTAGTTTGAGGGGATTCATTGTTTTGGACTTGGTTTTTAGCCCAGGCTGACCTCAGGCTTAGAAGTTCCGTGTCTTAGTCTCCCTGGTACTGAGATGAGAAGTACATGCCACCACACCAGACTTCAGTTACTGGGCTTGAATGGTATGTTTTATTCAAATGAATATCAGTCACCTGCTGGGTAGGACACACAAGGGTCCTACAGATGGCCATAAATAAGACACTTGATCACCAACATTGGGGAGCTGATGAGTAAAAATGATACATGTGGCAGAGACAAATTTCAGGCATTGGTATTATGGAACATGGAGTCAGGACAGAGAGGAGGAGAAAGCAGAGGAAAAGGACATTTCTATCAAATACCACAACCCTTATTAATCCTTGCCCCTCAAGGAGTCTCAAGATACATGACAACTCTCTCTCTCTCCTGAAACATCACACTAGTCTAAGCCACCAGGTCTCTGTCTGGGGACCATTAACAACAGCTTCCTAAGGGTCTCCTGAAATCCATCCTGGTCCGTGCCCACTCACCGAGAAGAGCAGATTGATCATGCTGCCCAATCCTAAAAGCCCATCAGAAGAGGAGGTGGGGCATGAGTAGGAAGAGAAAGAGATAAAGGAGGAAGAGGAGGAGACACAGGAAGATAAGGAGGAAGAAAAAGAGGAGGAAAAATAGGAAGAGGGGAAGGAAGAGGAGGAGGAAGAGATGCAAGAGGAAGAAGAGGCAAAAGAAGAGAAAGAAAGTTGAGAGAAGGAAGAACTAAAGGAAAAGAAAGATGAAGAAGAGGAGGAAGAGGAGAGAGACATTGAAAAGAATGAGAGGGAAGAGGAATGAAGAGAGAAGGGAGCTCACATCCCCCTTTCCCTGCATGGCAGGCCCTTGCAAGAACATGATCTGGAGCAAGCATCTTAAGCTTCACCTTCCTCGGCTGCTATAGAACCCAGTAGGAAACTGGAAGTCCTTGCTAATCTATCTATCAGGACTTGTGAGAGAACAGGCCCCATGCAGGTCACTCTGCTGCCATGGGACTGTGCTGATGGAAGCAAAGGCACTAAAGAGGGAACCTCAGCTCACCTCCTTGTCTCTCCCACCACTCGGTCCTGCCTTTGGGCACTCTATGCAGCCAGGCCACTGGCTAGAGCATTCAGCATGGGGCCCTGAGACAGCTGAGCCTATGAGATAGCTATTGCCCTTTTCCCTGCGATGGCCCATCAGAGGGGTGACTTTAGCTTCCAGAGAGTGTTGCAGAGCAGACTCCTGCCTGTACAGGAACATTGCTTGGCTGATCTGCCAGCAAGATCAGCTTTCTTCAGGATCCGATAATCTACAGCTGTCTTTCTGGCCATGCTGGCTGCTAGCATGTGGTGGATGGAACTGAGCTAAATGTGTGAGCCACGGACTGTCGCAGCCCTGAGCCGTCAGACTGGAGTCTGGATGTGGCAGTGAAATCATGGGACGCAGACCAGCACTCCCCAGCTCTGCCAGGCCAGCAAGCTACACCTCCATCTGTCACCACTTAAAGGCGTGGATCAGACAGACAGCCACAATTAATGGTGCACAGAATATTTTCCAGCTCTTATTTTGAAATAATTTCCGGTGGAGTCTCACTTGCCTCTGTCGGGGCAGACGGTGGCGGTTTGTCAGTCAGGCTCAGCTCTCTTGGAACAATTAATCAGCAGTTGGTACTAAAACCGATTTACTGGAATGGGCCGAGAGACACCTCAGTTTTCTCTATTAATGTGTAAAATGAAATCGCTTATGAGTCGCTGAGTGACATGCCTGCTGCTTCTTCTCCCTCTGCTTAGTGAGCCAAAGATGGGAAGGTGCCTTTCTGAAAACTGGATGCCAGTGACCTACTAGAAACAGAAAAAAATAAAAAACCTGGCAACTAGAGAGTTAGCTAGATAGTTCTTAGCACGCACACCAGTGTCTCGTAACCACCTGTAGTAACTTCAGTTCCCAGGGATCCCGTGCCCCCCCCCCTTTCTGGCCTCCTCAAGCACCTACGTATGTGGATATGTAGCATACATACAGAGACACACAAATAAAAATAAAAACTTAATGAAATTAGATAAACCTGAAGCTATGAAAAACCAGTTTGTTACTCTTCTAAGTAGGGAGATAGTTACCTACTCTTTAATGTGTATATATGTGTTTGTATGTGCATGCAGTAGTATATATGCATGTGTCCGTGTACATGTGGAGGTCAGAGGTCAGTGACAGGTGACTTGCTCCATCTCTATCAACCTTATTAGTGGAGATGGTCTCTCAGTGAACCTGACACTTGCTGATTTGGCTAGACTGCCTGGCAGGCAGCTCCAAGAACCCCGTTGCCTGTAGCTCCCCATCAGTAGGGTTACAAGTTACCACACTAGCTTTTTCACAGGATTCTAGAGATTGAACTTCGGACCCAATGCTCACAGAACAAGCACTTTAATGGCTGAGCCATCTCATCAGCATCCTCTGTATTTCACAAGTGAACGTTTCCCTTGAGTGATAATTCTCAAGATGCATGAACTAAACACATTGGAATGCTTAATTTGACCAGAAGCCAAAGTCAAGGAGTCAGAGGAACACAGCTCCTTTCAAAGGTTCCACCAGACCTGCCTCCTCCAGCACCTGGTGGCTCTTGCTGTTCCTAAGCTTGTAGCAATACCCTCTAGCTGCCACCTCAGTCTTCCCATGGTCCTCTTCTTACCAGGAAATGCGAGCCCTGGTCCAAGAGGACTTCCTCTTCAAGCTCTAAACCAACCTCCTCTCTCAAGACTCCATTTCCACATTATAGGGAACACTCCTTTGTGGAGATGCCCTCCAGCCCACCACAGAGGGGTGGTCTGGGCACTTCCTCCATGGCCAGGTATCTAAGTGAGAAGCACACATGGATGTGTTTGGCTAGAAACCACCACACAGAAGCTTCTGAGTCATCACACAGCTGGAGAAGGCCTTTTGGTGAGGCAGCTACCTTCAGTCATCCATATTCCTATAAGTGACCCCAATGAACTTGCTCTTCTCCCAGCTAGACTTGGGTGGAATCTTCTCTTTGGTCTGTTGTCAGCCCCCTATCTGGGGTGAATAAAATTTGCTCAACTCCTCAGGAAGTAGAAACAGTGAAAACTCTCTTCCCATATGATGACTGCTTAGGGATAAGACCATCTTTGGACACAGAGAACACATCCTAAGGCCAAGAATGGTGTCTTAACTCACCATTGTGTCTGCAGCATTAACCTAGAGCCAGAGTCATGTAAGAAAAGCCATTGAACAAAAGAGTCAATGACTAAATCCTCAGAGGTCCCCATGATGACCTGAGAGCACCCAGTTCAATTGACACCATGTGACATTTAATTTTCAACACTACAAGCCCCACTCCTACTTCCTGGTTTCCTGTTCCTCTAAGCACATCTAGAAAAGTCCAGTTGCAAGATTATAGGTCAACTTGAGACACTATGACCTTGTAAATAGAACTTTTTGCACATTTCACTTTCTCTTGGAAAAGAGCTTCATGGGAAGTGTATACATATGGAGAAGACAAGAGACATAGGCTAGGGCAAGTCAGGGCCATGACCTTCTAGCTAGTTGTGACCTAGTGGACATGTCCAACCTGAAGCCCACTGGCCAGACATGCCCCAGAATACCTATGAATGCAGTCTAATACAAAATCATAAACTTAATTTAAAACATGACTGGCTTTGATGATTTCTTTATGCCTTAATTATGTAGTTCTTGAGTATGGACTTTGTAGATAGCAATTTAATGTCCCAGGATCAAAAGGTTGGATATGTCTGGGTCTCTAGACATGTTTCAAGAGACTTTCACTCTGTCTGAGGTTCCAGTCTTTGCCCTTGAATTTGTCTCCACACCCTCCACCACCCAGTTCAGTCCTGGGACACACAGCCCTGACTTCCTTGGAAGGCAATGACCTCAGCACAGGCATCCCTGGTTGGTCAGAAGTCTGCCTCCAGCTTATGAGAACCCCCATGCTGAGAAGGAACAGGGTGATAGCTGTTCACCCAGAGACATGGAGAGAGTTCAGCAATGGCCTCCGCAGCTAAGATGCTCCTGGAGAAACAGAACATCATCTCATCCTAAATCTCCCCCAGTAAGGAAGCCATGGAGGGTAACGTGGGTGAAACATTCCCAGTAAATAAATGATAACTTATAGCAAATGTCCTTCACAACATCAGCTCAGGTGGACGACTACATGTGCTCTAAGAAATGGGGATGCTAAACTGGGCATGGTGGCACTTGCCTAGCCTCGCACTAGAAATAAGGTGATATCAGACTCAAGAGACTGTGCCAATTAACCCATCTTAATAGTCAATTCTGCAGAAAAGAGATGTCAATGCAAAGAAAGGACAACAATGGCCATCGTGCTGATTTGACACAAGTCCTCCAATCTTGAGAAATCCTTGTCCTCTTCTCCCATAGGCTAGGACCTGCCCACTTTCCAGTTTTCTATTTTACTAGTTTAGAACACAGAGCCTTATCTACTGAGTTATTTGAAGCTAGAGATGGCCTCTTTTCTGACCCTGGGCTCAGTCACATAGCAAACTGACTGTAATTTTCCAACTCAGAGTCCTGAGACAGACAGACCTGCTGCCAGCTAGGGATGGGAGGCTCAGTTCTGCTTATCTGCAACTCCACTGAACTCCGAGAGCATCTCAGACGAAAATGAACTAGATCAATCCGTTTCTTACATCTCGGCATTAAAGAAGCGAAAGTTGGAGGGTTTGGGGGTTTGGTTTATTTGGGGGTTTTGTTGTTTGTTTGTTTGTTTGTATTGTTTTGTTTTGTTGGCAAAATACTAGTCTAAGCTGTAGAACAAGACGCTGTGTCAAACGGAAAATGAGAAGAGGAGGAAGAAGGGGAGGAGGAAGTGAAGAAAAAGGAAGAAGTGGAGAAATAGGTGGAAGAAGAGAAAGTGGAGAAGGACAAGGAGGAAGAAGAGGATACGATGGAAAAAGTGGAAGAGTTGGAGGGGCAGGAACAGGAAGAAGAAGGAGAAGGAGGAAGAGATGGAGGAAGAGGTGGTGGTGGAGGAGGAGGAGAAGAGGAGAGGGAGGAGGAGAAGGAGGAGAGGAAGGAGAAGAAGGAGGAGGAGGAAGAGGAGGAGGAGGAAGAGGAGGAAGAGGAGGAGGAGGAGGAAGAGAGAGAAATCAGCACCTGTATGTGTCCACATCCAGAGGAACGGACTGGGAGCCTCAAACAGTACTATAAAGAACTGAAGCTATGGAAGGGTAATGGCTGCCAGGGCCCAAGTAGCTCAGCTGTGTGAGCAGCACCTGCCCCAGCTCAGAGCGCCAGGGTTCTAAATGATCTTATTAGAGGATACTCAGATGATGTAGTCAGACTTGCATCTAACATGACATTTGTTTTATGAGACTAAATCATTCCGAACATTTTATCATCTCCCCTTATTATTCAACCACTTTAAATTCTATTGAGAGTGACAGTTGAAGTAATATCTTCAACTGGTAGATGTCCCAGCCTACCCACCATCCACTAGATGTTGCCCCTGGAGGACACGCTCGGATGGCACAGTGCCACACACCATTGCAGTCTCGCCCCTCCCCTCCCCTCCCCTCTCCTCTCTCCTCTCCTCTCCTCTCCCCTCTCCTTCTTTGAGAAGATTCCACCATACACTGAGCCATTTAGGTCAAAAGTCTTGAGACCTGGCTGTTGCCATGCATGCTTGTCATCCCAGCATTTGAGAGGCTGAGGCAGTGGGGTAGAAGAAGGAGCTGAAGGAACCAGAGGGGTCTATGGAGACTAGGGAGTGGAAGAGCTTTAGTTCCCACCAGAGGATGCAGTTAGTTCATTTGCATTTTCCCAAGGTCAGTGGGGCAAGAGAACCCCAACAGGTCAATGGCTGAAGTCCCAACAGACTGGCCAGATAATGGGTAATTCATAGGATGGGGGCCTTTCCTGCTAGGAGTATAGCTACTGAGGTCAGAATAACCTGGATAGATTGCTGAGCTCTGAAGTCTCCAAGATACCCATCAGTGGATTCTTACTGCATCCTTGTCCGATCACTCACACGCGGGGACTCTGATGAGTAACAGAAATGAGAGTGCAGAGAGTGGGCGTGGTACCTGCATGCCTAGTACTTCAGCAAGCACAAAAAATGAAGGCATCTGAGCAGCTCACTCTACTACCATGGTGGGCATGGGCTACTGGCTCCTCAGCCCAGAGACCTCAGGTTTTCCATGACTAATGAAACTATACATGCAAATGAGATTTTTTTCATTACCTGACCACTTGTGTCTCTGACACCCCTGTGTGGACTGCAAGGACAGTGGTGACAAAGAGAAAGCTCAGAAAGATACTTCAAACTACAAGCACATTACAGCTCATCCACACATTTTCCACCCCAGCAGCTGTTGGCTACTTCCTTTTATTATAGGTCTGGAACATTTCACCCCAAGGTGACCCTGTCAGCTGAAGACCTGCCCAGTCCCCTCACCCACTTGTTGATACCAGAAGGAAAAATGTACTACAAAAAAGGTTTACCACGACTCCTAAAACTATACATGCAAATGAGATTTTTCCAGCAACCAATGGAAATATGTATGCAAATGAAAGATTCAACACCAACCAAAATGGCACAAGAGTGTATCCCACCGTGTTGATATGAAAGAAGGTGGTGACCATTAAAGAACATCACAGAGGAAGAATTGCTGCCACCCTCATCCAGACCCAGGTGTCACAAACAACTTCTGCTATTACCATGTAAGTCTTATTATTGTTGTTGTTGTTGTTGTTGTTGTTGTTGTTGTTATCATCCTCATCCTCCTCTTTCTCTTTCCTCTTCTTCCTCCTCTTCCCTTTCTTTTCCTCTTCTTCTCCTCTCTTCCTCCTTCTCCTCCTCCTCCACTTCCTCTACCTCCTCCTCCTCCACCTCTTCTTTTCTTCCTCTTCCTCTTCCTCTTCCTCTTCCCCTTCCCCTTCCCCTTCCCCTTCTCCTTCTCCTTCTCCTTCTCCTTCTCCTTCTCCTTCTTCCTTTTCTTCTATTTAAATTATGTGCATGTGGGTGGACTCATGTGTACCAGGTTATGTGTGTAGAGGTCAAAGAACACCTGACAAATATCAGCTCTTTCCTCCTATCATGTGATCAAAGTCAGGTTGTCAGACTTGGCAACATGTACCTCTACCACCTGAGCCACCTCACCTACCCTGCACACCTCCTTTTAACAGGTAGACCTGCGATATGTCACTCTTACTATTATTTACTACAATTAGATTGTATTGTATTCTGGCTGGGGGAGCTGCAGGAGTCTCTGTTTTATATTACTGGTTTTGTTTTCTTTTACTTTATTGATTCTGGTTTGGCTTGGGGTTTTCTGTTGTTACTGCTCTTGTTTTTGTGATTGTTTTATCTTTTGATATTATGGTGGTGGTGGTGGGGTTGCCTCACACGTAGCCTACGCTAGCCAAGCTCTCTATACTGCACAGGTGCTGGGATTACATACATGCATGGCCATACCTAGTAATGGGGCTTCAAAGGGTTTGTTTGGGTATAGAACTGCTGTTCCCAATACTTTCTCATCCTGAATGTAGAAGAGAAATGTTCTAAGGGTTCATTTCTTTCCCAGAGAAGGCTTCCCAGTCATGTGGTGACCAAGAACAGAGCCTGGACAAGCACAGCCCATGGAGGCAGAAGTGAAGATTGCTTAGCTGGGAAAATGGAGAGCTCAGGTCACACACACACACACACACACACACACACACACACACACACACACAC
>JANHMN010000002.1:85056194-85083898 GCA_030674055.1 Rhabdomys pumilio | reverse complement strand
CTCTCTCTCTCTCTCTCTCTCTCTCTCTCTCTCTCTCTCTCTCTCTCATTTTTTTAGACAGGGTCTGGCTATGTAGCCCTAGCTGACTTGTAAATCACCATGTAGACAAGGCTGGGCTTGAACTCATAAAGGTCCACCTGCCTCTGCTTCCTGACAGCCAGTAATTAAAATCGTGATCTCCTACCACACCCAGCCTCTCTCTCTCCATTTTTAAGATGAGGAAAAAAGATCTCCTGCCATTTGACCTAGGGCAGCAGCTTGGTCTTCCCTGATTTCACTCCAGTTACCCATGTGATCTGATGCCTGGCCCACCACTTATCCCAGGTATCTGGGACACACCTACACCCTGGAGGATATACTCAGCTATTCCTCTGTCTACAAGTCTATCACTGTTCTCAGTAGCACCAAGATTAACAGTGGAAAAAAAATGGTTAGTAACTTGCTGGTCTCGTGTTTTTCAGGGCTGGGGAAGGCACCCATAGCTTTGCACATGTCCAGCAAGTTCTCAGACATTGAGCCAATCCACGTCCCTCTTCTTGCATTTTAAATGGGCTTCAAGGAAAGTTGCAATACCATATGACCATGGGGCATGTCCCAGGGCTTGTGTGCAGAGCTCACATATTTTAGTAGTGAGACATAAGCAGCCTTAAACAGGCATACTTCCATGGACTTATCCACACAGCACACATTTATTAAGTGCCTTCTGAATTCCCTGCAAATGGCAGCCCCTACTAAATCCTGAAAGGGTATTAGGAATGAGAATCTTCTGTGGTGTGGCCTTTTTCTTCCAGACAGGGCATGATCACCTTTTGATATTTTAGAGTAGCGATTACCTTGATCTGGTAGGCATAGCAACAAATTGAGCAGACCAACCCAGAAATAACTAGGTCTATGGTAATAAAAATGGGGTTGTTAACGCTTCCAAAAAAAGAGGGAGGAAAGTTGCAGCACCCTTCCCTGGGATTCCAGACCCTACTCCCACCTACCCCCAGTGACAAGTGATTTAGGGAGATGCTAGACTACATAGGAGATGGAGGTTTAGCTGAAAGCCAGACTCCATGACGCAGCTTCCATCCAGTCATCATCCATGATGGGGTGAGACTCTATGATGATGCAGCTGTTTGGGGTCACCCATGTTCTTTAAGTAACCCTGACAATTTCACTTTTCCCAAACTGGACTTGTTGATGTGACTTGTTGATGGGCTGGTTGGTGTGACCTGTTTGGGGCCCTATTTGAGTGAATAGACATCTGTTCGTGTCTCTCCAAGGCGACTCCAAGCAACAGTATCCCTTCTGTGCCCATTGCATGTGCCCAGCTTTGCACTTCTGTGGTCATTTCCTTCATCTCAGGCTACAAGAACAGGACCCGTGATTCACAGATGTCTTTTCCTGAAGCGTCAGATGAGGTGGAGCGCCTGCCTCTCCCACCCATCCTCTGCTCTCACAGACTTCTCTCATCACAACACCCCCAACTCATCACCAGAAACGTGCCTCCCACCCCTTGCTGGAAGAATTAACAGCCTTGTCGATCAGTCCACTTTGGTTGGACTCACTGAATTATCCACACTGTCAGGCTAATGCCTCCCTAAGCGGGCCTTCCCCACGGGACAAGCTTCTTCTCCTTAAATCATGTTCGAATGCATTGATTTCCTTCGACAGGAAGCAAGGGAACCCTGCCAGAAAGGAACACTAATCTTTTAATTCAGTAAGAATAAAATATGTGACTGATTAAATCTTAATTAACAGTTCACAAAAGGCTGCTCGATGTCAGGCAGCACGCGCATCTTAATTAGTAGGTGGTGCTGATGCTGTTTGCAAAATGAGAGAGGGGCCCTGAGCTTCCTGGCTGTGGCTACTTGTCCTTTCCTTTCCTTTGTTCTGCTGTCTTCTTTGCTCTTTCTACATCCTGTGTCCGTCACTGGGTCAGATCTACAAGGGAGAAATTACCGTGGCCAGGCTGCGTCCCAACCCTGCTCCCTGGATTTCCATTTGGAGAAGTGAAAAGAGTGTATCAAGTAAGTCAGGCTAAGTTGTGTGGCAGTTTCGTACTGCAATAACACTCAAGATTTATGTCCTGAGTGCTACCGGTTCATCCTGGATCAGCTCAAGCTCCGGGCCCTTGGTGTTCTCACGGGTGAACCCAGAGAAACGGTTGCTGCCGTTTGCCCAGGTTATGAAGGAGAATAAAATAGACCCAGTAACACCTCTCATATTCCACTGACCAGCAGCACCAAAGGCTTGAGATGACTGAGTGGGCAGAGGGCCCAGCACAGAGTGACAGCTTCAGGTCAATCATCACGGGAGAAACAACACAGGCATTTCCAGTATGCACTAAAACTAATCCATTCACTCCTCCCATGCCAGCTCAACTCGGTCTCCCAGATCACCAGCCTCTACAATGCACACATGGCCCTGGGTCTCAGGCTCAATGGTAGTAAAATGGCTCTCTCTCTCTCACCAGTCACTATTTTTGCCATCTCTAGAACTTCACATCTTTTTAAAAAATTCATTTTTATTTACATGTATACATTCTCTCTTAGAAGGAAAAAATGTATTGGTATTATAAATAGAAAATCAATATCATCTCAAGAAAACAACAAACACAATAAAAAAATCAAATGGAGATATTAAATTTGGATGAAGTGTCATTGCTGGCCACAGCTTTAACCCTGAGGACTCAGCTCTACAGTGCCAGCTGACGAGAACATGCCTGGCCTCATGAGAGGAGTGTTGGACACTCAGATTTGAATGCCACCTCCATTACAACGAAACATTATCTGAAGTATCCCCCTTTGGTCCACTTGCCTGTAAATGAGAACACCACATGGGACCCAGCTTCTGGGGTTGTTCTGAGAACCAAGATACATAACCTGGAGGATGGGATGCTCACAGGTATGAGCTTTAAGACAGTTCTCTCGAGTCTTCCTTCAACAAGGGACTAGGGATATGGCTTTGTTGGCAGAGTGCCTACCTAGGGTGAACGAGTTTCTGGATTGCATCCCTAGTGCCGAAGAAACCACACCTGTAACCCCTCCATTCAGCAGGAGGACCAGAAATTCAAGGTTGAGAACTAGCTTTCATGGTACAAAGCTTCCAAAGAAGAGAGGCAGCCAATAGCTCTACCCAGCTACAGTGCCTAGGAACCATATCAATGACCCCCAAGGACATGATAACCCTAAGGGTACAGTAGTGGCAGACATACCTTGGTGGTTACCAATCTCTCCAACTGGACTTTAGACTCACTCAACAAGATGGAAACCATATCTGGTGCTGGAAACCTAGCTAACTAATCAGTTCTAGTGAAGTCATGGTTATTGGAGGAGAATCTATAACCACTAATTTACTGAACCAGCATAATCCCTAACAACAGTTGTTCTTATACCCACAGGGAAGAAGAGTCTTCACCTTCTATCAAGAAAACTTCCTCTGCAACCACTATAGAAAAATCACAACCAGTGAAAATTCAGAATTGTGGAACCCAGTCCCAGGAGACACATCTATACAAAACATGCTTCCAGCTGAGGCTCCGAAAACACCATGGGAGAAGAGGCAGAAAGACCACAAGAGCTGGGGAATCAGGGTTTGCTGTGTGGTGGTGTCCCCTGGGAATGTCATAAAGTCTCACCAACATGACGGCCCAATGTGAGCTGAACAAAGACGACACCAATGGACATGCCAGAGTGGCCAGGGACATGTCCTCGACCCTACACAGAGAACTACAGAGCACTAAGTAGAGATGGGCATGGGAAAGGCAGTCTCCCCAGCTGGCTTTTCAGAGTCAAACAGTCATCTTAAAAGCATTCATAGAAGTAGCATTCTATGGACTGAGCAGGTTATGCGCGCACACACACACACACACACACACACACACACACACACACACACACGATGAACCTTGAATTTGAAGGAGAGCAGGGAGGGTTATATGGAAGCATTTGGTGAAAGAAATGGAATTATATTATAATATAAAAAATACTTTAAGTATAAAAAACTTCAAGGTTATCCTTGGCTATATAATGTGTTCAAGGCTGGCCTGGGCTACATAAAACCCTATCTCAAAAAAACAAAACAAAACAAAACAAAAAAAAAAACAGAAAAGTCTCTACCAGAATGGAAAATAAATAGATTTGGACTATTATTTATTGAATAAACCATAAAATCTTAGTCCTTACTGGAGCCTTAATCTCATAATCCACTGGGATTGGAAAAGCTGCAACAGACCTCTTTCTCTGCCAACCTCAGCCCAGAACCCCAGATAAGAGAAGACCCTCTATGTATGGACAGATGGGATCCTGTTGAATTTCAATATCAAAACCTTTGATATGTTTTAACACTGACCTGAATAGAATCTTAGAGGGTAGTTATGGGCCCAGCTGTCATGCGCAGCTAGCTAGGTTCTCTGACTCTCAGAGATCAACCTGAGGCCTGGGAAATGACAGCAGTCGGCAAGTCTGGACACAGAGACCAACTGAACCACAAGCAGCCTGTCTCCTGGCAGGTGCACACGCCTGCACCGTGCCCCTTCATTGTATTAGATACAGGTGACAAATTCCTGCTCTCACCAAGCCTGCTCACTGGGAGAGAGAGACTTGCTTTAAGGAGGCTGAGGAGGAAAACAGTGGTTCACGGTAAGGTTTCCCACCACAGTACCTGCTTCCTTTCTTTCCAGTTCCTTCCTGTCTGGTTCTTGAGTTTCCAGTCTCCTCAATGCAGCCTCGTCCTCACCAGCCTCGAAGTAACTGGAAGAGGAGCTCATGTGTGCTGGTTGGTTTTTGTCAACTAGACACAAACCTACGGGTATTGGGGGGAAAGACTGGCCTACAGGCAAGTCTGTGGAACATTTTCTTAGTGATTGATGTGGGAGGGGTTCATATCACTGTGGGCAATGCCATCCCTTGAGCTGTTGTATAATAAAGCAAACTGAAGTTACTTCTGAGAGCAAGCCAGTAAGCAGCAATCTGTCATGGCCTCTGCATCAGCCCCTGCCTCCAGGTACCAGCCTCAAGTTCCTTCCCTGACTTCCCTTCATGATGGGCTACCGGCCGTAAGCTAAAATAAACCTACCCCCTCCAAGATGTTTTTGGTTATGGTATTTATCACAGCATTAGAAACCTAAGTAAGACACTATCCTTCTGAATAAAGCCCCCAGCAGGGTAAATGTGTTCCTTGCAAGGAACAGAAACCACAGTCTTTTAGTTTGTAGTCAATGGAGCTTTGACCCCTCCAATTTCCCTGGAGTGATGGCTGTCAGACCACACTGTGTCCTCCTGGGGCTCCCCTTCATCTCATTAGCAAGTGAGGTACACTCACGTAAAAACAGAAGTCACTGTTCTATACTGGCTTCATTCTGGGCCAGCATCACCTGGATTCTTTACCTTTCTTGATGTTAAGATAAAACACCTGACAGAGATAACTTATGGGACAGAAGTTGGTTGTGACTCGGGGATTGAGAAGATTATTCTGTCTAGCCTAGCTGTTTCCTTTTTCCTCTGGTTTAATCCAAGAACCCAGCGCCCCTGTGGGATGGCTTCACCCACATTCAGAGTGGATCTTCTCTCCTTAGTTAATTAAGCCTCTCTAGAGACACAGGCACACACAGAGGGGTGTCTTCTAGGTGATTCCAAACCCAGTCCAGTGGACAACACACCGCTCTTCTGGAGATCCCGGTAAGTAGGCTGGAATTGTGAGCTTTGGGGCGTGTAGGGGTAGAAGAGGGGAACTTGAGAGGTAAACATGAGTCCTCACTTCATACTGGCTTCCCAGACAGACAGTAGCTCTAAGCCAAATAAACCCTTTTCTCCTCAGACTGGTTTGGGTTAGTGTTATCTCAGCACCAGAGAGGCCACTGACCCACCGCAGACCGGATGGATGCCCAGGGAAGACCCTGCCATTCCCACTGAGCACTTGCTGAGGCTCAGAGCAGAAGCTGCATCAACGGAGCTAAATAAGTTTGTAGGTAGAGAAGGAGGAACTGGAAAGATCGGAGCTGCCTCAGCACTCAGTCAAGAGGGCAGAGGAAGCTAAGGGCCCAGGATGCTCTCTGGGCTACACTCCTGTCAGAAAACATGGCCCTCCAAGCAAAGATGTTGCCATTTCTGTATCTTGTGTCACAGGATCTGCTTGCAAGTGTCCCATTATGATTGGAACCGTGGACTGCTGACATTCCCTCATGGAAGGAACAGATGCTGTGGGTCATGTGACCTTCACCAGCCTGTCTAGCCACTCCTCCCAGTCTTCCTATTTGATCCTGCCCTACCTGACCCAGCCTCTCTGGAGGCATTAGAATGCACAGCCTATGATGTTACTGGAGGGCTCTATCACCCATACCAGGATAAGACTTTCTGGTCTGACAGTTCTGGGATCTCCCACACTTTTGTAGGTAACCTCTCACCACACTATGGAAGTAAGCCCAATAGGCTGGTTGGTTCCCCAGGGTGAAATTTGGTAGAATCATACTTTGTTTTATCGTTGAGACTTTATGATGATGGGGAGATGTTTATTTTTCCCCAAGGAAGGAGTTCTGGAAATAGCCACACACATTTTCTCATCAGTAGCTATGACTACTGGGGCTGCAGGTAGAAAACACTGCTTTCTAAGAGGAGCCGCACCCCACTTTACTTCCTGGACCATGAAGTAAATTGACAACTATGCTGAGAAGACTGGGGGGCTCAGGGACCAGAAACAGAAAACTGGACATCATGATGGGAACATTCCGAGTGCGCCTTGTGCACATAGCCGCAAGGGGGCGCTGCACTTCACTATGTGCCTATATGACTTGGTCCAGAGCTCCACTGACCTCCGTCTTCCCAAAAGAGCAGCATGCTTTCAACTAAAATGCTACTAGAGTCAAGGGCCTCTTCTGGAGAATCGAAGCCTCTGGCTGCAGGGCCCACTGGAGACTCTTGCTTTCTCCTCAGGAATGAATACAGTCATTAGAGCCATTGGAGAGCTTATGTGTAGGAAGCAGACCCTGGGCTATGTGACAACTGATTGCCCTCCTTGGGACTTGCTTTCTCCTCCGTCTGCTGAGATACTAATTCCAGCTCCTCTGAGGACTGTTAGGAGCAATGACTCTGCAAATACAGGCCAAGCCCTTCGAGAGTGTCAGGCAAGGTGAAGACTCAACCACTCATGTATACTGTTACATCTGACCACCTCACTGCCCGTTCAAACCTCTTTCTGCCTTACTGCCCATCCTAATAAAATCCCCTCCTACAATAAACCATCCTGTGCATGCCTGAGAAGCAGGAACGCTAGACAGTGAATTCTGACCCTTGTGGCTAACAGCATAAACAGCAGACCCTGAAGTTCTCTTTCAGCGATCACAAGCCCACGGTCACATCAGAACAAGACAACAGTGTGCTGACAACCCCAACGGTGGCCACCAACTAGCTTGGTGGCTCAGTGGGTGATGCCTGCCACATAAACATGAGGTCCTGAGGTCAGATTCCACAGCACCCAGGTAAAAGCCAAGCCTGGTGGCACACGCCTATAACCCTGTCCCTGGGTGAAGGGGGCACCAGGTGGATTCCAGAGCCTGTTGGGCCGATAGTCTAGCCAGATGATGAGTTCATGAGAGACTGTCTCAAACAAAGTGCAGAGTGAGAGAGAAAGAGACAGTGTGAACCTCTGGCTTCCCCACACATGTGCACCTGCATATACATGTGTACACAAACAAAAAGAGTACACACCCGCCTGCACTGCATGCACAAGCAACCAGATCACAAATATCTACTATTCGCTTTGTGGCAGCAAAAGAAGCCAATTTTGAAAATTGGGCCTGACTTCTATATTATATGCATGCCAGGTGGCCTGCACACGAGTGTGCACTCTTGTGTGCATGCGTGTGTGTTTGCATACACATTATGTACACACATTCATGATGATGATGGCGATGACTTAAAGTATTTTTAAATTATAGGTTTTGTTTTGCTTTAGTTCCTGTGGGTTTTCCTGTTGCTTATATATTTACTAACTCTCTTGCAGCGGAGCTGAGGGCCCAGTGCATGCCAGGCATTCCTTCTGTAACTGTGAGACGCCCCCAGCTCTTGTTTCCAATTTTGTTTTCAGATGAAGTCACCTGTGCAGTCCTTCTAACTCATCATCCTCCTGCTTCAGCTTCCTGAGCGCCAGAAGTACGAGTGTGTGTCACTAGGTCCAGCACAAGCAGATATTTTCAATAGGTCTGTCTGATGGACAGACATATGGACAGACTGTAACAGATCTGGGAGTGAGGCTCCATCCTGACTTGTGAATTTGATTAACCCGACCATAACCGAAAAACAGAGCAGGGAACAATTTTCCAAGTATCCACCATGCTCACCTCCTGCTGGGACAGCAAAGGCAGATTAATAGTTCTTAGTGTCCACTTGCCCAATCTCCTACAAGGAAAATCTAAGACTTACTTCAAAACACCTCCATCAGCCTTCCTCCTACTCAGCCCCAGTGTGTAGTTCTGGACCAAAACCACACAACCCAAGTCCAACTTTACCTCACTCCCATGCTAAGTCCCCATCCCAGGTGCTGTTGACAGATACAGTTCAGGGTGGCAGATGTGTCCTGCTTCTCACATGGTGGTGAAGCCGTCATTTACCAACCCTGGCAATGAGGAAGCTTCCTGGACACAATGACAGGGTATGACCTGGACATGATGATGGGGTCTAGCCTGGACACTGTGATGGGATACAGCCTGGACACTGTGATGGGGTATAGCCTGGACACTGTGATGGGGTCTAGACTGGATACTGTGGTGGGGTCTAGCCTGGAGACTGTGATTAGGGTATGTGATGGTTTATATATGCTCAGCCCAGGAAGTGGCACTATTAGAGGGCATGGCCTTGTTGCAGTAGGTGTGACCTTGTTGGAGTAGGTGTGTCACTGTGGAACTGGGTTTAAGACCCTCATCCTAACTGCCTGGAAGTCAGTCTTCCACTAGATAAAGATGTAGAACTCTCAGTTCCTCCTGCATCATGCCTGCCCGGACACAGCTATGTTCCTGACTTGATGGTGATGGACTGAACCTCTGAACCTGTAAGCCAGCCCCAATTAAATGTTGTCTTTCATAAGACTTGACTTGGTGATGGTGTCTCTTCACAACAGTAAAACCCTAACTGAGACAGAAGTTGGTACCAGATACTGGGGTATTCCTGTGATAGGCCTGACCATACTTTTGTTTGGAAGAATGTAGATTTTGGGACTTTGGATTTGGAAAGCAGTGGAATGCTTTAAGTGGGGCTTAATGGGATATCCTAGTAGGAATATGGAAGACTTTGTTACTGAGGGTGATTTAAATTATGCAGACCTGGCCCAAGAGGTTTCAGTGGAAATTTTCAATATGTGATCTAAAGACTGTTTTGTGGCATTTTGGTGAAGAACGTGACTACGTCATGCCCTTGTCTAAAGAGTCTGAGGCTAAGATGAAGAGACTCAGGTTAATTGCGTGGACAAAGGAAATCTCAGAAATGCCCATCAGAGACTTGTTCTCTAGTTAAGTCTCATGAAGACCATTTATACAAGCATAAGAGCCGGGCGGTGGTGGCGCACGCCTTTAATCCCAGCACTTGGGAGGCAGAGGCAGGCAGATTTCTGAGTTCAAGGCCAGCCTGGTTTACAGAGTGAGTTCCAGGACATCCAGGGCTACACAGAGAAACCCTGTCTTGAAAAACAAAAAAAAACAAACAAAACTAAACAAGCATAAGAAGCTGAAAAAAGAAAAAATACAAAATATATGGTTCAAGTATTAAAGGGGCACCAGGAAGTGAAATAGAACTGAATCCTCTGTTCAAGGAGACAGCAAAATAAGGGAGTAGGCATTGGGAGCAAGATCCTACCCAGGTAAGTTTAGATCCAGGCATGGTGGTACACACCTTTAATCCCTGGAGACAAAACCAAGCAGATCTCTGAGTTCAAGGCCAGCCTGAGACAGAGTAAATTCTTGGTGAAGAAAAGCTTACATCCAGGCATGGTGGTATATATACCTTTAATCCCAGGAGACAGGCATGCTGACCTCTGAGTTCAAGGTCAATCAACAGAGCAAGATGCAGGACCGTCAAGCTTAGGCAGTGAAGGAGTCAGAAAAGAGAAAGCTAGTTTTAATGTAATAAAACACTGGGGCCATGTTCCAGCTCCTGCAAGCAGCAGAACATGGCAGCTTCAGCCACATGGCTCTGCCTTTAGAGTCAAGAATAGAAGGGACTACTGGGACAATTGATGCTGGTTAGCTGGAGCTAAGAAATTAGTGGTGATTAAGAAGAGACCAGCATCACTGAGGTGAAATCTTCCGGAAAGTGGTTTCTGAGAACACAAAGAAGCTGTTTTCCTGAGACAGCCATAGTTGTACCTTGTGCTGCAGCTGGACTTGGAATGTGTAAGAGTCACCCAGGTGGTACTGGTTTTGAAGGTATGAAGGGGTCATGAATTGAAGCTGAGGCTTGGCACTGTGAGAGATCAAGGAAGGCCATTGGTGAAGGTGCAGCCTCGGTTGCAGTTGATGGACCAGACTGAAGGGTCATGCAAAGAAGTTGAGGCTTGACACCATGAAGAGAGCCTATGAGAGGCTATTGGTGAAGCCTAGTTGCAGCGGAAAACCCCAGTGTATTGGAGATGCCGGTACCATGGGATGATCACCAAGAACAGCAGCGGCATTGGCGTGGATCAACCTGAGCTACAGAGGGCAGAGCTGGAGAAGTAACACCAGCCCTTTGGAGGAGCCCAGAAGATCATGTGTGGATCCCAGACATTGAAACAAGAAGCTATCACATTGGAGACCCCAGGCTATCTGCTGAGGAAAGCTGCTAAAAGAGAGTGGAACCAGCCCAGGAGAAAGAAGTTTGTTGCAGTCAACAAAGATGAAAAAGGAGTGGAGATCTGGAGTGTGCTTTCACATCAGCCGTGGAGAAGCAGAGTTCAGAGTTTGCCCAGCTGGTTTCCTGTCCTGCTTGGGGAATTATAGTTAAGTGACTGGATAAATCTCAAAAGAAACTTTGAACTTTGGACTTTTAACATTGCTGAGACTGCTATAGACTATGGGGACTTTGGAAGTTAGACTAAATGTATTTTGCATTATGCTGTGTTTAGGTATGGCCCCCATAGACTCATGTGTTTAAACAAGCCTATTGGGGCCAGGGAGTGGAATGTGATTTTTTGTGTATACTCAGCCCAGGGAGTGACACTATTAGAAGGTGTGGCCTTGTTGGAGTAGGTGTCTCACTGTGGTGTGGACTTTAAGACCCTCATCTTTGCTGCCTAGAAGTCAGTCTTCCACTAACAGCCTCCAGATGAAGGTGTAGAACTCTCAGCTCCTTCTGCACCATGCCTGCCTGGATGCTGCCATGTTCCCACCTTGATGATAATGGACTGAACCTCTGAACCTGTAAGCCAGCCCTAATTAAATGTTGTCCTTTATAAGATTTGCCTTGGTCATGGTGTCTTCTCACAGCAGAAAACTCTAACTAAGACAGGGTATAGTGTGGACACTGTGATGGAGTATAGCCTGGACACTGTGGTGGGGTCTAGCCTGGACACTGTGTATAGCCTGGACACTGTGATGGGGTCTAGCCTGACATTGTGATGGAGTATAACCTGGACACTGTGATGGAGTATAGCCTGGACACTGTGATAAGGTATAACCTGGACACTGTGATGGGGTCTAGCCTGGACACTGTGATGGGGTATAGCCTGGACACTGTGATGGGGTACAACCTAGACACTGTGATGGGGTATAGCCTGGACACTGATGGGGTATAGCCTGGACACTGTGATGGGGTTTGGCCTGACACTGTGATGGGGTATATAGCCTGGACCCTGTGATGGAGTATAACCTGGACTCTGTGATAAGGTATAACCTGGACACTGTGATGGGGTACAACCTGGATACTATGATGTGGTATAGCCTGGACACTGTAATGGTTTATGACCTGGACACTGTGATAGGGTATGACCTGGACACAGCTGCTGAGTTTCAAATCAACTAAAACCAAATACAGTTTTTTTGTCAGCAGCTCAGAAGAGCTTTGGGAAAGGGGCTTAGCCTCCAAGACAGTCAATATCCAGAAAACTCCAGAATTTGGCAAAACCAGAAGCAAGGGCCCTCTCTACAGGCTACCGTTCGTCTTCAGAGCCTCACAGATGAAATGAAGCATATAACAGGGTCTCTGGATGCCCTGCACCTGCCTGCTCTGCTTAACTAAACTCCTGTTACGTTCTGCAGAAACAAGGCCCACATCCTGCAGGAGCTGCTCTTCGAGCCCCAGTGGGTTCCCACATTCCACATCTCCACCCACTCCTCAGCCCAAAGCCTTCCCTCCAGCCTCTCCTCCACCCCAGAGAGGGCAGGGATGCAAAGGCCTCCTCTGTACCTTCACACCACACACAGAGCTCCTGTATGCATAACTTCGCATGCACACTACACATGTACATGCATGTTCACAAACATGCATGCATTTATGTACACATGCACCTGAACAAACAAGCTCATGTACACCATGTTCACACACACACAAGTGTGCATGCTAACCATATGCACATACCTACCTACACACACAAAGATACACTTAGCTACGACTCTTCTTAGGCCCAGCTTTAATGCCTTTGGGTAGGGCTTACCCGACTTTCTTATGCCCAGAGGTATTCTGAATCTCTCAAAGCAAGGTCTTGCTGCTCCCAATGCTTTTTCCTTTCCAGTCAAAGCCTCAATGTCAAATAAACGATTCCCTGGCATGTGTTAATTAAACACGCTTCTCAGGGCCGAGGACGTCGCTCAATTGGAAGAGTGCTTACCTCGCACGCAGGAAGCCCTAAGTCTGATCCCCAGGACTGTGTAAATGGTGCACGGTGGCATGTGGCTATAATCCTAGCACACAGGAGATGGAAGTGGAAAGATCAGAAAATCAGGTCATCTTCAACAATATAGCAAATTCAAGATCAGCCCAGGCTCAAAAAAAAAAAAGAAAAAAAAGAAAAAAGAAAAAAGAAAAAAGAAAAAGAAAAAAAGGAAAAAGAAAAAGGCTCTCTGGACAGTCAATGAGTTTCAGAGTGACAGGGACCATGTCTATCTTGTCTATCAAGCACAGGATGCATACATGTTAACAAAACACACATATACACACAGCGTGCAGGAAGATGTTATACCCATTTTAAAGATGCAGAACTGATCCACTTGTAGATCAGCCATCACCAGGAACCAACTCTCTCATGATGGGAGGTGGCATGTGTGTCAGTGGTTGCTACTTATCATAGACATCCTATCATGTTCACAAAAACACCCCAGGCCCCCATCCCCCACCACCCCACCCTCCACCCCAACCCCCTACCCCCTACCCCCACCCCCTACCACCCCCCACTGCATCAGTCGTCCAGCCCAGCTTCTGTACTGTAGTTCTGTCTCAGGTGTGCCCCGCACAGCCCAGCTTCCCCTCAGGCCCCACTGGCTGCTTTTCCATTTCAAAGCTAGCCTCAGCCACATCATCACCTGCCCACAAACAGCTATATGTGTGCTTCCCCCAAAACAGAGGCTGTTTGAAAAGATAGCAAGTCATGATGACCCACAGTGCCTTAAGGAAATCAGACATCTGTCTATTGTCACCCTTTGGTGATTCAGAGAGAGCTGGGTTCTGAGCATTGTGTCTTCAGTGCCTGGCAACCCAAAGAGGTTTTTCCTGCCCATCACTCCGTTTGCTTGTTGTTTGTTGTTTGTATGTTTGTAGGACATGAGGCTGTCTGCCCTCCCATGCCTCAAGTCCAGAAGCAACCTCTGTGTCACCTTAGCATCTTTCATGGGGAGGCCCAGCCTACTTGCCAGGACTGCATCTGCAGTCCGATTTGTAGGTTCAGAAAGGTCACAGAACCTGTGTCTGCTGCTCAAGGTATGCCTGGGGTTGGCTGCATGACCCTGGTCTCCTGGCACACAGATATCAAGGCTGCCCTAACGCAGCAGATACCCAAGGGGAACTGTCACTGCAGATGGAGATGTGAGTGCAGAAGGTACTTAGCACAGTGCATCACAGTGCATCAGGAAGGGAAGTCCAGGCAGGAGTTAAAGCATGGCAGGAACCCGGAGGCATGACAGAGGAACCCTGCTTTCTGGCTTGCTCTCCTACTTCCTGTTCCGCTATCTTTTACTTCCCAGTACTATCAGCCCACGGGTGGTACCACAAACAGTGGGGTAAACTCTCCCTTATCAACCATTAACCAAGAGAATGCCCCACAGAATCTGCTACAGACAGAGCATAATGAAAGCATTTTCTCAATTGAGGTTCTAGCTTCCCAGATGACCCTACCTCTTTCTCTTCCCCTTGTATAGACTCAAGGTCAACCCCCCAGGGACACAGCTGAAGGTCTGACCTTTGTAACTGACCTTTCCTTTGCCTCCATCTTTGCCCAAGGCCACTGACTCAGCAGGTCTCTGGTAACCACCCCTTCATGCTCTTTCCTGGAGCGAGCGGCAGCCTTGTACAAGGACACCTTACACAAAGACAGAGGGCTGAGCTGACTACAGGGAGGCCAGGGGTGACAGATATAGAAGTGTCTCAGAAGACTGGAGATGACCAGCCAAGCTCTGTGATATGCGCTCAAAATTCCCCTTTGTAAGCCTAGCAGGTTCACAAAATCCATGTGATGCGATTGCTAGAAACCTGACTTCAAAGAGCTGACAAAATGTTCCAGTTAAAGAAGATTTACACAAGACTGGGGAAAAGAAGCAGCCCGTCCTGGTCACCTGCTCTAGACGAGAGCCGGGGGCCTGCTCGGTGGTAAGGCACTTATTTAGCATGCACCAGGCCCTGGGTTCCATCCTCTACACAGTGACGAGACAGCACTGGGTAAAGTCTAAGGGAACAGAGGGATGTCAGGAACAGCAATGACCTCTCATGTCCTGCTGGACAGGCAACTGAATTTCATGGCAATGAGAGTAAACCCCAGAGGACAGGAAAAGCAGCTGACAGGAGCTATCAATGTGCCCTTAAGGTACTTGGAGGATTAAAACAATATCTGCTTGCTGCCTCCTGCTCTCTAGTCAGGGAAAGTTAGCTAAGCCCTTGCAGACCTCAGTTCAGGGCTGATCCAAGCTGAGCTTCCACTTGAGGCTAGATGGGTGAGGCAAGACCCCTTACAGCATCCCCTGGGCTGTGGAAACTCCCTTTCTCTGTGGTTCCGCTGGTGGTGCTGCCTCAGGAGGCTGTGAAACCTTCAAGGGGCAAGGGCAGCTTAGAGGAAGTGGCTCTGGAATGAGGCACTGGGAAGACCTTTGGGGCTATAACCAGGCCCTGTTTCTTGCCTGAGTTCTCTCTGCTTCTGGGCCTGTCCAGATGTGACAAGCTAAGCTTCCGAATCTCACAAGGAACCCTCACCATGCCTTCCATGCCTCTTTGAAATCTGAATCCCTGAGACAATCTGTCCGTAATCTGGTCATCACAGCAAGAAAGGTCACACAGTGAGAAAGGTCAGAAGTACAGTGGCATCTGTTTCTTGCTGTAGGTCACTGCAGCTCCCAGACTCTGCCCATGATCCCCTGCTGCTCCAGCATCTCCAGCATGGCCTCTCAGAGGCACCCCATGGTCCCCTGCCACCCGCCATCTCCCCCAAGGCCACTTGCTTCACAGAGGTCTCTATAAAAAGAGCAGGCACCTTTGTGTGTACAGTGTGAAACCCTTTACTGTCACTTGCCACACTCGGAGGAAGGGGTTCCCTGAGGTCTGAGCCTCAGGAGGTGGGAACAGTGAAAACACGCCAAGGTCTGCATTCCATGTTTGGTCCACACTGGAGAAGCATGGAGGCTGGAGGAACAGAGAACTCCATCTTCAGGCAGGCAGCCATCCACAGGATGAGCATCACACAGTGAGCGCCAAGACCCCAGGCCTATTCGCAGGCACTCAGAAGCCACCTTGCGGAGTTCTAGCCTCCCTGCCAATCGCAATCCTGATGGTAAACTGGCAGGGCCAATGGGAGAATATTCACTTAGCAGAATGGTGCTGTGTCCATGATGGTTAAATGCCACTGCCTGGGTTAAAGGATGAGGCAGAAGATGGGATGACAGAGAGAGGATGCCTGGTTGCAGAGAGCTCTAAATGGAGGACTGGGTGAACTAGAGGCTGATCCATTCTGTGCTGAAAGGTAAATGACACAAAAGAGATCTGACAAGATGCAAGGCTGACAGAGTCAGGCAAGTGCCCCATGCAGTGATCTAGGATTAGGGGCACTGAGCAGTAAGGAGCCCGTGAAGGTATAGGGGAGAGGGCAGCACCTTCGGGTCAGACAGACCTCATGGGACTTCTGGCTGCACAGGTGATGTCCAGACAGGTCACCATTGCCTCAGGGGAGGAGGAAAGGTGGAGTTGTGAAAGGAAAATGGGACAGGGTTCCAGAAAAAAGACAAAAAGCAGAGGGTTTAACAGAATCTGAGTCAGCTCGTGTGTGGATGGAAGGCAATGGGGCATGATTGTTTGATGAATTATGGAACCAAAGAAAAACAGAAAGCACAGCAAAAATGATGTGTGACTTTCTGGCTTGGTTAGGGTTTCCGTGACTGTGAAGAAACACCATGACCACAGAAGCTCCTATAAGGACAACATTTAATTGGGGCTGGCTTACAATTTCAGAGGGGCTAGCTTATAATTTCAGAGGTTCAGCCCATTATCATCATGGTGGGAAGCATGGCAGCCTGCAGGCAGACATGGTGCTGGAGAAAGACCTGAGAGTTCTATATCCAAAAGCAGCCAAGAGAGACTGTCTTCCAGGCAGCAAGAAGGAAGGTCTCACAGCCCATTCCCAAATTGACACACTTCCTCCAACAAGACCACACCTACTCCAATAAGGCCATTCCTCTTAATAGTGCCACTCCCTGGGCCAAGCATATTCAAATCACCACATTCTCACTTCCTGGCCCTGAAAGGCTTGTTCAAACACGTGAGTTTGTGGAGACCAGACCTAGCTATAGCATAATACAAAATACATTTAGTCCAACTTCAAAAGCCCCATGGTCTATAGCAGTCTCAACAATGCTAAAAGTCCAAAGTTCAAAGTCTCTTCTGAGATTCATCCAATCACTTAACTGTAATCCTGAAAGCTAGATCAAAAGCCAGCTGGCCAAACTCTAAACTCTGCATCTTTATGTCTGATGTCAAAGCGGTCTTCAGAACTCCAACTCGTTACATCTTTGTTGACTGCAACAGACTTCTTTCTCTGGGGCTGTTTCTACTCCCTGTTAGCAGCTTTCCTTAGCAATTATGGCTCTGGTATCTCCAATATTTTGGGGTCTAAGGCAACTTCAACTTCACAGCTTCTTGTTCTAATGTCTGGATCCACCCATGATCTTCTGGGCTCCTTCAAAGGGCTTGCTTCATTTCTCCAGCTCTGCCCTCTGTAGAACTCTAGGCTCTGGTTGGTCCACTCCACTGCTGCTGCTGTTCTAGGTGATCATCCCATGGTACCAGCATCTCCAATGCACTGGGATTTTCTGCTGCAACTAGGCTTCACCAATAGCCTCTCATAGGCTCTCTTCATGGTGCCAAGCCTCAACTTCTTTGCATGACCCCTTCAGTTCTGGGCTGCCAACTGCAACTGAGGCTGAACCTTCACCGGTGGCTTTCCCTGGTCTCTCACAGTACCAAACCTCAGCTGTTCTTCATGTCTCCCTCATGCCTTCAAAACCAGTACAACCTGAGTGACTCTTACACATTACCAAGTACATGGGCAGTACGAGGTACAACTTAGCAGTCTTTGGAACACAGCTTCTTTGTGCTCTCAGAAAAACTTCCCAGATCTTACCTCAGTGATGCTGGTCTCTTCTTAATCACTGCACCTGGATGTAAGCTTTTCATGGCCACTGTGCCTCAAGATCTAGATCACAGGTAAACACTCCATTTCTGGATTGTACTTCATTTCAGATTAAAAGCCCAAATGAAAACAATAACCAGATAATAATTCCTAACATGACATAACTATTCCTTGTTCAACTGCAAAAGCACAAACAATAAGTTTAGCTGGGTGGGATCCTGCCCCCATGCCACCACTCCCTTAATCTGTTTATCTTCTCAAACACAGAAATCAGCTTCATTGTATTTCCTGGTAACCTTACATTTCTTGAACCATACATTTTGTATTTTTCCTTTCTAAGCTTGCTACACATGATCAAAATGCTCTACATAAAAGTAAAGCAAAGTAAAAAGTCTATTCTTGGCTTTTCTGAGACTTCCTTTGTCAATGCAATTAATTAAAATCTCTTTACCTTAGCCTCAGGTAGACTCTTCAGACAAGGGCAAAAAGCACCCACACTCTTCATCAAAATATTAGAACAGTCCTAGGACTCATACTAAAATTCTCTAAACCTCTTGAGCCAGCAGGCCTCCAGAGTTCAAATTACCCTCAATACCACTGTCTTCTGTATTCCTACTAGGATGGCTCATTAAGCCCCCACTTAAAGTATTCCACTGCTTTCCAAAGTTCCAAAATCCACATTCCTCAAAAAAAAAAAAAGAAAAGAAAAAAAAAGAAAGAAAAGAAAAAAACATGTATTGATGCAATACCCTAGTCCCTGGTACAAACTTCTGTCTCACAGGCAGATAGGAGGAGGGTCTCAAAGCCCACTCCCAAAGTGACACACTTCTTCCAACAAGGCCACACCCACTCCAAAAAGGCCACACCTCCTAATAATGCCACTCCTTGGGCCAAGCATATTCAAACCACCACACTTTCCCTGGGTAGACATAACATGCACATCTACTCACCCCAGGTTGGGAACTCATGACAGATAAAAATATGAATACTGAAGTACAACTTGATGAACCATAAAGTTTTATTGGGGCTACTTGCAGGAATGTGGGTGAAGGGTTACTTACATGAGCAGAAATGTCTCAAAGATAACTGCATTGCCAAAGCCCACTCCAACATGAGTGACAGCTCACAAAGCTGGGATCTGGACCAACTGCATGGTCTGCAGGCAGCTCAACAGATTGGACAGTGTCTTTCCCAAAGTGACCCTGATCAAAACCTCTTCCAGGCATCTTGGCTAGTTTCTGCTTCTTCCAGGCAGCTGGTCTGGTCTCAGAATCTTTGCAGCTTAGCTCCTCTGAAAGTGACTCTCGGCGTGTTGGCTTGCTTCCTCAGGCAGGTAGGAGCCTAGTAAATCTGGTCAGTTTCAGGAACTTACTGAAGCTATTTTGAGTTGTTTACCCTCCTGAATAATCATATTTGTTAAGCAATCTAGGAGAAAACTGATACACAACATGAAGGCTCTCCTGGATATTTCAGAAGATTACTGAACTCAGGCCTGTAATCTCAGGCCTCAGGGGAAGGGCCTGAGATAGGAGGATTATGGGTTCTAATGGGATCTATGGGATACATGATAAGACTTGGTCTCAGAACACAAAAATAATATCTAAAATTATGTGCAACATTTCATAAAATCACATGCTATATAAATTATATAGAATACATAAAAACACACTGCCAAATGCAAAGCTAGCAAGGGCAATTGTCTACCCTGAGTGCCGACTGATGTGTGTGTTTGCTAACTCACAGGCTGTGTGCCTTTGCATCTGTGACCTTTTCTAGTTTGCGTCTTGTAACTTCAGCAACAGGATGTTAAACTCCAGAGTAAAATTGTATAATGTCACTCATTTGTTTGAACAGTGGACAAGGAAAAAGGACGAACAGGATCTACAAAGGAACTCAGAAAGACGGAGGAAGAGAGAGAAGGAACGGAGAGAGAGGAGGGGGGAGGGAGGAGGGAGGGAGGCACAGGAAGAATGGGAAGAAGGGAAGGCAAGGTGGTGGGAGGCAGGAAGGAGGAAGGAATATGGGAAGGGAACCTCCCCCAGATGTCCCTTTCCACCTTAACCTGTGACTGCTTCCCAGCAGACAGTGTCTGGAGACATTTGGAATTAAAGGATTGCAGCAAGAACTGCCATGGTGCCCAGGAGATGCCCAGCAGCTGAAAAGTGCTACCAGATGCCAGACTTGAAGCACCTCCATCCTCTCTGCCTTGTATGCTTTTTTTCCAAAATCCTTACAAGAATCCCATTTAGCACTACTATTGATATTTTATTTTTTTGACAGGGTCTCATTGTATAACCCTGGTTGGCCTTGAACTCACAATTCTACCTGCTTCTGCCTCAAAGTACTGGTGCTAAAGATGTGAGTCACCACAACTGGTTACTTTACTATTTGAGAAAAATGCAACTTCACTGGAGCCAACTAGACAGGAGAGGTGGGGCCCTCCCACCCCCTCCCACCCACCTCTCAGCTGCTAACACAGGAGGCTCAGCTTGTTCCCCAGCCTCGACCTCTGATCTTGACCACTGCACACAAACCACATTACTTAGGCTCTTGTGCCTGACATCAGTTGCTGGGCCCTTTTGCTAGCACTGCTCTAAAGACAGCAGGTGTCAACCAAGGAGACTCTTCCTCAGAGAGGAGTGAACAGCAGATTCTTCTCTGACATATCTGCCATGCTCTCTAGTCAGGTGTGGCCCGAGCCACATTCCTCTCCAGGCCTGCTCAGGGAACATCTGTTTATTTCAGTTTTATCAACTTCTAGAACCTTCCTTCTGGCAGCAAGAGGAGGAACCCTGTTGCTGTAAAAATGAAATTCCTAGCAAGTTCTAAGCATGAAAAGAAAGGAGAAACCTTTGAAATGTAATTACTTACCAGACCCTAGCTAACACCAACCCAACTGTTAAGAGCGTCATCAGATAACTATACAAGAAACTCACCTGCTCAGTCTGATGGACCCTTGCCTGGCTGACCCCAAAGTCTCCCATTTATCCTTCAACATCCAGCTTTGAACTCAACTGCTTCCACAAGCCCCTCCTGAACATTTCCGCTGCAATCAGAGTTACTGCTCAATATTTAATCTTCTCCATCCACACTGGGACATTTATTGGCAGGTCTATCCTAACCCTTCAATAAATCTGTGGCCCCTGGGTAACTGACTGGAGCAACACACTGGCCATAGTGACAGGAAGTGCTTAGAAGAGCCTGTGACCAATCAGAGCCCATGAAAAGACCCAAGACTCCAGATGGAATTGTCTGCTCATGCACAGCCTCTACAGGGCTAAGCTGGCAGTCTGTAAGTCTGGTGCCACTGGGGAGAGTCACAGCATTTGAAGGGGGTGGGAAATGGAGAATTTAAACACTGCATCTGGAGGACAGTATGGAGCGCCTGGATCCTGCCATACCTGGAGAGGATCTAGTTGCAGAAGCTCGATCATGTGATCTAGTAACCTTTCTAATTTGCTGTGAGGGTTCTGTCACTCTTAACACTGGGATTCCAGGTTATCACATTGTCTAGGCCACCCACAGCTGAGGTTTGCTAAGAACAAACGTGACTGACTCACTCAGGAAACAGGGGCCTTGCCAAGAAAGCCAGCCTGGAAGTTCCAAAATGCTAACTCAACTGATCTGGAGACTTGATGTATGATCCTATCTCCAACTTAGAGGGGAAAGTGGGGCCTAGAAAGTCTATGTACCATGCCCCAAATTACCTGTCTGCTGTGTCCTGGGACACCCAATGCTTGGAATGTGCTCGTACACTTTATATTTTATCAGTGCTGCAGGACCAGGTCTCACCAGCAGAAGAGGATTCCAGTTCACTGTCTGGAGCCTTGGGTGAGATGAAACCCCCTGAGTTCTGCCTTGGGATGAGGCAGCACAGGCTCCAGGATGGATCCTGTCCCTATCACAATCACCACCTTACAAGAACTGTGTTTCTCCTTTGGCTCTCAGACTATGAAAACAATGGACCCCAAGGAATTGAAACTTCCTAGAGTCTCATGCTGACAGAAGGGAATGGCTGGAGCCTGGTACTTACCAGAAGAGCTGGAAACAGACACCACACAGTTCTGACAACTTGACAGATCCCTTTACAAGAGAGACAGGAGCCAGCCACTGTTGGACTAGGCAGTACCATAGCTTGACCATGTCTGTTCAGCTGTGCTCTCTATTTAAAATTAACCCTGTCAAGACCCTAGAGATGGACCTGAATTGTCTCTAGATCTCTCTGTTCCTCTCCCTAGTGTGGCCACACTGAATAAGCCTTTCTCTGCTTATCTCCACTACTTATCATTCAACTTGCCTATTGATGGCAGAGCCTCCCTTTAGGGCTCTTGGGGCCTAGACTCCAACCCTAACAGCTTTGATTACAGGACCTTGTCCCAGTTCTGGTCCAGCCTGGGCACCTCTATGTCATCTTCCATCTCTGGGGCCTTAGTCTGGACCATCAAGAAAACACAGCCTTTTCACCACTCCCCACCCAACTCTGCCACATCACACTTTCACAGGAGTGGGACTCTACCACATCTCTGGTAGCATCATAAGTCCCTGCTTCCCTGGAGAAAAAAAGACAAAACTTCTGTGTGGGGCGGTGGGCTGTGAGAGGCAGCTGGACACCTGATCGAGCACAGGCCTCGAACCCTGGACCCCAATGGGACAGAAGGTGTTCAGCTTTGCTCTTGGGCCCCTGGTTCCTTTCACTTGGCTTCAGCCCTCCACAGTCGCTCCCAAAGAAAAGTTTGTGGCACCCAGCACAGAGGGCATGACTACAGGCCTCGGCCTCAAGAGATTTCCATATTAATGAGATACCTGAAGGCTAGAGGGCATAGCCAATTGAGCATTCTTTCCCAGACCCTCCTCCCTCCCTATTTAACTCAGGTCTGCCCTGAGAGACAGGGGAGTACAGCCAGATTCACCTACTTTCCGCTATGACAATAAACTCTTTAAAACCATGGACTTCCTCATGTCTTTGGGGCCCCCCACCATGGGGAACTGTGGAGAAGGCCTTTAACTAATGAGCCACTGCAGCTGCCTAATCTCCCACCTGGAAGACTTCTCTACATTCCTGCCACAAAGGCCGCCAACTCAAGCAAGCCAACCTTGATCCAACCAAGCTAGTGCCATAACCAAGAGTCTCTACCCCATGGGGCACTGTTGGGGCTTCTCTCCCCCCTTGTTCCTCTCGGCTGCAGGCCAGCCCATATGCCCTCAAATCTCAGTTCTTCCAAGGCTCCCAATAGTATCTAAGGGCCCAAAGATAGAGACTATCAGTCTCCCGGGTCAGCTGCCTTGGCCCAGAGACCCCCACTCAGAAGCCCTGCCCCAAGAGACTTCAGGCTGAGACCTCTCCACACCCGGGCAGAGATACACAATATCTGCCTGATGCTACATAGAGTGGACTCAGTCAAATTCCTGTGCTTCTGCTCCCCAGAGCCAAGGTTCCAGCCCACTGGGGCAACAGACACAGGAGAACCACAACAGCCCAACAGGACCCATGCCCATTTGCACGTGAACTAACAGCCCCACACTTCTGGGTCCGATGGCATGAGACACTCAGCCATGGCTAGACAGCTTGGCAATTGCTTTATGAAATCAGACAGATAGAACAGGTGGATAATGGTTGGTGCTTTGCTAGGGAACATTTACATGGTGCAGCCATTCAGACTTAGGGTTCTACAGCCTCCAAGTAGATCCAAGGTCTAAAGTCAGGCTGTTCCTAACACAGACAACAGCACAAATATGCAAGAGGCCAACTCCAAGTTCTGTGAGTTTAAATCCTGTCTCTATCGATTTCTCTTCATCGGATCTTGAATGCACACTTCAGTTTGGGATTTTCCTATCCATAAGATGTGCAATAGAGAGATAGAACCTTCCCCTGAGCTACGGAGGCAGCAGACAACTAAACAATGATGCTCAAATGTCAGTGTTCAAGAAATGAGCTGTCATCAGCCCTTCAACTTCCTTACACATACAGGAACACCCAGAACCTGGCCAACTTGGAGTCACAGACCAGAAATAATTAAGCAAGAACAGAGGACCATGCTGCATGCCTATAATCCCAGCACCCAGGAAGGCTGCGAGTTCAAAGTCAGGCTTGGGGTGTGGTTTAGAAGGTAGAGAGTTTGCCTATCGAGCAGAAGGTCCTGGGCTTCATCCTCAGCACAGCCTGTAGAAGCTGTGTGGTGATACCAGCATGCAGAAGGTGGGGGCAGGGGGATCAGGAGACCAAGGTCACCCTTGGCTACTATGTTGCTTTGCTTTCTGTTGATGTGGTAGACACCATGACCTTCAGAGCAAAGCTTTGTTTGCCCTCACAGGTGACAGTTCACCATGAAGGGAAGTTAGGGCAGAAATCTGGAAGCAGAAACTGATGCAGAGGCCTCGAGGGCTGCCATTTACTGGCTTGCTCAGCTTGCTTTCTTATCCCACGCAGGAGCACCAGCCCAGGCTCAGCACTGAGCACCATGAGATGGATCCTTCCCTTTGGGTCATCGATGAAGAAAATGTACCACTACAGACCCACAGGCCAGTCTGATGGAGGCAGCTCCTTAATTCAGATCCCTCTTCCCAGTTGACAAAAACAACCAGCACAGCTGCATAAAATGTATCTGAGACTAGCCTGAGCTACATGAGACCCTGTCTCATAACAAACAAACAAAAACAAAAAACGTCACTGGGACAGGGCAGCAAGGTGGCTCAGTGGATAAGGGAGCTTGCAGCTAAGCCTGACAACCCAAGTTGGAGGTCTAGGACCAACATGGTAGGAGGACAGAGGCAACTCCCACACGTTGTCCTCTGGCCTCTACACAAGCTCCAGGAAGTAAGCGTGTATGCACACACGTAACAAATACATAAAATGTGGGGTTTTTAATGTTAAGAAAGAAGCCTGCTTCCTCTGCACTGAATTCAAATGTGCATTCAGTATCAGCCCCCGCATTTTCAAAGGACTGAAAAATAGTTGAATAACAGCAGAATTGAACTATTCAAGCATTTTTTTGAAAAATAAAAGACATGACTCCCTGGGTCACTGCATTAGCTGCCTTTCTCTCCAGCACGGAGTCTGTTAACCCTTTGAAAGCCAGAGTGCCGGTCCTGAGTCAAGCGGAGAACTTGGCCAGGAGCCCAACAGGCAGTCATCTAGAAAGAGACTCATCAGCCAGCCTGGGCTAGGTTCGCCTCGCAGGGGTGCTTATGCGGAACGGAGGGGACATGTCAGGGTGGCAGAACTGAGGGATGAAAAGATCAGGGACATGCATCCAGACCTGGTTGGGCCCAGCTACCTAGACAGAGGAGCCTCACACCAGAGTCAGCTGCCCTGGAGTCCCAGGAGAGGACACTGGGACCCTGCCTGGTCACACGATGGGGGTGGGGGGTCACATTGATTGACTTCTCTGTGCTTAGTTCTTACCTAAAGGACACCACAGAACAGGCCCTCGAAGCTGAGTGGCTGTGAGGAGAGATTAATAACACAATCACAGCAGTCAAGGAGTCCAAGCTAGACAACCAGCACCCGGCCAAAAGCTGGAGTTCAGGCACTGTGCACAGGAATCACGGTCATCCTAGAGAGGGGGCAACAGCACCAGTTGCACGGTCCACGTCGTGCTCCACCAACCAGTGCCAGGGCCTCCTGAGGCTGCAGACCAGCAGCTGCAGCTTCCACTGGGGGCTTCTGAGATATGCAGGCTCTTGGCACCCCTACCAAGGACCAAAGGAGCCATGAGCAGCTAAGAGTCTAGCCACAACTCTCGAGACAGCATCTGGTCTCTAAGCAAACATGAAGTAGGCATTCATCATCTGCACTGTCACAGTGGTTTGTATCTCCAAAGGAACTGGGGGAATGGGTGCCTCACAGTCTACTTAGTTCCTCAGGCTTGAGAAAGACTAGGTAGCACTAGAGAAAGGGGCAGGACAGAACTCACTCAGCCCCCTCCCCTCTCTCATGGTGCATCTACTTCATACTATGGTGTGTACGACACCTAACTCATGGCTTGTGCCACTTCTCCTGTGGACACTGGCAGAGTAGGGGCAAGCTGTGCCCCCAACTGTCTTGCCAAGGTAACGGGGGCTTTCTGCCAATCTCAAGAACTACAAGTGTCCTGCCCATTCCAGATGCCCAAATGATGACATTTCTCCCACAGGCTGAAAGTTCTGGCCTTTCTGCTCTTTCAAGTCATCTCACCTGGTTGCTCTCGTCTCCTCTAGTTTTTGTGAGGATCAGACTCAGGGTTTCACGTGTACCACCCAAGCACCCAACCACAGAACTGCACCCCGCCCCGTCCCACTTTCTTCTGTTTTAATTACAGAAACAATGCCTAAGTGTACCACTGATACAAAAATACTCAGCAAGTTGGGCCTAAGAAGTGGCTCAGCAAGTAAATGTTCTTGCTCCCAAGGCTGTGACCTGAGTTCAATCCCTAGGGACCCAAATGTGGATGGAGAACACTGACTCCAACAAGTCCTGACTCCACACGCATGCCCACGCCCTCTCTACCACAACGTCAATAAACGGAAGTTAGTTTTCAATACATTTGATAGTATATAAGGTATAAGAGCAAACATGACACCTGAGATACACCCAACTGGAGCCCAGCATACAGTGGGTGTTGACCATCCCTCCTGTCCCCAGAACTAAGCCCCACTGGAGGCTTTGTGCGAAGCTGGAGGACCTTGTGCTGTGCAGAGCCTATAACCCCTCTTGCAAACATTATGCGTTAACATGACCATGACCGCTCAGCCTGGATTCCACAGCTCCTCCCTGTGCTCTCAGACTACTCTAAAGAGTAGAAGTATCCGTTATTCTCTGCCTGTTTCTAAACCCATGCTCAGATAGATAGACCAGCACCACTGTGTGCTGAACCATCCCCCACCACTGGGCGCTTAAGTCCTGTCCACACTTCCCCTCTGCAAGCGGATAGCACGCTACCCATCAACAGCAGTTTGGCAGTCATCTGGGAAGCTGAGCGGCCAGCCCGGCGTGTGAAGGGTGAGGAAGCTCACCACAGCCTCTGCCAAGGACGGAAGGATAATGGCAATTTGGGCCACATTTAAAAATGCATAATTGTCCCCTGCCTTCTCAGAGCAGAGGACTGCATCTATAGTTCCCACTTCCTGCCACGGTTGTTGGCCCATACTGAAGCCATGGAGGGATGTTATTTATGCTGTGAGGACAGTTTGGGACCAGTGCACCTGCTGTGGGCCGTTCCCTCCCTCCAGCACCCAGTAGCTCTCACTCTCTGGAGGCCTTGGGTGCAGCCCAAGTGTAACCCAAGGTATAGCTGCCCAGCCAGAGCAAGGCAGGTGACCCACATTGCCTCCGGTCTCAGGAACCATGAGCCAAGTAAACCTGCTGGTTTCATGAGAACTAGATCTGGTTACCACAGCCCAAGGCAAGCTCTTAACCCCTGCTTCCTTATTAAAATAGAAGCAGTTGTTGAATATTCCAGAAATGTCCCCCACCTCAGCAACTGCAGGCTCTGCACGCCTGTCTCCTGATGTGAGGGTTTTTTTTTTCTTTTAGATGTTTTTAGAAATTTTCCCCCTCAAATTGGCAGGCAGTGCAACACGGTGCTGTTGTCAGCTCTCGCTGTGGGAGACTATAGAAAGGAAATCGCAAAAAGGTCATTATGCTTTAAAATGAGTCTTTTTTAAAAGCAAAAGACAGGAAGGAAGCTGCCTGGAAAAGCTTGTGTCCGTGGGAGGAACAGCCCTCCCTGTGGCTCCCCAAGAAGGCAGCCCTGATGCCAGGTGTGAGGCTTGCTGGATCTCTGCACATCCATCCTTCCACCAAGCATGCTCAAGAACACACGTCCTGGCAGATGGGGACACAAGGTCTGTGAGGCCATCAGTGCTGACTCCAGGGAAACAGGTTAAATCTTAGCACGCACGCGTGTGCTAACACACACACACACACACACACACACACACACACACACACACACACA
>JANHMN010000002.1:85038603-85050199 GCA_030674055.1 Rhabdomys pumilio | reverse complement strand
TCTCTCTCTCTCTCTCTCTCTCTCTCTCTCTCTCTCTCTCTCTCTCTGAAGATCAGGATATCCTGATCTACTTCCCCAGTGCCATTAATGCCACTATGCTCCTGCCCTTCTCCTACCACGTTGATAATGAACTCACCCTCTGAAATTATAAGCACGCCTCCAATTAAATGCTTTCTTTTATAACAGTTGCCTTGGTCAGTGTGTCTCTTCACAGCGATAGAACAGTGACTTAGACATCACCCAAAAGAAAACAAAAGGATCACAAAGAGACAACCACACTCCCATGTTTGCTGTTGCTCTGCTCTTCACAGCTAAGATGAGGGGATCAATGGATACAGTGGCCTCTCCATGTGGTAGAATAGTATTCAGTCTTTCAAAGGGATAAGCTGTAACACACAATAACAGGGATGAACCATAAGTTGTGGCAGCTGATCTACGTTAGTACAAATGAAGTAAAGCTCTCACAAAGGGCAGGTACAGCTCCGCGTACACAAGGACCCTAAGTTTGTCAAACTCACAGAAGCAGCGAGCAGAAAGATGGCTGCCCTGAGCTGGGAAGTAGGAAATGGGAGATACCCATTCTGGGAGATAAAATAAGTTCTGGAGATCTGAGACAGACAGAGCGCCTAGGGGAAATAACTGCTTTGTTCATGTAAATGTTTGTTAACAGGCTAGATCTTACGCTAAAAGTAGATGCATGGTATTAATTCCAATACTAAGCAATGTAAGTGTGCCAGAAAATTTTAAACATCAATCTGACACACCTTAGAATCACCCGAGGAGGAGAATTCCTCTACTGAGGAACTGTCTAGATCCAGTGGGTGTGAGCATGTCTGGGGGAATCGTCTTAATTATTCATTGATGTCTGAAGACTCGGTACCATTCCCTGAACAGGAGGTCCTGAGCTATGCAAGACAGGGAAACGCTAGATGAGGCAAACCAGCACGCAGGCAGCAAAGGTGCATTCATTTCTCTCTTGACTATAGATGTGACAGGACTTACTGTATTAAATTTCTGCCTTGACGTCCCTGGAATGATGGACCACAGCCTGAAAATGTGAGCCAGATAAACCCTTTCCTCCTCTAAGTTGCTTTTGGTCAGGTGTTTCATCTCAGCAACAGACAGAAAACTAGAAGAGTGAGTTAGGCCACATACCTGATATAATTAATCTTGCAATATTAATTTGCTTGTTAATTATAATTAACTATTGAATATGGTTCTTTACACTTGAGATCTTTATACTATTCCAGATATGCTACTAAACTAAGCTGTTTAATGTTGCTTGAGATACTGGTTCGTTTCAGTTGTTCTGCTGAAACACTACTTTGGCATGATTCACCTGCCGCTCCCAGGAGCCTCGAAACACTCAGGAATTTGCATTCCCTGTGAATGTGAATACTGAGCTATAAATAGTCTCACTCTTCAGCCCTCATAGCCCCTTCTCCATGTCCCTGAAGGCCTGCCTTCTATGTGAGAACTGTATAGGCTCACAGAGACATGTGGGTGGCCCACACAAGAAACAAATTAGGGCTTGGGAGACGACTCAGGCAGGAAAGAGCTTGTCACGCTGTCATGAGGATCTTAGTTCAGTCCCCCAGACCCACATAGAATGAAGCACAGCAGCATGCCCCTGTCGTCCCAACACTGGGCAAGTGAGGACAGAAGGATCCCTGGAGCTCTGGGAAGCCAATCTAGATGAACTGGTAAATTTTAGCTTGAATGAGAGAATTTATCTATAAATAAATAAATAAATAAATAAATAAATAAATAAATGGCTTGGAAGATGGCTCTGTGGTTAAGAGTACTTGCTGCTGTTACAGAGGACCAGAGTTCTGTTCCCAGCACCCCAGTTGCATGTCTCACAACTGTTAACTCCAGCCCTAGGGTTCCAACTCCCTCTCTGGCCTCTGGAGGCAACTGGACTCACGTGCATGTTTCCACACAGATACACATAATTTAAAATATTAAAAAAATATGTTTTGATTTGGCGCATAATAAAAATGGAAGATACTTAACGCTGGCCTCTGTTGTCTACAGGTTCCCACACACATGTTTGCAAGCACCCATGAGCATGTGCACACCCAAAGAAGCAGTAAAGAAAGTCCACAGGTAGACAGGATGAAGCATCTCCATGGCAGGTCAGCCCCAGTGGTCTTCTTTCCACTATCAAATGCCCTAATGGGGCATCCACCACCCAGTGCTGTGACATCAGGTCCTATGCTTGACTGATTGTCACTACCCTGACAACCTCAGTTCTGTGACACACAGTTCTTGCCACATCCTGAGCTGTGAAGCCACATTTTCCCCATCAATCACCAACAGCCTCTCCCTAAACAACAATGAAAGAGTCAAATCAGCACAGCCTTTCTGTCCAGCCACACGCTCTTGGGCGTCAACAACTCTCATAACCTGGCCTCTGGGCAGCTACCCAGTTGGCCCACTCCTTAACCTACTTCTGAAGCCAAGAACAACTGGGATCCTTGGACAGCAGCTCAGCTGTGTTAGCGTCTCTGCATTGGGCAAACTGACAACCTCAGCATGTAACACCATAAAGAACAATTGCACTGAGCCCACAGGATGGGTTCAAATCCTGACTCTGCTCTCTGCATTAATCACTCTTGTCATCATCAGGACAAACATCTGACTGAAAGAATTTAAGGTAGAAAGAATCTGTTTGGGCTGGCCGTTTGAAGGGCTACATTCCATCAGGGCAGAGACAGCAGAACAGACACCAAGACAGTGGGAGAGTGCAGCTGAGACATCTTTAATCTTCATGGATGAAGAGGTAGAGAGAGAGAGCAGGAAGTTGTGTCATGCTATGACTCCTAAAGTCACCTCCTCCTGTGACACACTTCCAAAAACAGCGCCATCAACTGGTAAGCAAGTATTCAAACACAGGGTCTTGCAGGAAAGACCTATGAAACAGTAACAAGCCCTGATCCCAGGAGACAAAAGAGTTGCCCAGTGGCTGTGGAGACTAAAAGTCCATGAGCACAAAGGGCTCCATGCCTAGAAAGAGCATGGCTGTGGTGTTTGCTATTCAGCCCTCTAGTGATCTCTGTACCTAGTTCTTGTAGAATACAGTCCTCTCTGCAAACAGCTACCACCTTCCTCATATCAACTGTTCCTGACTGCAAGAGACCATCATGAGGCTATATGTACTGACTATTGAGGGTCCTTCACAGAAAGAGGGGGTGAAAGGACCACTGGTCCCTCACCTGAGATGCTAGACACCCCCTCCTATACCTCCTCTGACCATTTGTAGACAATTCCTCCCTAATTACACATGGTTTTCTGGGGGGCAAGCTGTGGTGGAACTATACTTTGGTTTATCAGTGGGTCCTTGTGAGGAAGGACAGACATTGCTTCTGTCTCCCCAGGAAAGGATTCTTGAAAGAAACAGTGTTCTCTTTTGGTGTGGATACCAGTGGCAGTGCATGATTCCTTCTCATTAGGCTGAGGACTTCAGGTACTCCTTCCCCTGGACCGCCTTCTTGTGCTTTCACCACTAGGGAACTGGCTAATAACATGACATCACCAGTCACATGCTTCTCCAGAGCTAAGTGAGAAAACAGCAAGGACAGGAGACATTGTGGAATGTTCTCATCGAGGGCAGAGGTGATCCAGAAAGGACAGCGCTGAGTGTAGGGAGACTGTTTCTATTCACTCAGATAGTGAGAGCAACCACAACCAAAGACCTTTCTTGCCACCCAACTCTTAGGGAACCTGTGGCTTTGCTGGGGTCACCATGAAAGCATGAGAGAGAACCACTACACCATCAGAGAGAACCAGCTATAGCAAGGATACCTCATAAAAATCTCACTGATGAAAAGTCCTTTCCAGGCCCTTTCCTCCACCCCCACAGCAAGCTATGGCCACAGTAATCATCGGGGGTAGAAGGGCCTGGTGCAGGTTTCATGAAGACTAAAAGGTTCTGGAATCTCCCCAGCCTTGAGCACATCCCCACCTCCCTTCACAAGGCACGCAAGTAGGCCCCCAGTCTCTCCAGGTCTTCATGCAGGTCTCCACAGCTGCTCTGCAACCAAGGTGACAATACTCACTTCTGACTCAGAGGAATGGGCTCCATATGGACAGGTCAGCTGCCGGCCCCTCTGTGGCTCTCCAGCTCCCCTGAGCTTTCCCAGTCAGCCCCTTTCCCGCTTATGTGATTCACAGCAGGTTCTCTTGTTTGGCACTAAGGCACTAACCTGGGCCCCATAATCAAAAAAAAATGTAGATAGAATTTCTGCCCCTCAAGAATCCAACCAGGGCACTGCACCCAGTCCAAGGTAGTACAAAGCTGATCACCCAAGACAAGAGGCTAGTCTGGCCCAGTCCCCATGTGGGTGACACTGTGGTGTTCCTAGCCCCCATAGGCCTCCTGGTAAACACATTCTGTGCCTCGGTTCCACAGGAAAACAAGCACATTCCAACTGCAGCCACAGAACACAGGAAGCAGATACTGTGCTGCCTGGCTCCCAGGGCAGAAGGAGCCAATCTTCAGTCCCACCTCTCCCGTCACTCACCCAGAAGCCTCATCTCACCTGCCAACAGCCACCAAGCTGGTCAGGCTGAGCCTCCACTACAGGTATAGATGGGAGGCAAAGGGCAAGGTCCCCAGACTGCCTCTAACCCCAAGGAGTCAATTGTTCCTCTGGACAGCAATTACCTAATCTTCACGGTGTCCTCTGGACAGCAGATGCCCTGGAGAGGATGTCTTTCTCGCCTTCTATGTGGGCGTATTTTGTAAATTGCTTTCCTGCCAGAACATACACTCTGTGATGAAGACACAAAAAGAACCAAGGCGAGGCGGGGCTGCGTCTCAGCAGCAGAAGATTGCCCAGCATCCACAGAGCTCTGAGCTCCATCTTAAGTGCAAATAAATAAAGGAAGACTAAGCAAGAGACATCAGACATGAGGACTAACCTGCTGTGGTGGCACAGGCTCATCACCTAGGCTTCTCTACTCACAGCATAAGGAAAGGCTGGGCAGCCTCTCAGTGAGCAAAGCACTTTCCTCACAAGCTTGAGGACTGGAGGTCAAATGCCAAGAAGCCACATACAGGCAGGAGCAGCAGTGCTCCAGTGGGAAGACGAGAGGCAGAGACAGGGGAAGCCCCAGAAACTCATGGGCTGGCCAGCCTGACATACATGATGTCAAACAACAAAAGACCCTGCCTCATACAAGGACAGTAAGGACAACACCCAAGACTGTCCTCTTACCTCCACACGTGCTCCACGGTAGGCACTTGTCCCTACTCAACCCCATTAACACACATATACACAAGCATGCGTGCGTGCGCGCGCGCACACACACACACACACACACACACACACCCCTAAGGCAGAAGTATCACAAACTTGAGACCAGGCTACACAGCTTAGTGAAACCCTATAAAAGTTGACAGAAGTACTGGAGACATAGCACAATAATACAGCCCGTGCTTAGCATGCATAAAGCCCTAGTTCCAACCCTAGCAATGAAAAATAAATTATAAAAATAAATAAAACTCAGTCCAGAAAAGTGCTTGCTGAACAACCATAAGCCCCTGAGTTCAATACCTCACTCAGTACCCATGTAAAGCATTGTGCGAATGCTCGTAAGCCCGGCACTAGAGAGGCAGAGTGTGATGCTAATCTTGTCAGCTTGACTAGATCTAAAAACAACTGAAACACAAGCCTCTGGACACTCATGTAAGGAACTTTCTTAGTCAGATTATTTGATACAGGAAGTTCTGTCCCAAATGTAGGCTGCACTTTCTGGTGACACCTAACATAACAGGACATGGAAGGAAGAAGCTTTGGTCTTCCCTTGCTCTCGCTCGCAAGCTCATCTCCCCTGTCGCTGTGGTATTTCTTCACAGACATCAGAGCCACTTTCTGCAGGCCTCCAGTGTAGACTGAAGACCAGCAGCTCTCTAGGAATCCTTTAGACCTTCAACTCTAGATTGAACAGCTGAGGCAGCCAGCTTCCTGTACTGAGCAAGTATAGGATTCTTGGCCCCTCTGGTATGAGGTGGCCGTTGTTGGACTACCCAGACTGTATCCTATAAGTGAGGTTAATATGTCCCACAGATCTTCATTTGATTCCTGTGTTGTTCCTTTAGGAAATGCAGACTAACAATGGAGACAGAAGGCTTTCTGGGCCTCACTGGCCAGCCAGACTAGACTATAAATAAGTAAATTAATTAATTAATTAATTAATTTAAAGCAAGCCCTAGGACCCAGCAAGAGACTCAGTCTCAAAAGAAAAAGAATAATAAAGCTGATACCTACTGAGGAAGTAACACACACACACACACACACACACACACACACACACAGAGACAGGCACACACACACACTGCCTCACACTGTCTCCTATGAGGCCAAAATACCATAGACAGAACTCTTAGAAACTATGAACCAAGTAGATCTTTCATTTTTAAAACTGTTCTTGGTCACAACAATGAGAAAAATATTAACAAGTATTAAGGCCGACATAAAGGTCAGTAGAACTGGTTCCTTCTGGAGGTTCCAAAAGGCCATCTGATCCCAACCTCATCCCAGTTTTCAGTGGCTATTGCCACCCCTGGTGCCTGTAATGTTCATTTTAATAGTCAGCAAAACGGAGAATTACCAAGGAAAAGTGTCTCCATAAAGGATCTTTCAGATAAGGTTGGCTTTTGGACTCACATCTTAATTATGATAATTGAGGTGGGAAAACCCACCCACTGTGGGTAGCGCCATTCCCTAAGTGCAGGTCGTGAGAGTGGAGAAGTGAGCTGAGTACAATCAAGTATGCATGCATTCTTTGCTCTCTGCTCCTGATTCCTCATGTGACACAACCAAAGTCTTCAAGCACCCGTCTCTGTGACTCCTATAACCAGGAGTGGTGAGCTAACAGAAACACAGTACCATATGTACTCATTACTTTTCTATTGCTGTGATGAAACACCATGACCAACACAACTTGTAGAGGAAGGGTTTATCTGGCTATGGCTCCAGAGTCCATCATGATGGAAGTGTGACATCCAGCAACAGATATGGTGGCTGAAGCAGAAGCTGAGAGCTCACCTCCTGAACTGCCATCAGGAAGCAGAAATGGAACACTGGAAACAGCAAGAATCTTTGAGCTTGCAAAACCCGTCATTGACAACTTCTCCCAGCAAGGCCCTACTAATTAGACTTCCCAAACATCACCAACTGGAGGCCAGGGGTTCAAATGGCAGAGCCGTGTGGGGGAGGGTCTCATCACATCATCCAAGCTGATTTTGTCACGGTATTTTTACCATAACAAGAGAAAACCAAGATGTATTCCTTCCACCTCTGCTTGTGCCATAAGGTCCCCTCTACCTCCTCTGGGTGGCTGATCTCCCTCTTGTCCCTCTTATGAGAACACTAGTCACTGTGTTAGGCACACCTTAAGCCCAGGGCAGTCTTCACAAGGCAGCATGGACCAGTCAGTACCAGACACACCCAGTCATCCCAGGTCAGGGCTCAGCGAGGTCTCCCAGAATACACTTGGCATTTGTTGCCTGAGTGGGAAATCAGTGTCAGCCTGGGTGTCAGACAGGAAGTGACTCTTCTCATCAAAGTGACTTTAGAGAGCATCTCCTCTCGTATGCTGACATCATCCGACCTGGGTATGATGGTCCAAGGACACTCTGTGACTTCCTTAGCACAGCTGCCAAAACTGCCATCCCTGAGTCTCCTCAGAAGGTGACAGACAGATCCACCCTGCGTCTGCAACAGGAGTCTCTGCCAAACACCATACAAGGACAAGAGCTGCTTAGAGATTCAATTACAAAGCACAAGGTGGCTCAGGACTCCTCCAGGGTAAGGAAGTTTTAAACTGTGAAAACTGGAGGCATTGTGTCTGATTGAGCACCTGCAGAGGATACAGAGGCAGTTGTGGAGTGACTAAAAAGTTGCTGTAGGTTAAATGAGTATAATGCCATCATTCAACTCCTTTGTGTGAGTAAGGAGTACACCGTGGTGATGGGGAGGAGTGTCGTGTGTGTGTGTGTGTGTGTGTGTGTGTGTGTACACATATGTGAGGCCAGAGCACAGCCACAGGTGACATTCCTCAGGTGCTTTGTCTTCTGAGACAGGGTTTCTCACTGGCCTGGCGTTCAGCAAATAGGCAAGGCTGGCTGGCCAGAGAGATTGGTTTCCACCACTCTGCCTCCCTAGTACCACCCGGATTACAAATGCACACTACCACGCCCATCATTTGCATGTGGTCTGGAAATGGAGCTCTGGCCCCTGTGCTTGCAAGGCCAGCATCTCCTTGAACGAGCTGCCTCCCCAGTCCCTCCTCCTTTAACTTCTCTAGTGTGGTGGCTGAGTTATGGTTATGTACGAGAACGCCCTGGATCTTCAGTAACACATGACCACAGTCTAATAGGCTTGTGTGGAGAGGTGGGAAACGGGGTGGGGAGGCACCCAGCCAGGGAACACACCTAAGGCCTGGTGACAGTGTACAGGTATTTATTGTTCTGTGCTTGTGTGACCTCGTTGGTTTGAAATGTGTGAGAATAAAACACTAAGATTAAAGATACCTAAAAACAGATCTATCCACCAACACCAAGGCCTCAGCACTGATAGATAAGAAGGCCCGTGCTGGCTGGCCCCCCAGCCCCTTCAGTCCCATAGGTGTTAGTGCTCTGTCTAAGCTCCGCCCCACAGTTACCTGGCAAAGGCCAGGTGTGCCTGACCCACTATAAAAGGGGTTGCTTGCCCACTCCTCACTCTCTTGCTCTCTTGCCTTCTTGCTCCCACTCTGTCCCCTCACCCGTTCCTCCCTCTCTCTCCCTCTCTCTCTCTCTCTTTCTCTCTCTCTTTCTCTCTCTCTGCCTTTGTCTCTACTTCCCTCTTAACTCCCCTCCCCATTCCCTGAATAAACACTATTCAATACTATACCGTCTTGTGGCTGGTCCCTCAGGGGGAAGGGATGCCTTGGCATGGGCCCCGCTGAGGCAACCCCTACACCCCATGCCTGACTACGCCTTCACAGAACACATGACTCCTCTCTTTATCTTTTTATAAACACATCATTGGTGCCGAAACAGCCACAGCACGACTCCACCATCGATGGGCAGCCACGCAGGCCGCCTAACTGGGGTGCTGCCTCCTCAGCTTCTGCTATTCCAACACAGCAACAAATGCTTAGCAAGCCTCGGGTTCACAGGCGTGTAGAATCCGGAATTCAGATCAACAGAGGACATTTCCAGTGGGGTTGGTCATTGTGTGCTCAGGCCTCTGCATTGAATTTAGCCAATCAATTCACAGAAGTTAGAAAAGGTGCTATATGACTTTACCAAGCCCCACCACTGGGCCGCCATTAGACAACAGGGTTCAAAACCTGGAGTGGGCTGGACTTAAAATCACAGGTCCTGCTCACATGCACCCATGCCAAGCAACTCTGACTCCAGATCCCTCTGTTCTCTGAATCTTGCTGGCCTTGACCCTGAAGGAGAGGTCAATGAATGTGTTTGCCTCACAGGACCACTCTGCAGACAAATTGATACCTTGTGGCATGTTGAAGCAGAGAACTAGACACATAGCAACTGTGGGTTTGTTAAGGGGTTGGACAGAGCTTGCCCCCTCATACAAAAGATCAATATATGGTGAATTCTGCAGCCAGGCCAGTGACCTCCACTGTGGTGGGAACAGGAATCAGATACCCCACTGGAGAGCAGGATTATGACAAAGGCTGACACATGCCTGGGATTTCTCTGATTTACCACAGGCCTTGCTCAAGACTTCATAAATGCCAGGCAGGTGACAGATCGCTTTTAGTACCAGTGACACCAGCTCTCCACCTCTATGGTGTTCATAGAATACCAGGCAGTGGGCCAAACTCAGCCATTCCCCCAACACAATCCCGCAAGGTGGTGTGTATGTGTGTGGGAAGGGGGGTGCCTTGAACTCTGAAATTCTTGGTCCTCCTGCACCTGCTTTTTGAGTAGAATTACAGACATGTGCTGCTATATCCAATTTCATATGATGCTGTGGACTGAACCCAGGGCTTCTCATATGTTAGGCAAATAGTGAGCTACAGTCCCAGCCCATGGGGTGGGAGGGGGAGGAGAGCCCTTAAGCATAAAGGCTAAATCTCCTGGAGAAGGCCTTCTCTCTTCCAGCCCCTCTGACACACACACACACACACACATACACACACACACACACATACACGCACACGCACATACGCACACGCACACACACACAATCGGAACCAAACTATGATCCATCCTGTCCTGGAGTCTGCTTTCTCCTTCCTGAAGACTGGGTAGTGGACACCTTGAGGGGAAGCTCGGACCTGGGACCCCTGTTCCTGACTCCCATCTGAATGCCAGCAGTGCCTGAGGAGGCACTGAGAGTCTGGGAACCACAACAATCGTCCCAGGCTCCGCTGTTTGCTACTCTGGGAAAATCAGGACGGAGGAGCCCATTAAAAGACTGCGTTTTGCATCCCTTGGGCTGCCTGCGCAGCTCTGGGCCCCAGCAGTGAGGCAGAGAAGCAGCCCAGCAACTATGTAGTAGAGTTCGTGTTTGTTTTGGTCTTGTTTCTTCTCTTATGTTTTGCTGGCCGCACTGGCCTCACACACAGCATGCACATGCTCCATCCCTAGCAAAAGTTGCCTTTTACAAGAGTAAGCTTGAGAGTCAGTGAGGGCCACTTACAAAAAGCCGAACAACAAGGTTTTGGACCCCAAACTATATTTTGACCACGGAGTCTAGAGACGCCTCTCCTCCTGTGCTCACCTTGAGTCAGCCTGACACACCCATTACCTGGAGCCAATACAAGGAGGGGCCCAAGAGCCCGCAGAGCCCCTGGCTGTTTCAAGCCCCACTTGCTTCCCAGGTGTAGTCTCCTTGTGCATTGTAAGGCCCCACTTCTCCACTGGGCTCTCATTTCCTCTCTTTCAAGCATCAGTCCCATTAAAGCCAAATTACAACGTGAAAATGAGCATCCATCAGCCGATCCGTTCATTTAATTAGAGCTTCAACTACAGCAGAGCTAGAGGCGTCTCCTGGTGAAGGCACTCAGGAGAGTGGGAGTTGATGACGCAAGCTTAAGATGCTGATTCAGAAGGGGCTCTGCTCGTCCCGATGCAGGATGCTCCTATGGCTTGTGAGCAGTGCCAGTCACAGGCTAAGGTGGCCTCGGTCCAGCATGGCTGCCATGGTCCCTGCCAGATCCAGAGACAGTGCCAGCTTGAATTAATATTTGGAAGTGTGGTGAGGATACCTAATAGGAAGTCTGCTCTTCCAACAAGACTTTAAGTGCACAGGGCAGTGTTGGCATCTATAAAAGAATGTTTCAATCTGACATAACTAACTCTACACTGAGAGAACAGCGACCCCTGCAGCCCCAGGCAACCACCATTGCATGGTTTATGTTCCATAAAATTATAATTACAATTAAATTAATTGTAATTAATTACAATTACAATACACCCATATTCCAATATAGTGTTTTTTGATCAAATCCACTCTATGCTAACCTTTCTTCTTCTTCCTTTCATCCTTTACCCTTCCACATCCCTAAAAGTACCATCTCTGAGGCTCTCTCTCTCTCTCTCTCTCTCTCTCTCTCTCTCTCTCTCTCT
>JANHMN010000002.1:84929237-85023694 GCA_030674055.1 Rhabdomys pumilio | reverse complement strand
TAGATAGATAGATAGATAGATAGATAGATAGATAGATAGATAGATAGATAGACAATGAGGTTTATTAGAGTGGCTCACAGGCTGTGGTTCACCTAGTCCAACACTGGCTATCTCTCAATAGAAAGACCAAGAGCCTAGAACCCAGTAGCTGTTCAGTCCACGAAGCTGGAGGTCTCAGCTGAGTCTTTAGCATCTAGAAGTGGGCTCTAATGCCAGTTAAGGAAGAGCAAGGGTAATCAGGCAAAGAGCAAAAGCTTCATTCTTCCCTGTCCTCTACGTAGGCTGCACAAGAAGGTGTGGCCCAGATTTTGAGTGGATCTTTTGATATGAGCTATTCTGGGGTCCCTCAGGGAATGGTCAGAGAAGCTAGCTGGTCACCATCCTGCCACCAAGGACAAATACCAAGGTCAATCAATAGTGCTAAAAAGCCAAAAGGGCCCAGCACCCAGTGTGTGGGTGCAAACATGTGGCCTCCTGGAAAACACAGCCAGTGGGGCATCTGACTTCAGATGCTACAGCCTCAGGATCCACTGGAACCCGTGCCCAAGGCAGCCCACACAATGGCTATAGCGCCAGAGGCAGAACAGGCAAAGGGCTTCACGAAATGGGATGTGATGGAGACTTTTGCTGTACCTGCACCACACTCCAGGTCGCCGTCAAGCCTGAGGCTTCCTGGTGACTCTCTTAGCCGCCTTCCCACCTCTCTCTGCTTCCTGGCTGCGCATGCTCTGCAGCATTTCCTGCCATGATCTACTGTGACCTCACATTGTGACCCCAAACAAACCCTTCCTTAAGTTGTTCTTGTCATTTTGTCACTGTAATGAGAAGACCTAACAACACAAGCACTATCTTGCCCAGCACTGTCTCCCTGATCCTCGTCCTGACAAGATACCTATCCTACTCATCCCCAGCATATGTCTGCCAACACTCTAGAATTGCACACGCTGACCTTCAGCTCATCTGGCTTTGCTTATCCTCCAGTGCTCAAGTTAAGACCCTGCTCCTGCCAGAAATCCTCCTTTGAGGGACCAAAGTGAACTCTGTGACTTTCTTCGGTGCCTCCATCAACCTGTGCATGTACTTATCTGTAAAGCACCCCTCATGTGAATAACAGAGACAAGAGTATCTGTAGAGCACCCCTCATGTGAATAACAGAGACACGAACATTCCAAGCCAGGGCGCAATGTCATGGGTTTGGGTGACGGTTTGAATGAAAATGTTCCCCCACAGTCTCAGGTACTTTAACAGTTAGTCACCAGGTGGTGGCGCTGTTTGGAGGTGGTACGAGAGGTCTGCAGCCTTGCTAGAGGAACTTCATCACTGAGAGCAGACTTTAAGGTTCACAGCCTCACCCCACTTCCAATTCACTCTCTGCTTCATGTTTGCTTTTGGAGATGTGATCTCTCAGCTCTACCTACCCCTGCCTCCATGCCTGCTGCTTGCTGTCATGCCTCCCTCTGGAACTACAAGCCCAAATACTCTCTTTCTCCCATAGATTGCTTTTGATCATAGCACCTCATCCCACAAAAAGAAAAGTAGCCAATTAAGAAGCTGAAATGCAGCACACATAGCAGAAGCAGAGAAAGGAAAGAGAAGAGTCAGGCAGATAAAGTCTCCATGGCCAAGGGAGTGAGAGCCCAGAGGACTAGGCTTGAGCTTCGGGGACCAGGTGATATGTACACCAGTGACTCTTCAATAAGTGTGCCTGATGTTGTGGAGGTTTGAATAAGAAATATCTTCACAGTTGTGGGCACTTGAATGTGTGATCCCCAGTTGTTGACATTGTTTGGGAAGGTTTAGGAGGTGTGGCCTTTTTGAGGAAGTATGCCGCTAGAGGCAGTCTCTGAGAGTTAAAAGATTTGTTCCATTTCTTACTCCCTCTCTGCTTTGTGCTGGCAATTCCAAATGTGATCTCTCAGTTTCCTCTTCCTCTTCCTGCCCCCATGCCTGCCTTAGTTCTGCCTGCCATCGTGGATTATCACTCCTCTGGAACCATAAGCTCAAACAAATTCTTCCTTCTCTAAGTTACCTTGGCCATGGCGTTTTATTTCAGCAACAGAAAGGTAACTACGATGAATGGCTTCACGTAGCTCAAGCTGAGCCCAAACTTACTACATAGTCAAAGATGACCTTGAACTTCTGATCTTCCTGCCTCCATCTCCCAAGAGCTGGGATTTCAGTCATGTACCACCATACTTGATTTATGCAGTGCTAAGGATCAAAACTAGAGAGGCTGATGGATGATAGATAAGCACCTTACCGGCCCAGCCACACCTCCAGTGGGGTGGCCCTTCTTTATACTCATGTCAGAAGGTGCTGCTGAATGTCCTGGGTGACATGGCCTGAGGGTGTCTGACATACCAGGAATATAGCCCATGTGCTCTGGGGATGCCTTCCCCTGCACAGTCTGCAGAAGAGAATCAGCCAGGGCTGAGGCTCGCAGCTGCCTTCCTGATATTTCCATAGTGCATGAGCAGCAGAGCAAATTAAACAGACCTGAAATTAATTGCCTGCAAAGCTCTCACTGTACTGAACAAATGGGGTCCCGCTAAACAAATGTCACACATAATAGGGACTCGAGTCCCCAGCCACCACCTGGTCCTGAAGCCAGGGAGTCATCTCAGCTCAGCACCACTAAAGACCTAGCTCTATAGCTATCATCTCTAGTGATATGTTTATAAAAAGATAAAGAGATGTAGAGTATGCTCTATGGGGGTGTGCTGAGGTATGGGGAAGGAGATGTCTCAGGGGCCCATGCAGAGGCATCCCTTCCCCCTGAGGGACAAGCCACACGACTATATAGTATGCAATAGAGTTGATTCAGAGCATGGGAAGGGGAGTTAAGAGAGTAGTAGAGACAGAGAAAGGGGGGAGAGAGAGAGAGGGAGGAAGAGAGAGAGAGGGAAAAAAGAGAGAGAGGAGTAGAGGAGCAGAGGCCAGTCATGAACACATGGAGAGAGGGGGAAGGTACTGGGAAGGAAGGGGGGGAGGAGAGAGCCCAAGAGGGCAAGAGAGAGCAAGAGAGGGAGGAGAGGACAAGCAGCCCCTTTTATAGTGGATCAGGCCTACCTGGCTGTTGCCAGGTAACTGTGGGAAGGAGCATACCAGGTAACTGTGGGGTGGAGTTTAGACAGAATGCTAACACCCAGGAACCACCCCAGAAAGCTGCTGACAGTTGGACTTGTGGAAACTGAGAACTGGAGCAGAGCCTTCAGTACTGTTGATTCTGACCCCGGGAAGGTGAGCTCCAGGCGGGAGGCAGTCCTGGCAGGGTTCCGTGTGGCAGTACCCTGAGCTCCTTCACCTGGACACAGGGGCCCCATTCCTCATCCTGTGGCAGTTGTCTGGTGCCCTACAAAACCCTGGTCCTCCCAAAAGCTGTCCTGGTAGATTGCTCCAGGCATTCCACCCACTTCCAAGGGTTCCACTGACTCCTAGATCTCAAGGGCCAGAGTGAACTCCCAAGGCAGACAAACCATTGCCTTGAAGCCCCATCCTTCCCAAGGCCGCAGCACAGTGTTGGGTGATCTTTCAAAAATAAAAATGAATCTCTAGAGCTGGAAAGATGGCTCAGTGGTTAAAGGCACTTGCCACCAAGACTAACGAACGGGAATGTCCTGAGTTTGAGCCTTAAGACCCATACGGAAGAAAGAGAGAACTGACTCCTGCAAGTTTTCCTGTGACCCCCACATATGCACTATGGCATCAATGGACACACACCCCCCCAAGGTACTTGCCACCAAACCTGACAATCTGGGTTTTTTCCCTAGGATCCACATGGTAGAAGTAGAAAACAGACTCCTGCAGTTTGTCCTCTGACCTCCACATGTATACTAGGGCACACATGTACTGCACACATGAACACATACACGCATGTACCCAAAATAAATAAGTGTATAATTTAAGTTTTTTTAAAGAAAATTGTCATTGTTGTGAATTAAAATTTTTCTCTTTGACCTAAGAGTTTGGAGTGGGGAACAATATTTTTTCTGTCTTTAAAGAAACCAGGCTGGAGCCAAAGAAGTGGCTCAGGGCTTAAGAATGTCCACTGCTCTGACAGAGGACCTGGATTCAGTTCCCAGCACCCACATCAGCTGGCTCACAGCTCCAGAGGATCCAACACTCTCTTCTGGCCTCCAGAGGCTTCTAGACATACATACATACATACATACATACATACATACATACATACATACATACATAGCCACACACAGGCACATGCGGAATAAAAAGGAAAAATCTTTAATGAATCAGGGCTGTGAGTATAGCTAAGCAATAGAGCACTTGTCTAACAAGTGCAGAATCTTGGGTCCATCCCCAGGACAGAAGGAAAGAAAAGAAGTCTGTAGGTCCCTGCACCATGCTGCCATACTAATGGAGGATGGCCTTAGGGCATTTCCCCAAATATCCCAGGAAAGAGAACAAACTGCCTACCATGCTGCCAGACACAAAGCCTGCTAGCCAACAGCTCTCTGCTTCCCCTGCAGACCTTGGAGATCCTCAAGTCTCAATACTCAAACCTCCCTCACAATCAAACACTGCACACCCATCCCAAAGATGGCTTCTGTTGGGACAGCAAGGTCCATTTTCTGCAGTTAAACTGCCTAAGCTCAGCCATATCAAGGGCCAGCTTGTGATCTTGGCTAAAAGACTTCCCTCTAGGCTCCCTTCTCCCAGTAGGTCAAAGGAGAAAATGCAACAGCTGCCCTACCTGGTTGCAAAGAAGACATAAGGAGCCAAAACTCAGATAGTGCCCAATAGCAGCTTCTCAGGATAAGACGTCCTATTCCATATAGCACCGGTGCTATGTTTGTTCTTTGGGCCCTTTTGGGAATGTGATACTCACAGAAAAGACACACAGGCCCTTCGTGATGGCATATATATGTAACTCCAGAATGAGGGAGGCTGAGGCAGAACCTTACAAGTTCCAGGCTAGCCTGAGCTATATCAAGAGATCCAACAAGCAAACCAATGAAAATATAATGAAGTCCCAATGTCCCAGAATCATGAACAAGGGCTCTGGTGCTCAGAGAGCATCTCTTTCTTTGAACAGTAGGATCTTGCTCAATCTGAGAGGTTAATTTCTTGTGTGCTACCACTTGCCTTTTTATTCCTTTAAAAAAAAAAAAAAAAGGCTGGGGACTGGGAAGATGGCTGAGCCAGGAGAGTGCTTGCTACACAAGCATGAGGGCTTGATTTGATTTCAATCCCCAGAATCCATATGAAAAACACTTAAATCTCATGCTTGGGAGGCAGAGGCAGGTGACTCCAGGGCTCCCTAGACAGCCTAACCCCAAAAAGAGACTCCAAGACAATGAAAGATGCATGTCAAGTGCAAGGTGGAGCCAAGTATGGTGGTGTATGCCTTTAATACCAGCACTCTCCTAGGAGGCAGAGGCAGGTCTCTGTATTTGAGATCAGTCTGGTCTGTATATCAAGTTCCAGGCCAATCAGGGCTATGCAGTAAAGCTCTGCCTCAAAAAGGAAGAGAGGAGAACGGAAAAAAAAGGAGAGGAGAGGGGGGATAGAGGGAAGCAGGGGGAGGGAGGAGAGAGAGAGAGACTAAAATGACCTTCTGTGGAAGGCAAGGTTAACCTCCAGCCTACATGTATGTGTATGCACACATACACATGCACACATGCATATATGAATACAGAAAGGAAAGAAAACCTGGGGTGTGCATTATTCTCAGAAGGAATGTGTGCAGATATACCACATCTCATAAAGAATAACAGCCAGGCTCCTGAAATCAACTGTAAACTGGGAGCAACTTGTGGACAGTCTTCTCATGATCTCCAGTACATCCACTGGCAAGGCCAAGCACAAAGAAAATCTCCCACACATCATACAAGGAGACAAAAATATTCGTTCACGAGACCAAGTCCTTCTCACCTGGAAGAAACTGTACTGTGGATCCCCTGACAAGTCTTCCTACTTCCCAAGCCCACAGGTTTCCCCATGTACTCTGCCTATGGCTGTGCAGAGCAGGAAGGGGTGTGAGGAAAAGGGAATCCTTGAAAATGAATCTTAAAAGCAGGAAACACACTGTAAATACAAACACCAAGATTTTCAGGTTAACTATTGTTATCTCAAAGAAACAAACAAACAAAAAAAAAATCAAAGAAGCAGAAAAAGAATCTCATTGGGAAATGTCTCAAGGACAGACACTCATATGCAGCCAACACAGTCTGGCAAGAAACTGACGCCTCCAGGGGTAGGAGAAGCTGTGGCTTCTCGTGTCTGTGGACATCTCTGAACAAAATAGCGTTTCCTATGTCTTATGACGTTACAGAATCCCACACCATATGTACGCAGCATTGAAGAACACTGAGTGAGGTAGTAAGACAGCTGAGTCAGTAAAGTGTCCAATCCTCAGAATCCAAGTTAAAACTGGCAGAGGGTGGAGGGGAGACCGATGATAGTTAACAGCACATTCTGCTCTTTCTGGGGACCTTTGTTAGATTCCAGCACCCACATCAGGTGGTTCATAACCACCTGCAATTCCAGCTCCAAAGAATCCAATGCCCTCTGCAGACACTGGCACACACATGCACCAAAACACAGACCCACAAGTACACATAATTGAGAAGTAAAAATAAAGGGTAAAAAATAAAAAGCTGGTGTAATAAATGGACCTATAATTCAGAGCTGTGGGGATAGAGACAGGAGGAAGACTGTGATTCACTGGCCAGCCAGTCTAGATGAATCAACTAGCTCCAGGTTTGGTAAGAGACCAGTGTGTCAAAAAATAGGCGAACTGGCAGATGGCAGATAAAGGTGCTTGTTGCCAAGCCTGATGACCCAAGTTCAAGTCCCAGAACCACATGATAGAAGGAGAGAATCAGCTCCTGCAAGTTGTTCTCTGACCTCCACACATAACCTCCCCCCAACACATACACATACATACACTAATTAATTGTTCCCAGTCTCAAAAATTAAGATTACTGCAGTGCTTATGGGCTTGGGAGAACATTGAGTAAAGTCAAAGAGTAAAAGAACATAAAGAAGGAACAAGCTTGGGGTGCCACTGTGTAACGGGGTGACTAACAATAAAAGGTTTCCACTCCAGGTAGCTAGAATGGGGAGTTTTAATGTTTCCACAGGAAAACAATGAGCATTTAAGATATGAAATACATATACAATGTATTTGATTGTTACACAGTCATGTGTATGGAAACATCACAGGGTACATAGAAGGGTGGGTGTTTAGAATGCAGTACATCTCATCCCTCCTCAACGTACTTCATTTTTCAGCAGAGACCACCCATCACAGAGACCCACAACTGGTCAAAATGCACAGAACAACTGGCTGTGAGTCATGAATTCATACATTACAACACAACCCTTACTCCTACAGCTGAGGAAGAGGGGGCAGAAAGATCATAAAGGGTGGAATGGCACCCCGGCTATAAGACAGTGTGTTCTATAAATGACAGGGAGCTGCACCCAGAAAACTGTTAACAACAGGGTCACCTAAACAAGACCTGCAGAATGGCAGCACCTGCTGACATGCCAGTGTGCATGGAAAAAAATCTGGCAATTAACGGCTGCTGAGAGGGGGGATCGGCTTGCTCCAGGGAGGAGATCCTGGTAGGTCACCCAATGCCAAGTGGTCATCCCTAAATACACACACACAGACACACACACACACACACACACACACACACACACACACCACAATCCTTATATCCTTATTCCTAAGACTGAGGAAAAAGAGGTAGACTGTGAGTGGAGTCACCAGGGGTGTGCTGTGTGTGTGTGTGTGTGTGTGTGTGTGTGTGTAACAACAGTAAGTAAAGGAGAGGTCATGGAGCTGAGAGGGATGGAAGGACACGGATGTTTTGGAGAGGGGAGAGAGAGAATGAGGCAAAAGTGATTTAAATACAGTACTCACGTATGATAATCTCAAAATAATACATGTAAAAAAGCAGCCCCACAAACACATTCAGCTACTTGTGTTTATCTTGTAGTCAGCGATGCACACCAGCTGAGTGCGGTGCTAAAGCTAAGAGGACCCAGAGATGCCTCTCTTCAAGAGGACAGAGGCATAAATAAAGCGAATTCTTTATTAAGAGCCCTTCAGGATTTCCTCTCTTAATTATAAGCATGATCATTTTAAATAATGAGTATTTGAAATCTCTTGGGCGTGCGTGTGACACCCTGTGTGTGATCAGTTATAAATCCGTGGAAGGTCTGAGCAGCATGAGGGCTCAGTGTGTAAAGGCACATGATGTCCAGCCATACACTGCCTATGTTTGGTCTTTGAACCCCACATGGTGAAATGAGAAAGCAGATTCCCATACGTTGTCCTCTCACCTCCACACAAGAACCATGGCATATGTGAGCGCACACATATATCAAACAAGTAATAAAAGATTTAAAATGGCAGATATGGAGAGGGGAGCTGATGGAGAATCTGTGGCTTCTGCTGTACTCTTTTTGGGTGGTTGGGAGGTGGAAGGAGGTCTCCTACAAGCATGTATTACTTCTGTGATTTGGGAAGCTTAGGTGTTGGTGACAGGAAAGGATCCAGAAGTCACTGGCAGGTGGGTGGGACAAATCCACCTGGGAGCTCAGAAAAAACATCTCTAGTCTGAGCCCCAAAACAGATCCTACCATGTGTCACTCCCAACACTGCTAGAACAAAATGCAGGCAGAGCAGCCACAGTGAGAAGCCCTGGGACCCACCAGGTGACATTTAATAATCACGTTGCCAAGCCTCTGGGACAGGTGTGTTTTCGTGGGTTTTCTCCCCAACCACAGAGCTTCGGAAGAAATGAAAATGCTGATCTCTTATTTGTGCTATAAGCAGCCTGCCAAAGTTTGCAGGGATGCCAGCTGTGGGGGAGGAACAGTCAGCCAACATGCAAGGAGCACTGCTTCTCCTGGGATCTTCTCGATTTATAGGATATTGTCCCCAAACCCCCATGACAGTAGAGTGCCTGGGCTGCTTTGCACAGTTCCACCAACCTGAATTTGGAGGACGACTGTTGTGTTTGTTGAGTAATGGAGCATTTGTTTGTTTGTGAGTGACAAGGTCTCATGTAGCCCAGGCTGGCCTCAAACTCCCTATTTAGCCAAGGATGACCTTGACATTTTGCTCCTCCTGCCTCCAGCTCCAAACCTGTACCACACATGTACCATCAGTTCCAAATATAAAACCTTCGTGCATGTCAGGCAAGCACTTAGCCAGCTGACATACATCCTGAATCTGAGAGCTGAGGCTAGACCAGAGCATCTAAGTGACATGGCATCAGGACCAGGGATGCCACCTGACAAGCAAGGGCTTACTGCTCAGAACAACCCAGAACCCAGAACCAGTAAGATGGCTAATCAGGTAATAGCACCTGCTGTGTAAGCCTGGCAACCTGAATTTGATCCCCAGAGCTCATGTCAAGGTGGAAAGAAGAAACCAGCTTCACAGAGTCGTTCTCTGGCTCCATACATGTGACATGGTACCAGTGCCCATATACCATGCACATACAACATTAATAAACACATTTCGAGAATACAGCCTACATGTGTTTGGTAATTCTCAAGTGTGAACCCATCACCACAATCAATTGAAGAAAATCAACCTCCACAGACAGTCCTCCTCTCCTTCCCAACCCCAGCCCCAGGCAGACACTCACTTCCTGGCTATGTGTTTGCCTGCTCTGGACAGTGTCTTAAAATACTTTCAATTTGGTCATAATTATATATTCATGAGAAAAATACTCCACACCCCCCAGTCACCTGGGACATGCAAAACCAATCCTCACTGAACCTCACCTGACAGAGGCTGTCAGCCAACAGGAGACAACCAGGCTGCGGGGAGTGGGGACTACACGCTGTGGGTAGCAAGTGAGAATTCACACAGTCAGGGTCAGGAGGACAGAGAGCCTTCCAACAGGAAAACAGGATGACACTTCCTGAATGGGCAGATTTTACTCAGCCCTAAATGAATGAAATTCTGTCATTCACAGAAAAGAAAAGAAAAAAGAAAAAAACAGGTAAAACTAGAGATCAGTGAGTTAAGTGAAATAAGCCAGGCTTGGAAAGACAAATACTGTGTGTTCTCTCCCTATGGGGAGTGTGTTTGTGTGTGTGTGTGTGTGTGTGTGTGTGTGTGTGTGTGTGTGTGTATGTGTGTGTGTCCACATATGTGTGTACATGTGCACGCATGTGTGTGTACATGTGCATATGTGTTTATGTACATGTATGTATACATGTGTATGTATGTGTGCATGTGTATACATATGGTGTATGTATGTGTGTATGTATGCACATGTGGTGAGTGTGTGTGTGTGTGTGTGTGTACACTCGTACATCTAACATAGAAGTAAAAGGAACTGTATGTAAGAAGAGAATGTGAACCAGAATGTGGGGTAAAGGGAGGACAAAGAGGGTGATGGGGTGAAGATGAGTGAAGCACAGAACACATGCGTGTGAAAACAGTGACATAAGTATTCTGTATGACTGCACACTGTTAAGCTGGTTTTATTAAGCTGGGTTACACAGGCCATTTTCACACACATATAATGTATACTGAACACACCTGAGACCCTCCCTGGGTTACCCTTCCACCTTCCGTTAGTCTTCTCTGTTCCCCTAATCAATCTCTTGTCAAGTGCACACATATGACGCAATATACACACACACCTACATGCATTGCGTTTGTATATGTCTATGGGTGGTGGTTTGAATATGTTTGGCCCAGAAAGTGGTACTATTAGAAGGTGTGGCCTTGTTAGAGGAAGTGTGTCACTGTGGGGGTGAGCTTTAAGACCCTCAACCTAGCTGCCTGGAATCCAGTCTTCTCCTGTCTGCCCTTGGATAAAGATGTAGAACTCTCAGCTCTTCCAGCACATCCTCCTGGATGCCTTGATGATAATGGACAGAACCTCTGAACCTGTAAGCCAGCCCCAACTAAATGTTGTCTTTATATGAGTTGCCTTGGTCATGGTGCCTGTTCACAGCAGTAAAACCCTAACTAAGACAGAAGTTAGTACCAAGAACTGGGGTATTGCTGTGACAAACCTGACCATGCTTTTGTTTGGAAGAATGTGGATTTGTGGACTTTGAACTTGAAAAGCTGTGGAATGCTTTAAGTAGGGCTTAATGAGCCATCCTAGTAGGAATATGAAAGACTTTGTTGCTGAGGGTAATATGAACTGTGGAAGACTGGATCTAGAGGTTTCAGAGAAGAATTTTAATATGTGGCCAAGAGACTATTCTTGTAATAGTTTGGTGAATGTGGCTATTTTTTGCCCTTGTCTGAAGAGTCTGCCTGAGGCTAAGGTAAAGAAATTTATATTAATTGCATTGACAAAGGAAGTCTCAAAAAGCTCAACACTCTGTTGGTTAAGTCTCATGAAGAGTGTTTTGAACAAGCACAGCAAGCTTAGAAAGGAAAAATATAAAATGTTCGGTTCAAGTAACAAAGGGGCACTAGGAAGTGAAATGGAGATGAATCTTGTGTTCAAGGATATAAAGAGATTAAGGGAGTGGTGATTTGGGGCGAGATCTCACCTGGCTAAACTTATTGTTTGTGTTTGCAGTTGAACAAGGAATAGTTTGGACTTTTAATCTGGAATGAACTATAATCCAGAAATGGAAAGAACGTTTGTGACCAGATCTTGAGGCTGGAAGTCACAGGCTTTTGATCTGAATCTTGAGGAACAGTGGCCATAAAAACTTAGGCCCAGGCATGGTGGTATACACCTTTAATCCCAGGAGACAAAGTTACGCAGATCTCTGAGTTCAAGGACAGCCTGGAACAGAGAAAGTTCTAGGTGAAGAAAAGCTTTAATGCAAGCATGGTGGCACATGCCTTTAATCCCATCATTCAGAAGACAGAGCCATACAGATCTCTGAGTTCAAGGTCAATCTACAGAGCATGTTCCAGCACAGCCATGCTTAGGCAGTAAGGGAGTTGGAAAACAGAAAGCTAATAATAGAATAAGGGGGGGTGCTATTTTTCAGCCCCAGCAAGCTGCGGAACTTGGTAGCTTCGGCCATATGACTTTGGCTTTAGAGTCAAGAACAGAAGGAACTATTGGGACAATTGATGCTGGTTGGCTGGAGCTACGAAATTAGCAGTGATTAAGAAGAGACTAGCCTCACTGAGGTGCAATCTTCTGGGAAGTGTTTTCTGAGATCACAAAGAAGCTGTGTTCCGGAGATAGCCAATGTTGAATCTCGTGCTGCACCCGTAGTTGGTAATGTGTAAGGGTCACCCAGGTGGTACTGGTTTTGAAGGCATAAAGAGGTCATGGAGAGCAGCTGAAGCTTGGCACTGTGAAACACCAGAGAAGGCCATTGGTGATAGTGCAGCCTTAGTTGCAATTGACTGAAGGGGTCTCGCAAAGATTTGTCAACATGAAGAGAGCCTATGGCAGGCTGTTGGTGAAGCCTAGTTACAGTAGAAGACCCCAGTGTATTGGAGATGCCAGTACCATAGGATGGTCACCAAGAGCAGCAGCAACAGTGGAGTGGATCAACCAGAGCCTAGAGTGCTACAGAGGGCAGAGCTGAAGTTATCCAAGCCCATTGGAGGTGCCCAGAAGATCATGTGTGGATCCCAGACACTGGAACAAGAAGCTGTGAAGTTGAAGTTGCCTTGAAAACCCCAAGGTGTTCAAGAACCATGCTAAAGACTATGGGGACTTTGGAAGTTGGATTAAATGTATTTTTTTTATTATGCTATGGCTTGTTCTGGCCCCCAAAGACTCATGTGTTTAAACAGGTCTATGGGGGTCAGGGAGTTATGTGGTGGTTTGAACATGCTTGGCCCAGAGAGTGGCACTATTTGGAGGTATGGCCTTGTCGGAATAGGTGTGCCCTTGTTGGAGGAAGTGTGTCACTGTGGGGGTAGGCTTTAAGACCCTCATCCTAGATGCTTGGAAGCCAATCTTCTCCTATCTGCCTTTGGATGAAGATGTGGAACTCTCAGCTCCTCTAGCACCACAACTGCCTGGATGCTGCCATGCTCCCACCTTGATGATAATGGACTGAACCTCTGAATCTGTAAGACAGCCCAAATTAAATGTTGTTCTTTATGAGAGTTGCCTTGGTCATGGTGTCTGTTCACAGCAGTAAAACCCTAACTAAGACACCATATAAACTGTTTCTCTTTGTGAGACTGGCATTCTATGGTGACCTCCAGTTGTGACCATTTTCCTTGCAAACAACATGACTTTATTCTTCTTCATGCTGAGATATAGCCCATTTTAGGCAGCATGTGTACCACATTTCCCTTATCAACTCCTCCATGAAATGGTTTTTTAAAAAAGTAAAAGTAAGCATATTAAACTTAATACTTAAGACAAAGCTCTGCCCTAGCTGACTCCTTGCATCTTTCCAACGCTATCCACACCCCATAAGATGCAGCACTTCACATGTGGCCCTGTACCAGGTACCAGCAGCCTTCTATGCTCGTAGTTCATCAATTTCTCTACAGCCTTCTATCCCTTCTCACCCATGTCTCTATCACAGTCCCTTCCACTCTGGCTCCATGCACTTCCTGAGCAAGCTCAAACCACAGGGCCTTTGCGCCTGCTCCTTCTTAGCCCAAGTGTTCTTTCCTAGGACACCAGCCTGTGTCCTTTCCTCATTAAATTCACATTAGGATTCCTCCTGCCCACCTCACTGAAAAGCAAATTCCCTCAGCCCAGGACCCTGATCTCAATTTCTCTTTCTCACCTGGCACCTAACACCAATATACTTAGCTGGCATCACAGTAAATGTATCTTCAATGAATATCCAGGACACAATTTAGGATGGTGCTTCTTACATGTTTTTAGGTTGTTAACAGGCACTATTAAAAAGCTAACTCATATATACACATTTGTTCATCTGAGGAATACAGAGCTGCCCAAATGAGCTGAAGAAAGAACATTTATCTAAATTCTTTTATCTCAGGAGTCTTTTGTCTGCTTAACATTCCTTGGAAAATTCCAGGCCCAAAAAAAAAAAAAAAGAAAGAAAGAAAGAAAGAAAGAAAGGAAAAAGCAAAAACAAAACAAAACCAAAAAAAAAAAAACCAAACAACCCCACAGGTTTATCTAGACTAATTTGAAAAATGAAAGGATCTGAATTTTGGTGAAGCCAGGCTGATGTATTTGTAACCAAGAGCCAGTCCCAAATCCCTGAAAGATATTTCCAAGAGTATTGTATGGATAAACACCCTAGAGATAGCTGGAATCAATTAGTGATGTCTTCATGGAATGCAGCAACTGGAATAGAAAACAACGAGTGTTAAAGAACAGAATTCTGGTTAGGAAGGTCAGATTTCCTGTGAGGTCAGGCAAAGATACTTCCATGTATAAGTGAGCCCCAACTCAGTAACAGAGATCTCCAAGAATACTGTTCAAGATAATCTTCCTGGGAATGAATTTGGATCAATTAGTAATGTCTGCATAGGGCACATGTTGGATGGTGTCCTGTAGTAATTTCCTCCTGATTGAAAAATTCTGTCCTGAAGGGAGCCTTTTGAGACTCAGGTAGTAAGCGACTTACGAGTCTTAGGAAGTCTCTGTATGGCCTCTGAACCTCAGGTACTTCCCATTTCTTCTTCACAGCCTTTATTTTCGCAAGAAAGTTCTTGCAAGGGCAAGAAATATAGAGAGCTATCGCTCAATAAAGCCTCGAGGATCTCCACACGAGAGCTCTGAGCGCCGCTTTGTTTTGCCGATCAATAGAATGAAGCATGGTCTTTAAAGACATCAAAGAAACATCGAGAGACAGATGCAGAGCTGAGGAGAAAAACAGCACCCACTGTTTACCACGACCCCCACCTCTTTAGACACTCTGAGAATCTCTTCCAAGATTTTACTGACAACCATTAAAGGCCATAGGTGCTGCTTGGTTCTCTTCTCATTGAGCCCAGATTCTCCAATGACGTGTATCAGGCAAAGCAGGTTTTACTCTGTCTCCAATGTGTATCCCACTTAGTCCCATATTGATATGACAGTCGGTTGCAGAGGGGCCACCTCTTGAGGCTTCTCCACATGGAACAACTGCTTTGGTTCGGATGTGAAATGCCCTCCAACAGTCTAAGCTTGTCAGCTGGAGGCATAGCCATGACCCTCTGAAAGCCTTAAGGACTGTAGCTTGGAGCCACTTCTAGCTCAAGTTTTCTGCTTCCTGGTCAGCAGTGCTGTGAACAAGCAGCAAACTCCTGCCATCCACAGTGCCATAGTGCCACGCCATCCCTGCCATAATTGACTATGCTCCCTGAAACCACGAGCTAAAACAAATCCCTCCTCTCTTAGCTTATGTCAGGTATTTGGTCAGAGTGACATAAATGTAACCAATGGAGTCCACCCCTCAGCCCAGCCCACTTGCAAAGCAGCACACCCAACTACACTGCATTGGTTACTTTTTCTATTGCTGTAACAAAATACCTGACCAAAAAAAACTTTAAGAAGAAAGGCTTTATTTGGGCCCACACTTCGAGGGTACAATACACCATGGTGAGAAAGCATATGGAATGAACTTGAAACAGCTGAACATGTTGTGTCTACAGAAAAGAAGCAGAGAGAGACGGATGCTGGTACTCCGCTCACTTCATCATTTCTGTTCAGTCTGGGACCTATTGTGTGAAAAAGTGTTGCCCGATGTTAAGGCGGGTCTTCCCATCTCAGTGAATCCAGTCTAGAAAACCCCTTCACACACACACACACACACACACACACACACACACACACACACACACGCTCAGCCGCTTGTTTCCATGGTGATCTAAAGTCCAACAACCATATCCACACATTTCAAGTGGCTCAACTCCAACACACACACAGCAGAACTCTCCAGAGCAATAGTGGAAAATGGGTAAAAGTGAGAGGGTTATAAAAGCACGAACAGACAGGGCTCACAAAAGACCGGAACTGCCAACACTCGAAGGAGGAAGTCGAAACCCACTGGGAATGGGGACCGGAAATCAAGCAAAATCCTGTGTTAGCTGGGACCTTCCTCTGGTTACCACCCTCATCCTCCAGATCTCTGCTCAATTCTCCCAAGTAGATGTTATTTTCTCCGTGACTCGGGCTGCTGGTTATGATTCATGAGTGTGTTTAAGAGTTTAGTCCCTGTCTTCCCTGCCAGTCCGAGAGCTCCGAGAAGGGAGCAACTGCGTTTGATTTATTCAGCACTGTGTCCCAGGACTAAGAATGTCTGGCAAAAGCAGCCCTGTGACAGTTTGAATGTGAATGTGTTGGGCGCTTGGTTGACAGCCTGTGGGGCTATTTTGAGAGGTTGGGGGGCTTGGGGGTAGGGCCTAGCTGAAGGAAGTGAGTCTCTAGGGTGTGCCTTTGAAGGTTAGGCCTAGTTCCCTGTGCTTGCCCACCCCTACAACCCCCAGCTTCCTGCTGCCCTGAACTGAAGGAGCTCCCGTCACACTCCTGCTGCCATGATGTTCTCTGTCCAAGCTCGTGGAGTCACACTATCATTGACCCTCTGAAACCATGATCCAAAACAAACACTTCCTCTTTCAAGTTGTTCTCACGGGTACTTTTTATCAATGTTGTGCAAAAGCAACAGATGCAGATATTCAGTGAGCATTTACTCAGGGCTGAGGGAGCTCAGTCAGTAAAGTCCAAGGCGGCCATGTTAGCATGAAGGCCTGAGTTTGAGTCCCAGAACACATGTTTTAAAACCTAGGTGAGGTGGTGTATGCACTGAGGAGGCAAAGACATCCCTGGGGCTTGCTGGCCAGATAGCCTTGCCTACTTGCCGAGTTCTAGGTCAGTGAGCGAGTGATATTGTAAAAAAAAAAAAAAAAAAGTAGCTGGCAACACACACACACACACACACTGAATATATGTATGTACCCATATGCACACAATGAGGATAAAGTACCCTAAGATTGTCTATGTTCAGATCAAGGACCATCTCCACCAAAGCAGAGGAAATTCAAGAGTGTTGTCTGCCTTCCAGCCATAGTGGCCAACTGGGAACAGAACCAAGAGGAACCAGGGCTGGTCTAAGACTCTCAGACCTATGCAGAGAGAAGCGATGTGAAGAGGTGACGCCATCCCTCCAAACAGCACTAGGAAGCTGGAATTTACTGCTCCTGAAAGGTACAAAAGGAGGCACGGTGTAAATTCTCCCAAAACTTAAGCCTTTTAAATTCTACAGCCCAGGAGCTGTCAGAAAGCAATATTTCCTGAACTACGGATTCTAATAAAACTGGCTCTGAGCTGATGAAGCCTTCGTGGGTAGCCGGAGGGCTGAAAGATGAATAATCGGCCCACATTAGGCCATGTCATTTAAATATTCCTTTGCAGATTTGTCAGAAGAAAAGTTAAGTAAAATTAAAGTTCAAATGAAAATGAAAAATTAAGTTATAATCAAGGCTATCATTTCATAGTGGATTTTTTTTTTTTTTTTTTTTTTTTTGGAACAAGCAAGAAAAGTCCCATTTAAGAGTTCCTGTTTTATATTTATGGGTCCAAATGGAGGTGTTCCCGCAGAGTCCTTTTTAAAGGCTGATGCCGAGGGCTTGGGTCTCCTCACTTTATTTAGATGCTGAATACAGCTTCAGGGGAGAAAATAACACCTTGCTTCTAGGGGCAATCCGATTTTAATCAGTTTTGCTTTATTGGAATTTTCATAGGAGTCTGGGTACTAGAGACTCAGAATTAATCTAAGTCATAAACAAAGCAAAAAATGGCGTGGGGAGGAGTGAACGGTGATTCAGCACTTTTAAGCTAGGGTTCCTCTTGCCTCCACTGTGCACAGCCAGAAAGTGGGAAGGACACAGCCATGTCAGCAAGAGTGACCCGCAAAGTCAGGGACTTGCTGAAGTTTGTCCCAGACACAGAACAGCTTTTTACAGGGCTCCAGAATGTTCTCCATCTCCAGACAGATGGAGGAAGGCAGCTGCTGGAGAGAGGCATCACAGCAGGGAGATGTCTGGGGGCCCCTGGAGGGTGAGGCAGCTTAACCCAGGAGGTGAAACCCAGGCTCCAAAAGGTGCGTGGTTACAACAGACCAAGCCTCATATGATACTTCAGCAAGACACCTCTGCCACTGCCACATAATGTCAAACCCCAGGTACAAAGAGGACAGCGTCCAGTGTCCTTGTATAGCAGAGACCATCAATCCAAAAGCATCTTGTTAATGAAACTGTGAAGTGTCCTCCCCAGGCAGAGTCTAAGCCTAAAGGCAGCAGAAACTGAAAGGGAAGAGATGGTCATCTGGCATAAAACTTTACTTAGTTACTATAAGACGATACCAAACAATTAAAAAAAACAAAAAGAAGAAGAAGAAGAAGGACACTAAATAACTAAATAAAATAGTAATAATGCCAAAGACAATGGAAAAAAACAGAAGAATGAAGAATAGAGAACACAGAAAGTAGTTACAGTCAAGGTGTTGGAAAAGGATTCAGGAGTTAAGAATGCCTGCTGCTCTTTCAGAGGACTGGAGTTCAGATCCCAGCATCCATGTTGGACAGCTCCCTGAGGGAGCTGTTAACCCCCTCTGCTGGCCTCTATGGGCACTTGCACATGTGCACATACATACATCCAGACAAACACATAAACAAATAATAAGAATAAATCATTTTCTAAGTTAAGATAATGTACTAAACTTGACTCTATCAGTAATTATACCGACTGTTAACGGCCCAAACACTCCATAAACAAGTTACAGACTGAACAGAAAGTCAGAATTAACTGCATGCTGTTTATGAGAAACAATTAAATAAAAGTGGCATCAAGATTAAACTAAAAGTAGTAGGGACACATAGAGCAGTGACACCGTCACACCAGCCTACACAAACCTTTAGACAAGGAATATTAGCAGAGATGAAGCATGGTCATTTGTGGTGATTTAAAATATGCTCCATTGATAGGCAAGACAAAATGAATTGAGTTTGCTATGCCTATCAATTCAGTTCCAAAGGATGTAAACAAATTACTGAAAGAAACAAAAGAGAAATCCACCAGTCCTGCTGAAAGCCTGTTGGACCCCTAAGTACGTGATACAGCAACCAGGAAAAACAAAGCCTGCATGACACTAAGAACCAACGTGTCCAACTCAGTGTATTTTAATATTTATTTTTATTATTTTTAAATTATGTGTATATGCTTATGTCTGTATGAATGTGAGTGTCCATGAAAACCAAGAGGTATCCAATATCCTGCAGGGGGAGTTGCAGATGGTTGTGAGCTACCTGATATGGCGCTGGGACCCAAACTCTGGTCTTCTGGGAGAACAAGTGCTCTTAACTGCTGAACCGTCTCTCCAGCCACTATCTCCATTACCTCCAGTCTCAATAAATATTTTTCAACATTTTTAGATTAATTGTATTTTATGTGCATTATGGTTGCCTGAAAGTATGTAGATGCCCCATACGTGTAGCTGCCACCCACAGATCAGAAGAGGACTTTGCATCCGCTGGAGCTGGAGTTAGGGGTGACTGTGAACCATCATTGGGTGCTGGGAACCCAGGTCCTCTGCAGGAGCAGCAAGTGCTCTTGACCTCTGAACCATCTCTCCAGTCCCCAGATATATTTCCTAAATCTACTTATTTCTGTTACTGGCCTTCCTTTAATATCCCAGGCTGGCCTAGAATTCACTGTGTAGCCCAGGCTATCCTCAAAACCCATAGGTGATCCTCTTGCTTGGCCTCCCTAGTACTGCAGACATGAGCCACCAATATTGCTATTTCTTCAGAATGAAGCCTACTATTGAACTCACAGGCCAGCTCTCCACAGTGGGCTTTGTGGGGACCACACAATTTTCTCCTGTTGGAGCTAACGTACAATGACTCACAACTTTTCAGAGAAAACCTCATACTTCCAGACTTTACCTTCCTTTCTGTTCATACTTTGAGCTAGTGTAACAAAACTATGGGTTTTTGCAAGAACCGTTTACACACATACATAACACCATGTTCTGCTCAGTTCTTCCTATTACCTTCCCTTGTCCTCCTTCCCTCCCACTGGTCCCCTTCCTCCCCCATATAGACTTGCCTCTGATTTCATGTCTTATGTGTACATATGATATGCTTCTGTATGAGTGAGGGGGGATGTGTGCACATGTGTGTGTGCATGTGTGTGTGTGTGTGTATATGTGTGCATATGCATGTGCATGTGTATATGCACATGTGTGTGTTCATACATACTGTGTGTGCAGGTAGAGGCCAGAGACAGACACAATGTCCTGCTCTCACTGTCTGCCACACTCCTTTGAGACAGGGTCTCTCACTGAACCTAGAGCTCTGGTGGTTGCCAACAAGCCCTGGTGGTCCTTCTGTCTCCACCCGCTCCAGAGCTGGGGTTACAAACGGTATGTAGCTATACCTATGTTTTTATGGAGGTGCTGGAAATTTGAACCTAGGTCCTCACACTTGGACAGTGAGTGCTTCTAGCCATTGAACCGTCTTCTCAGACCCTCTTCTTAAGAGTCTGCATGTGAAATAAACCATGCAGTATTTGTTGTTGTTGTTGCTGCTGCTGCTGCTGCTGCTGCTCCCATTTCCTTCTTCTGTACCCTCTCTCTGTCCCCTGAGATACCTCTTTGTCATCTTCCCCAGCATCTTCCTTTGTCATCTTTTGTCATCTTCCTCCTCCCTCCATGGCCTGTGTGTTTTTCTGTCTGGAGTCTACATATGAGAAAGCACAGGGTATGTTCTCTTCCTCATATGCCTTGTTTCATCTCACCTGGTCATCTCCAGAGCCATCACTTTCTCTGAAAATGACATCATTGTATTCTTTTGAACAGCTTCCCAGAGCTTTTTAGCCACACCATGAGCGGGTACCACACAGGATGGCTTCTTTCTAAAGTTAATGACTTTTTTTATCTGAATACATTACCTCTTTAAAGCTCACTGCTTATGGATATGACTGTAGACACTAACTTCAATGGCAACCCAACAATGGAACTGACCAATAGCCAGACTCTGCTACCTGTAGAAGAAATGGCCACACCTGCCCTCTCTGTTGAGAGACACAATCCAAGCTGTCAAAGACATATCGACACTAGCCAGATTTTGTTTTTCACAGTTGGAAAGATGAAAGGGAACCCAAGGAAGCAGAACTTCATCATGAAGTAACTGAGACATTATTTAGCCAAGCCTATGCAGCGCCCCCAAGCAGCTCTTGGCTCAGCTAAAATTTCCCTTATGTAATGAATCACATTGGTCCTGGCTTTAAGTCTGAATCGTTCCATTAAACTGTGAGATACCTATCAATGAGCACTGTGTCAACTTTTATCTTTGTTCACTGTTGGGGCAGATGACAGGTCCTTCGGTATGGCCAGCAAGCACTCACCACTGAGCTACTCCACCACTAAGTACAAGCATACATGCACATGTGCTAGAGTACAACTTCAAGTTGATAAATGGTAGGTAGGTAGGTAGGTAGATAGATAGATAGATAGATAGATAGATAGATAGATAGATAGACAGATACAGACACACAGGCAGTCAGACAGACAGACAGATGAGAGAGTGAGTAGACAGGTAGATGTGTGGCAGACATTTGGGTAGATGGATGGATACATCTGTGGGTAGATAGGTGAATTGATGGATGGACAGATGAATGATTAAAGAGTGGATGCATGGATGCAAGGATGGATGGATGGATGGATGGGAAGCTTCGAGAAGAATGCATAGATAAATCATGAATGTATTTGGGTTGGTACATGGATGGATATAAACTATGAGATAGCCCTACAACAGTATGATTCAATCCTAAGGTTCTAACTTATGCTACAACATAGATAAGTCTTACAAATGTCACCCTAATGAAAGGCCAGCAATACTTTGTAACCACCCTAGGTGCCATGTGGTGGAGACCAGTGGTGTGACAATGGAGACAGCACCGGTGATGAAGGAAGGGGGTGGGGGAGTGCTGTCTCACAGATAGTGCTTATTGGTGAGGGGAAGTATGGGAGTGGTGGCCCCAATCACAGGACACTGGCACCCCAGAGATGGTGTATTCCCAAGGACATGAGTAGCCATTTTTTTAAATAGAGACCACTTGTGAGATTGGACTTGTTCCAAGTCGCAGGCACAACCTGGTTTGCCAAGTCCCATTTAAAACGTGACTTGCCACCTTCAAGAATCTCAAAAGTTTGCCTGAGTTGCTGTGGGGTCATTCAGATTTAATTTGATAGGATGGAACTTTCCAGAACCATACGGATACCAATTCAGAACCAGACTCACCTCAACTGATTTCCCTCCCAGGCAGGGCAAGTGACAGAGCTGGCACTTATGCAGCTATTTGCTTCGGGTTTTAATGGAAAATATGGTCATGTCACTCAAAGGAGAAACAAATCTCAACCCACACTGGAGCCAGAGCTTAATAACACGGCCAAGCGTTGGCGGAGGCTCTGCAGCGGTATCGAGCTCGGGAACAACAGCAAACCGCCTGCACCGCCCCTGCCTTGTGATCTAGGTGGGGAGGGGGAATATGGTGGGGGTAAGGGATGAAACGCCAGCACCACGCCTGCTTTGTAATATGGAGGGGTGAGGGGACATAGTGGCAGAAGTACTCCTTCAGGCTTGGCTGAAAACACCAAATGGGGTCTCGCAAATTAAAGCAGCAGATGATGGTCCCTCTGCCCCAAGCTAGGAACAGCCTTACACCAAAATATCCACGCGGGTACAAATCTAAACAGATCTAATTCCCCTGCAGCAATCCAAATTGTTTTAATGCAGTTTCTTGGTGGTATATTATATTTCTCTCAAAAGCAAATGGAAATCCCTCTGCCATGAATTCTGACCACAAATTGCTAAATTCTAGAAATGGGATAGGAGGAGAAATGGTGTTGGCAGCACAGAAGGCAGGGCAGAAGGCACTCCAGAGTCCAGAGATCTTCATCACAGGCGCACACACTCTCCTCTTCATCAAGGGACCAAGGAGTACTCCAGAGTGTGCTGTAAGGCTCCGGTATGAGCCTGCCTCCACTTCCCCACCCGTTTGCCTCTTGGCCATCGTTCCACTCACTGCTCTCCACTCTCTGAACCTCATCACCAACCAAGTCTTCTTCACTGCCCTCAACTACGCTGGAAGCATCATCTCCCTGTTCCTCTATCCTGAGAACACCCAGCACTCAACACAAGAACCAAAGGACCACCCATCCAGGCAGTTCGTTCATGGTCCCTGGCTCCCCACTTCCGTATCTGGTAATAATGAATATGAGTTGGTCCCCGGGGCTATAGAGATGGCTCAGTGGTTAAGAGCACCTACTGCTCTTATAAAGAACTGGCGCTCTGCCCACAGTATCCATATCAGAATTATCTGTAACTCCAGGTCCAGGGGATCCAACTCCTTCTTCTGGCCTCTGCAGGCAACTACACACACACATGAATATACATACACATAAACGGATCATAAAATAAAATTTAAAAAAAGATCAAGTTCACCCCCTCTGAGAGTATTCTGTCCCAGATCATCCTGATAGGCTTCTCTCTCACAGTGAGGACCTAGTGAAGCTGACCAGTTCGGTGAGATGCCCAGGGTGAACCCAATGAAACTGACCAGTTCAGTGAGGTGCCCAGGGTGAGCCTGATACCCTGCTGGTCCATGCCTTACACTCCTTCCTCATTTTCTGGCATCCTGGCCAGTCTTCCAGTCTCCAGCCAAACCCTCCTCTCTGAAAACTGCCCTTACTGTGCTGTTCCTCACTCTAAAATACTGGTCCTGGAGTTTGGAAGATAGCTCAGTTAGTGAAGTATTTGCCACGTGGGGTGAAAAATGGTCCCCATTCATATATTTGAATACTTGATCTCCAGTTGGAGAAACTCTTTGGGGAGAATTAGGAGGTATGGCCTTGTTGACAGAGTTGTGTGTGTCACTGGGGTTGGGTTCTGAGGTTTCAAAAGCCCATGCCATTTCCAGTTGGCTTTCTCTGCATGGTAGTTGTATCTTAAGATGTGAGCTCCCAGCTACTTCTCAGCACCGTGCCTGCCTACCATCATGGTGGAGGACATAATGTAATGGACTCAGCCTCTGAAACTGTAAGTAAGGCCTTAATCAAGTCTTCCTTTGAAAAGTGTCCTTGGCCATAGTGTTTCTTCACAGCAACAGAATGGTAATCATGATTAGCCCTGCCTTGCCAGTCCCTGGCCTGTGTCTCCATTGTGATGGCTGGGTAGTTGAGTCATAAGTTGTATGCTGAGTTTTTCTAGCAAAGCCTAGAGCTGGGGAGAACATAGCACTGGGCTCAAGAGCAGCCACAGTGGACATGTTCTACAAAAGTATCTTTTATTTGCTTGATGTAATTGCCATCTCGGAGGCTTGCCGCTTCTGTCTGCTGACCTAGGCTCTAGTCCTGAAAGCTTCTAGCATCTGTAAAATCGTATCTAGGCCTAGGATGTTTTCAGCCTCTGAGGCTTACTGCTGAATAAGCTCACCCTTTCTAGTTCTTTCTGAGCTCTGGCTGGTTCAACTCAGCTTTCTGCCTCAAACTCCTCTCCAGGCTGACTCTTCTGGCTTCTTTCGGCTTCTCCTAAATTGTTCTGCTTGGCCTCATACTGACTTTGGCTGTATGTTTTGGCTCCTTCTCATTCTCTGGCTTTTTCTGTCTTCACCTGTATTTAGCTTATTCTCTCTTGAACCTGTTTCTGTGAAATTCTCCCAGTAAAACTGCCTCCTCCTCTTTTCCTCTCTGCATTCTCTCTTAAATAGCTTCCCTTTGCTCTCCTTGTGAGAGTTGGGCATACTGTATTCTGTCAAATCTTCCTCTGATTCATCACTTTGCCTGCCACTCAATTAGACATCAGTTTCAAACATGGTGCTTCCTCCTAGAAACTAACTTTACCTTTGTTGTTTGGGATTAAAGATGCGTGCTTAATGCATGTCTGTATTCAAGGCAGAGGGGTTAACGGTGTGTGCTAAGGCTGAATCACACAACAACTAGAAACACGTTTTTTTTTTCCAGTAAACAACACAATCTCGAGGTTCACAGTGTGATCAGATATCCTGCAGCAGTGTTCCTTGCATGGACAGAGAGCCCCACTGTAGACTATATTCTGAGACTCTTGCAGGGAGGCGGGTTGGACACTGAGTCTCATGTAGCTCGGGATGGCATCAAACTGACAACATAGCTCATGCAGACCTAGAAAGCTTGAACTCTGGATCCTCCTGCCTCCAGCCTGCCCCCACCCCCACTCCTGCCTCCACCCTTGCCCCACCCCCAGTGTTGGGGTTTCAGGCATAGGCCATGGAATCATGACTGCTCAAGTTCTCCTTCCCTCCAAACCAGAGTGGTTTAGTTTCACACACCAGGACTGACAGATGTCATGTTCCTGCTCTGGACCCCAGACTACTGGTAGGTGACTATACTCTGATCATTGTCAAGGCTGCTATCCCTCCTCTGTGGGCTTAGGGAGAACTCTCGTCTCCATAGTTGATTAAAATCCAGGCAGGTGCAGAGGCCAGGCCAGGGGAGGCTGCAATGTCCGTGCTCCTAGTATCTCCACCTTTAGCACCATTGGCAACAAAGAGATTCTCAATGAGTGATGGCTAGTTTCTCTCAAACACTGTGGCCAAATTTCTCAGTCAACCACAATCCCTGCATGTGAACCAGAGCCCCATGAATGACCTCTGACACGAGAGTGCGCTGCATAGCAACCCAGGTTTACTGAGGACCCAGTGTGCCTGAGATTGCTGTAAAACCTCCTTCTGCTACAAGTCCTGTCTCTTGTGTGACCAGCAACACAGTCACACACTACACACCCCACCCTGAAAGTCTCAGTCTGCATCCCCACCTTCCTCTGACACCTTCAGCCATCCCAATCAAGGCAACCCTCCCCATCATGACTTTAACAGAAAATTTATTAGCAGCATCAGAATGAGAAGCTACACATGACATATGTAAGATTAGTATCATGGCCTCTTCACAAACTAGCAGACCTATACAGCCAACACTCAGTGTGGCGACACTCAGAGGGTCCTGCCAAGCTCCCCTAGGCCCTTGGTGGTCTCTCCTCATCCCCTGCTGCCAACAGCTTCAGCTGTGTCACTCTGGCCATGCTTGACTGAAGCAGAACAGCATCCTCACAGCAGCAAACAGAGGCAGGTCTGTCCCCCCCCCCCCCCCCGACACCCATCAGTATCTGGAGATGTGTGTGGCTGTCACACTATGGGACAGATGTGTTCCTGACATCTAGTGTCAGGGGCCATTGATGCTGCCCAGGAGGCATCAGAAGAAGGCCATGGTGAGAGGTCTGGATGTGGAGAGTGTGTGTGACCAGCTGTTGATGTCCCCGCCTCCTACTCTCACCCTTTCGTTCTGATCCATCCAGAAATTTCACAGGGAGGAAGGCAGAATTCAAAACAAAGATTCTGAGAGACTGAAACCTTGGTGCCATTAGAGTAAGGACATGGTTTCTCCTTCTCCTGAAGTGATTTTTCTTTAAGTGGCATGTGCTGAGCTCCAGGCATCAAGATCCCTACTAAGCTGTGGTTCACATGGAAGTGTGTGCACATGCCCAGGTACACACTGCCACTTGGATGCAGTCACCTAGCCACAAACACACAGACATACGGGGGGGGGGGTGAGGGGAACAGACAGACAGACAGACAGACAGACAGACAGACAGACAAAAACACAGAGATACACGAACTCAGGCATACAGAGACAGGCATATACACATGGCCCAAGCTGGAGTGCATGACCACTCAGAAGAAAACCTTGATGGTCAAGCTGCAGCCTAGCCTACTTCACAAAGTCTTTCTCCTCTGGGAAAGAAAGATAGATTTTTTCCCCTTTTCTCAAGAAGATGGATTTTCAAAACAAGTGCTTCTCCGTCTACAAGTAGGCTTTACCTCCCGAGCATCACATATTGATCAGCCTCTTATTGTCAATTTTCTTTGAGTTGAACTGGAGAAAAATATAATCTAATTATACCCCTCCTGACAGGTGGGGATCAGTCACCCTAAATCCAATTCTGCGTGCTTCTGTGATTAAGGTGCTTAATTTGGGGGATGACAGAGCAAAAGCTCTGGCCATGTTTTAATGCAATTAGCATGGAATGCATATATCCAAAGGCTCAGGATGTCACAGCTGCTGTACCACAGAAGTCACTAAGAGTCACTGACATCTCCCCAGACTTCCTGGAACACAAATCAGTAAACCTCGTGCTCCACTTCTACATGAGAAAGGAGAAGCAGTCAGCACTCCCTGGTCCTGCTGCCATCCCACACTGTGGCTCTTCAAGCCACCGACTCCTGAGTTTTCTATTCTGCAAACCAGCAAAAAAATATTTTTTATTTTTTAAATTTTGGAGCCCACATAAAGTTGACGATCTTTCTTCTTAGCAAGAAGGATAGGTGGATTAATCAACCGAGGGAACGTGGCAAAGGCACACAATGGGGTTTTATTTTTGTTGTGAAGGAAAACAAAACCATTTTCTCGGGAGACCAGGTGGAACTAGAGATCGACTCAAACCTGAGCCAGACTCAAAAGACAAACGTCACATTTGCTCTCACTTACGGGCCCTAGACTTTATATAGCTGCATAGAATCATTGACATGAAATCAAAACAGAGGCAAGGCTGCCTAGGAAAGGAGAAAGTGGTGGGCGGGAGTAGGAGGGTGGGAGGGCGTGTTACACTCAAAGTACACAGCATGCTTGAATGACGATGTGGTTGTAGGCTCACAGATGATTCCATCAGTTAAGGGCTAGCTTGGGGAACCAAGTTCCAATCCCTAGCAGCCAGATCAAAAAAACAGCTGGGCTTGGTACTGCACATCTGGAATCCCAGCACTGGGCAGAAAGAAAGAGGAGGAGCACCGGACCTCACTGGTCAGCCAGCCTAACCAAGTCAGTGAGCTTCAGGCTCAGTGAGAGACCCTGACTCAAAAACTAACGTGAAGGACAGTTGAGGGAAGATACCTGATGTCAACCTCTGGCCTCACAGAATTACAAGCATTAGCACCTCTCTCTTCCTCTCTTTCTCTCTCTCTCTCTCTCTCTCTCTCTCTCTCTCTCTCTCTCTCTCTCACACACACACACACACACACACACACACACAGAGTGGGAGGTCTTTATGAGACCCATGAACAATGAATGAACGTCAATAAAAAAATTGTTGCTATCACTATCTCAGCATTTTATGTATGGTGTTTTGCCTGCACGTGTCTGTGTATCACACGTATACCCAGTGTCTAACAGTGTGTTCAATACTCTGCAATAAGACTTACAGATAATTGTGAGCCACTATGTGGGTGCTGGGACTTAAACCTGGGTCCTCTGAAGAGCAACCTGTGCTCTTGTCCTGTTCTCATCTCTTCAGCCTCGGGAAGAAAAATTCAAGAGACTTTTTGAATTTCAAGATACTACCATTTCATACACAGAGACACACCCAATCAATCAGGACAGATGATGTGCTGCTGCAGTAATGACACCCCATAAAGACATGACCTGCTCTTCTTGCTTCTGCACTGCAGATGGAGGAGCCAAGAGGGGAACAGGTTTGGCCTCCACCCTCACCTGACCTGGAACGTGGGGAATGAGGCTGATGGTCATTCATCCCCGGAACACCCATACCCAGGCCAGGCAACATAGAGAGGACAGTATTAGAAGCTGCACACAGTCAAATTGGCACCCAGTCTGGAGCTCACACCCTGCACTTCCACCCCAGACCACTGGTCACTACTAGTCACCTCATCACAGGATGGAGGAAGGATGTGGCTCCTTCCACAGACTGAGGAGAGAAGAAGGGTGATGAATGTTGAAAAATTCATTCCTTCAGTGCACAATAATGTTTAAAATCTGAACACACACACACATACACACACACACACACACACACACACACACATACACACACACACACAAAACCTTTGATATAATTGACATGATTTTAGGAAAAGAAGCAACTATCTCCCCAGCCTCAAAAAGAAGAAAGAAAATCTTCGATCAATATTCACAGTTCTGTGATGTTTTCTCTGTGTCTTTGTTTCTTTTACGCCATGAATATTTGACACCAAATCACCCAGGACTAAGATACACTATCTGAGGGAGCCTGGTTCTAAACAGTTAGAAAGAATAATAAGGAGCAGGCCTCCTTAGGTGCCCTCACCACCAGAGTGAACACTCACAGAAATATTCCGAGCACTCAGCCCCTCTCAATGGTTTGACAGCCATAGCTCCAGTATCCTCTATGTGATCTCCATCCCTGGAAGCTTCCAGATATAAAGTCCCTACAACAACCATGTCCTCAGATCCTGCATCCTTCCTGCCTCCTCCTCTCATCCCAACCAAAGACCTCACAGCCCTGCGTTCCCTTCTTGATCAACCCTCTTTGTCAACTTGGACCCCTCCATCTGAAACACACCCCTAAACATGATCTTTCCTCCTTCTATCACAGCCACATGGTGTGGAGGGAGAGACTCCGTGCCTGACTTGACCAGCAGCAACATGCCTATGACAGCTCAGGCCTGCAGGGTATGATGGAGGCCTCACAGCATGGATACACAGCTCTGCCCCATCCCATAGGCTACACCTTCCCTGCTGATCACTTGGTCCCTCTAATGATGCTCAATTTGTATCTTTTCTACATCTCAAGGTCCAAAAACCCATCACACGCCTTTTTTTAAGACAAGGTCCCATACATCCCAGTATTTCAGTTTCCTTTCTGTTGCTGTATATATAAACCTGACCAAAAACAACGTGTGGCGAAAGGGGTTTTGTTTTGTTTACACTTTCAGGTCACAGTACATTACTGAGGCAAATCAGGGGAGGAATGCAAGACAGGAACCTGAAGGCAGGCCTGCTTGCTGTTGAAGGGAGCATTACCTATAATCACAGAACTCACTCACAGACAAGGCTAGCTGGCTCTAACAGGCTCATGCTTTGCTAGCTTTCTTATACAATTCAGGCTACTTACCCAGGAAATGACACCGCCCATAGTGGGCAGGGCCTCCTGCATCAATTAACAATCAAGACAACCCTCCCCAGACTCCCCCACTCTGGTTTCCCTGAGGCTGCTTACCAAAAAATCTTGCCTTCTCAGCCCACCCAATGATGCAGCTATCTGCCTGTGCTCCCCTCTACAGCCTGGACTCTGGCCACCCCAAGCTGCTGATGCCAGACCCATTCTCCAAGGATCATCATGACTCAGCAATCCTGTGCTCCAACATACCCTGGTGAGCCCAGTCCATGTGACCTTAACCTGCTTGGACCTCCCCAGTCCCCACACCTATGTGCCTTCCATAGTGGCTGCTCCATTTTGCAATTCTATCAACATGGTAACCACTACACCAAAGAAACCACAAGGACTTTCTGAAGAGGACTCCACTTGCCCAAAATTGACAAGTGGGATCTCATGCGTAGCTAAGGAAACAACAAACTGAGTGAACAGAAAGCCCACATAGTCCTTTTCAGCTATACATCTGGCAGGATTAACACCCAAAATACATAAAGAACTCAAAACACAAAGGGTCAAGAAAATAAAAGACCCAATATTGGGTCTGAACAGAGAATTCTCAATAGAATAAATAAATATGGCTAACACCTCAGAAAATGTTAATGGTCCTTAGCAGTTAGGGAAATGCACATTAAGTTGAGACTTCTTCATACCCCAATCAGAATGGCTAAGATCAACAAAATAACCGGCAAAGAGTGCTAGCAAAGATGTTGAGGGAAAGGAATCCTCATTCACTGAAAGGTGGTGCAGCCACTATGGACAAGCCTCAGCAAACTAAAAATAGATCTACATATAACCCAGCTATGACACTCCTCAGCATATGGCCAAGGACTCCACAGACACGTGCTCAGCCATGGTCACTATTGTCCTACTCCCAATATCTGGGAAATGTCCTTCAGCTGAAGGACACATGATGAAAATGTGGTGCCGATGCACCATGGAATAGTGTAAAGAAAAATGTTGTCATGACCTTTGCAGGTAAATGAATGGAGCTAGAAAATACTATATTGCGTAAAGTAGCCCAGACCCAGAAACACAAACACCACATCCTCTCTCATCTGTGGCTCTGAGCATACATGCTAAAGTAACCACAAAAAAAAAAAAAGCAGGAAAGTAAAAAGGGATCACTGGGGGGTGGTAGCTCTAGAGAAGGGAATAGTAGAATACAGGTGCTATAAAGTGGGAGATGGAAGAATGAGGGGCTTTAACTGAGGAGAGGAGGGAGAACAATATAAAAGGAGAGAAAGGAAGAGGGAATAAATAATACAGAAATCTTTGAAGGGACATAGGAGACCATATTATGTTATAGTTAACTAAAATTACTTATATAAAACATATATATGTATATGTATGTATATATATATGTGTGTGTATGTACATATATATGATATATATATATATATGAGTATATGGGTATATACATATATGTGTTTATATGTGTATGTGTGTATATGTGTGTATGGATGTGTGCATGTGTGTTTGTATGTCTGTATATTGTGTGTATGTTTATATTTATGTATGTATATACATGCATGTGTGTATATGTGTGCATGTGTGTATATTTATGTGTATATGTATGTCTGTTTATATGATTATATGTTGTATATATGTACATGTGTGTATACATGTGTGTATGTGTGAGTATGTATATATATATGTGCATATTTATGTGTGTGTTTGTGTGTTTATGTATATATGTGTGTTATATGTATATGTATGTATGTTGTATATATGTACATGTGCTTGTATGTGTACATGCTGTGTACATGGATATGTTTATATACATGTATATATGCATGTGTTTATGTATATATAGATCTGTGTGTTTATAGGAGTATGTATGTGCATATAGATTTGTGTGTATATATGTGTATGCATGTGTATATATATGTGTATACATGTGTATGCATGTGTGTACATGTGTATGAGTGTGTATATATGTTTGTGTATGTGTATATGTGTATATGTATATCCATGTATGTGTGTGTACATGGATATGTTTATATACATGTATATATGCATGTGTTTATGTATATATAGATCTGTGTGTTTATAGGAGTATGTATGTGCATATAGATTTGTGTGTATATATGTGTATGCATGTATATATATATGTGTGTGTGTATACATGTGTATGCATGTGTGTACATGTGTATGAGTGTGTATATATGTTTATGTATGTGTATATGTGTGCATATGTGTGCACATGCATGCTTGTGTATATGTGTGCATGTGTGTATATATGAGTGTATACATATGTATATATATGCATGTGTATATGTGTGTATATATGTGTGTATGTGTACATGAATGCATACATACATATCATTTAGATGAATTTATGCCACTTGAGATGATAATGACTCCTGCAAGCACCACAGACTATAAAATTTCAGTATAGACATGAGAAATCTCCTGTCAAACTACTTGATCAGGATTGAGTTATTGTTGGTCAGAACTGTCCAAGCTATTGATGCTGTCTTTGGTTGTGTCCCAGAAGCTGAAGGTAAGTCTCTGTTGCTGAAGACACCATGCACTTTGGACACAGGACTCAGAAGATTCCACCTGGATCTGACCTGGAAGCCTCCACCCTGAGAACTAGCTTTCACGGAACCAGAAGGTGCTTGCTACGTAAGCTGACAAGGGATGGAAGCAATCAATAGTTCTACTGGGCTGTGAAGCCTGTGAACCACAATAAAGACCAGCATGGCATGATATGTCTAAAGGTTGGGCGCTCCAAGGGCTCAGATGGAGCCAAGAGTCCTTGGTGAAGCCAAGGCGGAAGGCTGGCTGGGCTGTGTGGAGTATGCACGGATTCCCCTTGACACCCTGCAACCTAGTGGGAAAGAGAGGTTCTTCTTCTTCTGAGCCACTCCTGGAGGTCCTGTTGCTGGCCACAGATGCTTGGCTGCAGAAAGGACTGTGCAAAAAACTGCAAGTTGTTCAGAGACAATCCAATGAAATGGTACCATCTGGCTGCTAACAAGAGCTTTGGAGACAGAACGGCAGCAGGCATGCCCAGACAGTCTGGAACTTGGAGGGAAATGTTCACTTCAATAATCCCAGACTCTGAACTGGAAGATCTGTTTCCTCCTCCCCCTGCCTCTGACGTCATAAAGACTTAGTCCCTGGAGCCCAAGCAGCAGGGAGGCTTCCCCTCCGCACTCGTGGAACTCTGAAACTTGCTGGGAGGCCCACAGTAAAGGGGCCTTTAGAGAGGACAAGTCACCACACCTTCCTCTCCTCGTGACTGTACAAAACTTGAATAGCATGCTAACTGGAGCCTGGCCACAGTGGCAGGAGATACCAGGGCCTGTCCAATACCAGAGACAGGCAAAGCTGAGACTACCTGCTACAAGAGAGCTTGTAGTATCTGGCCATTCATGAACACCTGCATCCACACTCTCAATGAACTCCAGAGACGTGCAAAGCTTTCTAACCTGGAACTGTCAAGGTACATAGACCAGCAAGGGCCAGACGACATTTGCAGCCTTAGAAGCCCCTTCATCTGTGTCCCAAAGATTCTGTAGTGGGAAAGCAATGAAAGCCAGTACATACGTGAATGAATCTAGCTGTGTTTCAGTAAAACTTTATTGATCTATACAACTTGGTTGCCAGCTCTGGCCCATGTGCGACAGCTAGAACCTGTCTCTGCTAGACCACTGCATCTTGTTTAAAATCCTTACCTAGCTCTCAGTCGCTCAAATATTTGGAAATGAAATGAGAAGGTCAATATCTCCCCCTTACCATGGACAGAGGTGAAGCTTCCTACGGGCTCCATATTTGGATGTCACATGCTGACGAACCACCAGGGCAGGACCCTCCACTGAGGAAAGATTCTCTTCCAAGAGTCGAGGTGTGGTGGAGCAGAGCATTGTGGGAAGATAGAGTCTCTTGACAATGGATAAAACACTGCACACCTCTGCAGTTCTCTATAAAGATTCCGGCAAAACGTGGGATACAGGCAAGCAGCCCTTCATCTCCAGGGGTTCTGAAACCCCATCTACCACACAGAAGAAACATTTAAAGGTCTGGGGAGATTGCTCAGTGGTTGAATAACTTGCTGCAAAAGTAGGGGCACTGGAGTTTGAAACTCCAGAAACCCACCTAAGTGTTGGGTATGTAACTCCAGCCTTAGAAAGCGGAGACAGGGGATCTCCAGAGCAAGTTGGCTAGTGAAACTAGCCCTATCAGTGAGCTCTGAGTTTGACTGAGAGACCCTGGCTTGATGAATAAAGTGGAAGATCAGTCCCGACATCAACAGGAAGCCTCCACAGAAACACACATATACATGTACTCAGATCCATGTAAATAATCATGCATATACACACATGCACACCACACACAGAAAAACAATGGAAAAATGGAAATACAAAAACATTCAAACACTATCTTCTGTACTAAATACGTAGAGGCTTTGGTTGTTAAGCTCTAGACAACACAGCATAGCCAGTGGTGGGAGCATGGCACTGTAAGTCACTTACAGGTGACTGGAAGTCTACAGAGAATGTCTGTGAGTCACACACAAATACTACCATCATTTTATAGAAGGGACTTAAACATCAAAGGAATTTGGTGTCTGAAATGAGCCAAAAACCAACAGTGAAATGCTACAAGCTTTAAGAAATGGAAATTTTGGACTTCGAATTGATGGCTTACAAATCAGCCCTGAGGCAGGAGGATTGATGTGAGGTCAAGAGCCTGGGCTACATAATGAAACCCAGTCTCAGAAAATAAACAAGGGGTCAGGTGGCACATGCTTTAATCTCAGCACTAAGGAGACAGAGGCAGACAGATTTCTAAGTTCAAGACCAGTCTGGTCTACAGAGTAATTTCCAGGACAGACAGGGCTACAGAAAAACCCAGTCTCAGTAATCAAACAAACAAACAAACAAACAGGGGCAGAGAGATACCGCATCAGATAAAGCACTTGCCATGCAAGGCTGACAACCTGAGCCCAGCCCTCAGAAGCCATGATGAAAAAGAACTAATCTCACAAAGTTGCCCTCTGACCACATGTGCACCGAAGCATGCATGCATCCACACTCATGAACACACATCACACACAACAACAACAATAGTAAATGTGTAAATAACTAAATATGGATCTGAAGAGATGTCTCCGTGGCTAAAAATACTCTCTGCTCTTACAGAGGACCGGAGGACCGCTTCTGCTGGTTCACAAACACCTGTAACTCCAGCTTCAGGGGATCTGATACCTTCTTGTAGACCCCAAGGACACACACATACACACCACAGACACACACACATGCACATATATGCTCACACACATACAAACAAAAAAAAACAAATCTTAAAAAATAAAAATAACTAAGTAAATAAATAAATAGTAAATAAATAAATAAATAAACTAAATAAAATGAGTCAGCAGCCCCTTCTGTTTCCAGTCTGCCTGCCTGCCTGCCTGCCTGCCTGCCTGCCTGCCTGCCTGCCTGCCTGCCTGCCTGCCTCACCTGAGGATCCCCTGTCAGAATCTCTAGCCTGCACTTCCCCTGTGGCCCCAGCTGGCTACATCTTCAGCCCCCACAACCTGCATCTCAGAGCAAACTCAGCTGAGGAGCCCAAAGTCAAGTTCTTGTTCTTTCTATTGTCCTGGAGGTCACCTCAGACCCTACCTCTTCCTCACACCTTTTGCTCAGGATCTCATGAACCATTATCATGAATTCTCCTCAATTCCCACTGACCTCACTGTCATCAAAGCCACCAGCATCATCCCTGAGAGGCCCTGGACCAACCTACATGCGTGTCTCCTTCCTGTCCCTTGAGCTTCATGTCACATCCCAAAATACACAACAGAAAAGCAAACTAATTTGAAATTTGAGGTTAAAAATGATAAAGGCAAAGCCCAGGGCAGTGATACATATCTTTGATTTAAGTCCAAGGCCAGCCTGGTCTACACAGCAAGTTCTAGGCCAGTGAGGGCTGCATAGTGAGACCTTATCTAAAACTAATAATAATAATTACAAAGACATGGAAAAGCAAGGGGGCTCAGTATTCCTATTGAGCCTGAGGACCCGTGAGTTCAATGTCCAGAACATACACAGTGGAAGAAGAGAACTAATTCCTGCAGCTGTGCTCTGACCTGTACATGTGGGCAATGACACATGTGTACACACACGCACACTCACACACCCATACAAGCACACACACACACACACACACAATGTATCAAAAATAATTTACAAAGGAGTTTGCCTACAGTCCCTTCCACAGCAGTCTGGCAGTAAACAGCAGCTGCCATATAACCAAGCATTGATTAAATACTTCTGAAATCAGTAGAGCCAGAGCCAGCACAAGCCTCTCCCTAAAACCAGTGCAGGTACAGGAGGTGAGTGCCTCCAGAAGGAACAGTAGCGTCGTGTGTCCCCCAAAACTTTTTCTGTTCTAGCTCAAAGAATGACCCTGTGCTGTGCTTAGGTCTGTGTCCCAAACCTCTGTCCTTTGGGAGATATAGGAACGTCTTTCTGACTGCTACTTCCATCCTGCACCCCATGGAAGCTTGCTGTACAAACTGCAGACACACTGTGTCCCGGTTGGTAGCCATGTCTCCAGGCCTATGAGAGAGCATACCCAGGGGAAAAATCACCGTAGGGAGACAGTTTCCATGGGGGACATCCACAGTGCTCAGATGGAAATCCAGAAACCAGGTGTGGCCCAAATTCTCTATGTCACTAGCTGGTTCTGGAAGGCTTCAGAAGGCTCGCAAGGCACGAAAGTGAACACTGGGCAATCTGCTCTGCCCACCTATGTCCCTGCCACCTGGAATCCCAGCAGGCAATCTGGGGACCGGGAACCTCAAACAAAAGCAGAAGATGGAGATGATACCTGAATCCACCAGAAGGTTGAAATGGGGAAGAATGCCCTTTGTACCCTGCCAGTGGATCTGAGAAGGGTAAGAGAGTTGAAATCACCTGCATCATGTTAAACAAAAAATAAAACAAATAATATAAGATTGTGGGCCATCGAGATGGCTCGGGAGATAAAGGTGCTTGCCACCAAGCCTGACAACCTGAGTTCCATCTCCAGAGAGAAATGGTCTCTAGAACTCTATGTGCACATGTTGTCTCTAGAACTCTATGTGCACAGTATCACACACGTGTTCTGGTCATTCTCCCCCCCCCATCCCTCATTCATTCTCTCTCTCTCTCTCTCTCTCTCTCTCTCTCTCTCTCTCTCTCTCTCTCAAAAAAAAATGCAGTTTCAAAAACCTGTTTAGGCCTTTACGACTTACTTTGTATCTTGCTGAAATGAGACACCAAGCATGTCCCATTCTCCTGTGACTTTCTCATGCCCTACCTCTCCTTCCTCTGAGGTATCTAGTTACCTGTGCTTAACTGTAAGGAAGTGGAGGCCCATGGCTGTCCTGCAAACTTCTCAATGCCACACAGCAGGGAGTCACAGCAGACACTGACATTCAACATGACCCTGTGTGGCATTTGTCCTGACATGATGTAGTCACTGAAATCAACACACATTAGTTTTATCACAGCAATGGAAAAGTAGCCAAGGCAAGGCATGGAAGGCCTGGGTTACATCTACCTGGCAGAGCAAAAGCAAAACAGACACCATGGGTTGAGAAGATTGCTTAGTCAATAATGTGCTCACCTGGGACCAGAGTTTAATGTCAAACCAATGTCAGAAAGGGGGCATGGAGAGATGGCTCAGCAGTTAAAGAGCACTGGCTGTTCTTCCAGAGGATCCAGGTTCAAGTCTCAGCAACCACATGGCTGCTCCCAACTGTCTATAACTCCAGTCCTAGGGGGTCTGATCCTCTCCTCTCTCCTCCCTGGGCATCAGGCATGCATGAGGTACACAGACATAGATGCAAGCAAAACACCCATACACATAAAACAAATAAAAACATTTTAAAGAGAGGGAGAGATGAACATAGTGATGGGTTTATGATCCCCAGCCCTGGAGAGGCAAAGACAGGTGTATCCCTGGAGTTGGCCGGTCAGCCAGCCTAGACCAATGAGAGAATCTGTGGCAGGAAAAATATAAAGTAGCTAGTAGCATCTGAGTGACCCCCAAGGTTGGCCTCGAGAACTATGCAAAAATACATGTGTGTGCTCACACGCACAGAAATAAGTGAAAGTAACCAGTGGCCTTCAACTGCCTTCAGTCTCTAGGAAGCTGTTGACAGGATATGGAGACATTTTGCGTGTCACCTGGACAGAGATATGGTCCAACACTGCTCACCCACAGCTCAGCTGCTCACCTGACACCTCCACTAACAACAGTCTGGATCTGCACCCAGAAGCAAACTGTGGGGAGGTGAGGGAGCCATATTGCCTATTACCAGCAAAGATGATGTCTCAGGGTTTCTACTGCTGTGATAAAATATTGTACGTAAAAGAAACTTGGGGATGAAAGGGTTTGCTTCAGCTTATAAACAGAGTCTCAGAGCCCATCACTAAGAGAAGTCAGAGCAAAAACTCTAGGAAAGGAACTGAAGCAGAGACCATGGGGGTGAGGGGTGAGGACAGGACACTGCATACTGGCTTGCTCAGACTTCTTTCTTATACAACACATGACCTGCCCAGGGATAGCTCCACCCACAGAGGGATGGGCCCCTCCCACATCAGTCATTAATCAAGAAAATGTCCTACACCACAGGCAATTTGACGGAGACACTTTCTCTTTTTTTTTTTTTTTTGCTTTTTCGAGACAGGTTTCTCTGTGTAGCCCTGGCTGTCCTGGAACTCACTCTGTAGACCAGGCTGGCCTCGAACTCAGAAATCCGCCTGCCTCTGCCTCCCAAGTGCTGGGATTAAAGGCGTGCGCCACCACCGCCCGGCTAGACACTTTCTCAATTGAAGTTCCTCCTCCTGGATGATTTGTGTCATATGACAAAGAAAAAAGAAAAAACAAATGGAAAGCCATAGTCTTGATACACCCAGCACAGTCTTGAGGTACCTCCCCTCAGCAATCCCACTGACAGTTAGTGACCTTCCTCTTCTCATCCCAACCCACAAGGGATGGCTCAGCAGGTCCACTAAGGATCTGTGGGAAGCGGGGCCTCAGTGAGTTACTACCCTTTAGAATTCAGTTCCACCCAGCAACAACCAGGGACTCTCAGCCTGACTACCTGGTACTGAAGAAGGGGAAGCGGGTAGGCACTTCCCTAGAGAGGTTTTCCTCCCCTCCAGGAAGAGCCACAGGCTGCAAATCACACTGGGATCTCTCCCTGGGGTTGGAGAAAGCAGATGAAACTATGAGACTTCTGACCCCAAGAGGCAGGCAGCAGTATTTGCCTGGGTCCTGTGGATCGTAGATTTTAATAGTTATTTATGTATTTAAGTGGGGGTCAGGTGCAGGAACATGTCATAAAATTAGAGAGTGACCATGAGTGGGGGGAGGAGGCAACGAGGAAAGGGGAGGGCAATAGAACACAAGTAACAAGAAAGCAGAAAGGAGGTGCTGAGGGGGGGCAGGGTAAAACGAGAAGGTGAAGAAGAGAAAAAATAGGTGCATGCTTGTGCATGTGTATATGTGTGTGAGTGTGTGTGCATGCACACCTGTGTGTACATGTATGTACATGTGTGTGCAGGTGTGTGTGCATGCAAACACGTGTGTGTATACATGTGTGTGCATTCACGCTTCAAAATGCCATAAGAAAATCTAATACTTTATATACTAACTAGCATAAGATTATAAAAAAAATACTGTTTAGAATAAATAAAACTAGAAAAAGGAGAGGTTAGAAGTAGTAAGAAGTCCTCTCCGGGGACCACCCCTAGCAAGATGTCATGATTAGGGGGCCCAGAAGTTCTCTTGTGTCCCCTAAAAGTCTCCTTTACTAACAACCCAACCCCCACTCCACCCCAAAAACAAAAGCACAGCCAGGAAGCTGCTCAGAGGAACAGCCAGTCACAGGGAAGCCTCCTCCACCAGATCACCAGGAGATGAGAAGAGATATTTTATTCTTTAAAAAAAAAATGTCTGGATGTAGCCTGATGGTCCAGCAGCTTTACAGAGAAGAGTCCACAGTGACCTGTCACTAAGGAACAAGGAGAGTTGTAACACTCTCAACGAGCTAACAGTCCGTCGCTAAGGACAAAACCCCAGGAAGGGTGCTGCTCTCTGCTTGGCCCATTCTCTCGGAGCCATGGGTGGGGACTGGGACTCTGCTTCCCCAGGAAGGAGCCATGTCTCTTCAGTAGCCCTTTAATCTCTGCTTCCCATCCCCTATGCCTTCACACACACACACACACACACACACACACACACACACACACACACACCTGCCCCAGCCTGCAAACACCTCGCTGGATGATCAGATGATGCAAACACGGAAGAGGAATTTGGCAGGTGTTACAGGCCGCCCTAGGCTCTGGGTGATCTTTAAACTAAAAGCAGGAGAGTTTGCCCAGGGGGCCACAGGCCCCTTAAAAAAGAAGCTTACGACCAGGCCTGGGGAAGATCACTTCTCTCTAGATGCTGCATATTCCTTCAAACCTATACCACAGGGCTCCTGGCACCCACCATACTCCTCGCCAAAGGCTCAGTGGGGTTTGTTTTAAAATTCTTTTCACCTCCAGAAAGCACTCAGTGGGGACATGCTGATGTTCCACCAAGAGCTGGTCCTTAGGGTGATTTTTGGCACTAAGTCGCATTATTGAGCACACAGTGTGCCAGAGCCACTCAAAGTGCATCTTCCAAACAAGCCTTACTTAATCTCCAGAATACACCACCACGTAACTGAGCCTATTGACACATCCATTTTGCCCACCAAGAAGCTACAGCTCAGAAAGGTTATGTGATTTGCCCAAGGACACCCAGCTGAGGGCAGACAGAATATGCACTCAGCCTTGACAGCTAGGGATTCAACTGCCCTGGGTCACTTCCGTTGACAGTGGAATCCCACTCTTTAGCAGAATTCTGTCTCAAAGCAAGAGATGGAGGGGAAGGGGAAGCTCCCAGCCACCAAAGTTTCATGACACTACACTGCTGCTCTGCTTGGGACCAGGCGTTTCCTCCCACTCCCTTCTAGACCCTTTCACCATGTGGCCCAGAACACTATCCGCAAGTATCATTTTCCACTGGGATCTCAGAAGCAGTTCAACTTGGCCCCAGTGGGTTTGTGGCCCTCTCCAGAACACAGTAGCACCCATGGGGATGTGCATGCAGAACCCACTGGGCTTCAAGGTGGCCAGATGCCACCCAAATGACTCAGGAGGAAGGGACAGCTCCCTCAAGGGGTTCGTCAGCAAGTCATGAAACTGATAAGACAAGCTCAGCCAAGCAAACATGGGGGAAGCAGAGTCCAACACCACTAATTATTAAAAACAGCCAAGGTGGCAGCCTCGGCAAGGACAGCAAGTACCTCCAGCACAAGGTCTGCCGAATCACACCTGGGAGAGAGTCCAGAGAAGGAGCAGAGTCTTCGAGAGGCCAAACGGTCTCCATCCCGTTCATGCCGTAAAAGGTGCCATACACAGATTTAGCATTTACCCTTGGCTGCTAGGGACAGAGCCTGGCAGAAGTGCCAACGGATTCCAAGAACTTTACCTGGCTGTCCCCGTCTGTGAGGCTAGGGAGAGGAATGTGGGGACTGGGGTGGAAGCCATGTGCCTCCTGTCCACACTTCTCAGACGATGTGGAAGGGACAGGAAGGTGAGGGGCCTGTGACTAGTGCACACTGACTGCGGTCCCAGGCTGAACACTGCCACAGGGCATGATGAGTTCTATGTCCTAGAGACCCTCCCAAGGGGACAGTTTGCACAAACAGCGATGTTCCAAAGAGGCACCCCGACAGCCCTGGCCAGAATAGGGGTGCCAGCTTAGAGCTGCTTAAACAACCCTACATCCTTTTCCTTTTGGGGGTCCCCGAGGACCCCCGATCCCCCTTTTAGACAAGCTACAGAATCCAGCTGGGACTGCTCCCCACCAGCCACACCTTGTGAGCTTATTAGGAAATCAACAGCACATAACCACAGTTCTTGTCACCAAGCATCCAAGATCCCTGGGCTGTCCCTCCAAGCAAGCACAATGCGCCAGCAGGAGTTGCTGCCCAGTTACCAACTTCACCCAGGCGATGGCCAAGCATCCCTAGACCACCGCATCCCCGACCCACGTCCCAGCTGCCCGGGCTTACTTACACTTCCGCCTTCGCCACCTGTGTGGGTGTCGAGCTCGTCCCGGGCTGGACGCGGTGTCGTGGCTCCGTCCTGGGGCTCGCTTCCCGCTCGCAGCCCCAGCCTCAACCTCTTCTGCTCCGGCGCGTCGTCCTCCCTCTGCCGGCCCTCTCTGCCTCCTCTCAGCTTGTCTGCATCTTCAGGGCTGCCTGGCGGGCTGGCCATGGCTCCAGGTGGGGGCTCTCGATGCCTGCTCTTAAGGTTGAGGAAAGAAGCAGGCGCCTCCCGCTGCAAGCGGCCTCGCGGTGGCACTGGGGCTTCTGCGCTCGGACTCGGGGTCCGCGCCGGGCAGCTCCGAACAACTCTGCTGGCTCGCCACCGCCCTCTGCTGGCCGTCATGAGCACTGCGGGTGGACGGGTCAATCCTGTGCGCCCACTTAGAGCAGGTACCCAGTGGACAGCCACTGAAGCAAAGCTATGTCTCCAGCCAGGTCTCACCCGATGCCCTAGGAAGGCAAGTAGAGAAGGGACGTCCAAAGAGGTTGGGAGAGGATGGACAGCACAGTCACCCTTGTCTTTGGCTCTGTTTGTATTTGGAATGGTTTGGATCGGCATTGAAATCATCATGGAGAATTCTCAAGAAGAACATGTTCTGAGCAAAAGCTGGGTCTCTCAGCCTACACTGGGGGATGAGAGGCAAAGCTGGAGGTGAACATGTACACTCCTTCTATTGTTTTCCGTCATTAAGTTGTTCATCTTGTTTGGGGGAGGGGTGTTTGTTGTTTTTCCTGAGACAGGGTCTCACTATGTAGATCAGGTTAGCCTTAGACTCAGAGATCTGCCTCTGCTTCCTAATCACTACTGTGTGTGTGTGTGTGTGTGTGTGTGTGTGTGTGTGTGTGTGTGTGTGAATGTGTGTGCATTATGTGTGTGAGTGGGTATGCATCTCTCTGTGTCTCTCTCTCTCTGTGTCTCTCTGTCTCTCTCTCTCTCTCTCTCTCTCTCTCTCTCTCTCTCTCTCTCTCTCTCTCTCTCTCGGTGGGGGGATGTGTATCAGAAGACGACTTTTGGTAGTCAGTTCTCTCCTTCCACTCTGGGTACCTGTGGTGAACTTGGGTCATCAGTCTTGTAAAGCAAGCACTTTTACCAGCTGAGCCTTAATGGCTCTGGCTTAATTTTGTTTAGTTAGTTTGGGCTGGGTTTGAGACAGGGTCTCTCCCTGAATCTGGAACTTCTGGATTAGCTAACTGGCTAGTCAGTGAGTCCTCAGACTGGACTGACCAAGGTTTGGTGATCCTCCAAGTCCAACTCACAGTGGGACCCTGACATTGTTCTATGCCTTTCCTACACTGGCAATGTGGGGAGTCCAACCCAGGTCATTTACCCTGTAAACATGTTGACATTCCTGGGGAAGAAAACACCCTGTCTCCATCAATCTCCAGCTTGCCAGCCCGGCCCAACAGTGTCCACAGTCAGTGTCAAGTCCTTCTTTTGAAGCACCAGGAAGAAAGAGGAAAGTTAATCACAGGACAAAGGCATGTCGGGAGATGGCTCAGCGGAGAACTCACGAGCAGCCCTGAGGACCTGTGATTCCCGTGAACCCACACAAGACACAGTGGTGTGCACCTGTAATTGAGACACTGCATTAGTGAGATGAGAGTCGAGAACAGGAAACTCCGGAGAGGGCAGCTACTCTGGCACATGCTGTGGGGAACAAGAGGTCCTGTCTTAAATGTGATGGAAGGCAAGAACTGACACCCAAGGTTGTCCTGATCCTGATTGAACATGCACACATGCACGCCATGGTACCAGCATGTCTGCACTCACATGTAAACACATATACATATCACACACACACACACACACACACACACACACACACACACACAAATATTGTATTCCCTGAAACTAGAATTACAGGCAGTTAGGAGCCATCTGATGTGAGTGCAGGGAACCAAATTGCCTCTGGAAAAGAAGCAGTCTTATTCGCTGAGCCATCTCTGTAGCACCCCACATAGATTTTTTTTTTAAGTGCCATGAGGCCACCAACTGACCCTAGTTTTTATTTTACTGTGATCTGTAAATATGGCTTTTGTTTGAGCTGAATACTACCAGCCTTCCTGGGGATGCACCCACAACTGACAACGACTCTCTCTGCTCAAACTCTGTGAGGACAATGTGTGTGTTCATTCGTCCTTATTGCTATTTTCTTAATTAATAGATTTTTTGAGACAGGATCTCCTGCTGTAGTCCAGGAAGCCCTTGACTTCACAATCTTCCTGCTCCATATTCAAGAAGCAGACTGTGTTCAGAGTAGTTTCAAATTTATAGAAAACTCAGCTGTGAATCCCTCAACCCCCTTTTCTCCCTCAGGTCCCTGACCATGTCATTAACTGTTGCTTTGGGGGAGCATGCTTGTAACAACTGTGAGCCAATATTGATACATTATTTTAAGGAAAGTCTATAGCTAACCTCAGGGCCCTCTCCTGCAACTAGTGTTTAGACAGATTACCTGATTACAACCTAAAGGAGGAGGACCAGACTGGGCTCTTATTTTGAAGGCTATGGTCCCTCCTGGTGGGAAAGAGCAAGCAGCAGGCTGGGCTCTCTCCTGAGATCTTAAAGAAACTGGGAACAGTGAGATATGCTAGCCCTCGGCTGGTTTTTCTCCATGCCTCCTTTTGATTCAGTTCCACACCCGAGCCTGGGCAGGGGAGGGAGTCACCACATTCAGGGTGGGTCTTCCCACTGGGTTCATTATCTCTGAAAAACTCGTGGGAGGCACCCAGAGGAGTCCCAGGGCATTGGTTACCCCACACAAGTTGACAGTCCCACACCATAATCCTCACATCAGCGTTCTCCAAAAGTCCCCCCCTCCCTGCCTCTGCTGCACACAACATGCCTTCAGGGGACCTCCACAGCTGTCCCTACTGCCAAGCCCTTAGCTGTTTCAGGGGTTGTTAGTGGCTGTCCTTTTACCACCCATATTACCAAGTATTTTCATCTAAGACAATTAAAGGGACATATTACCAAGGACCTCGAAGTATAGGAAAACTCGGGAAACACTTAGGTCAGACATCTCTCCATCTTTGTATAGAATAAATACATCAATAACAAGTAACAGCGCTGGGCAGTGGTGGCGCACGCCTTTAATCCCAGCACTTGGGAGGCAGAGGCAGCCGGATTTCTGAGTTCGAGGCCAGCCTGGTCTACAGAGCGAGTTCCAGGACAGCCAGGGCTACCAGTGACAGCACATGCCCCACCCCCAAAGTAGACAGCTCCAGATGGAATTCAAATTCAAAAGGTTTGATTCTTAGGCAGTTGTGGTTTGGGGGGGATGTAGTGATGGGTTGGAGGTGAGATGCATCAGGAAAAGGGAAGGCAGCTGGAAAAAGGATTGTTAATGAAGTTACCCTGAGGTACTACAAAGCTTTATTCAACCGGGAGGAAGAAGACAGGCATCCCTTTACTTTACCCCCTCCTAGAGGCGCAGACATTGGTGGCCACCCACATCCTTTAACCAGTCATACATACACAGAGACTCCTCCCAGAGGATCTGATGTCCAAGTCTGGGATAGTGAGATGATTCATCAGGGAAAATGCTTGTGACAAAATCATGAGGACCTGAGTTTGACTTTTCCACTAAAAAAAAATTAACTCTGCATATAGTGGCATGTGCTTTTAATATCAATGCTGTGGAGAGGGGACAGACAGAGCCACGGGGCTGTGGGCCAGCCGGTCTAATGAGCCAGTGAGACCCTGCTCAAGGAAACAAGAACGACAGGGTCTGGGGACTGATATCCAAGGTTGCCTTCTGGCCTACACACACACACACACACACACACACACACACACACACATACACACACCACATCTGCATGTGCACCTATACACAGATGTGCATATATACATGATAGATAGATAGATAGATAGATAGATAGATAGATAGATAGATAGATAGACAGACAGACAAGCAGGCAGGCAGATATTCGAGCATTTCCACCAAAATGAAGTCAGCAGCCATGGAGAACTCCAAACAGAAGAGCCAACATGTATTGAAGTGAAGCTATGGGACATGCCTTCTACAAAGCCCAACTCAGTTGTAGCCAAGATGGTTCCATCCAGACAACGGCCAGCAGAAGGGCATCAGGATATCAGGTGATGAGGGGACTCTTCCTGTGGCAGGTCTCAAAGATGTTGGGTTCTCATCCTTCTATAGTGGGGACTACAGAGCTGGCTCTGCTCAGGTAGTGTTTTACGTGAAGGGCTCTGTTAGAGTCCTGCTTTTATCATTCTTAGCCTAATCACCTCAGGGAAGAACAGTAACCTCGGGAGCTTCCTCTATGCAATGGAATCCCAGGGATAATTGAGGAAATTGAGCCAGAATGACGCACAGCAAGCTGCCTGCCTGACTGTACAGAGAAGCCTTTGTTCCTGTGTTTAAGTGTCATTAACTCACTTGTTTCTCTTATAAGAAAGGCAAACTCAGCCCTGAGGCTGAAGGGGTGATAGATGGTTAATATTGAGTGTCCACGTGACAGGATCTAGACTCATCTAGAACACAAGCCCATGGGTTCATCTATGGGGAAGTTTCTAGATTGCTTTAGCTGAGGTGAGAAGACCCTCCCCAAGTGTGGGTGGCTCCGTTCCAAGGGCTATGGGTCCTGGACAGAAGAAAAGGGGGACACTGAGCAACAGAGCACAGGCACTCACCTCTCTGCTTCCTGACCATGGGTACGATGTAACCAGCCTCCTTGTCTTCTCCACCATGTCATCTCTTCACCACCATGAAGGCCTGTACCCTTGAACTGTGAGCCTAGATAAACCCTTCCTTCCTTAAGTAGCTTTTGGCCGTGTTTTGTCACAGCAGAGAGAAAGGTGACTGACACAGAGGGATCTGACATGCTGTCAAGGGGAGAGAGAAGGAGGACACTTGTGGGTGAGACTGGGAGCCATGCTAGAGGCGAAGACCCCAGGGCCACGGTTGAGCCAGGCTTGGAGCACAATGCTCTCTGCTCTGACCATTTAATGGACTGCTTTCCCTGCTGAAATGCCCCTTACAGACGTCTAGACATTTGGGCAAAGAGGAGAAAGAGATCTAACAATGAAAATCACCTTTTCCCACAACACAGGCCTGAGTTCTCAGCTGGGTCCCCAAGGCTCCATTCAGATGACATAGCTCCTGTGCCCAACCAACTCCCACCATTCAAGTTATATGAGTTTTGTTCAGAAGAGATCAGAGTATCCCTGCTTCCTTTCCAATGGAAAACCACAAAGGGATGCAGTGACCCCTGAGCCCACACATTCTTCAGACAAGTACCCCTCAGTCTAAGCAAGTACCTCCCAATGCTACATGAAAATCACTGAGCATGGTCTCAGCTGTCAGAGACACCCCCCAACAGACTGAAAAGAAATAACAACTCCAGTCACTCAGTGCTGTTGCAAGAAATTTCATCCTAAGTTTGGAGGACTGTGATGGTTTGGATGAGAACGGCCCTCGTATGCTAATATATTTGAGTGTCTGGTTCCCAGTCAGTGGAACTGTTAGGTAAGGATGTGGAGGCATGCTCTACTCTAGTCAGAGGAGGTATGTCACTGGGAGTGGGCCATGTGATTTCAGACGTCTACATCTTCCTGATGTGCTCTCTCTGCCTACGTGCTTGTAAAGCAGATGAAAGCTCTCAGCCACTGCTCCAGCCTACTGCCATGCACCCACCATGACCATGGACTCTACTACCCTCTGGAACTGTGAGCCCAAAATTCAATGCTTTCTTTCATAAGTAGCCTTAGTCACAGTGTCTCTTCACAGCAGCAGAACAGTACCTAAGGCACGGGCAGACGATTCCTCCCAGACCATCCACTCTGATGCCCATGTGTCTTTGTTTTTGACATCCTAGCTTCTGCCTCCTCTGAAATATGTGTCCATTTCTGTGTCTAGAGCTTATGAACTACACAGGGACACAGCTGATACCAGGGCCACCAGTGAACTCCTCAGCAACCCAGCCAGAAGGACGCAGCTCTGTCAGAGATTTAGTTTGGGGAGGAGGCGGGGGAGGGGGAGAATTAATTATCAAGATGCAAATGACAGGCTGGCTTAGTAGCACATGTCTGTAATTCCAGCACCTAGGTGACTGAGGCAGGGGTATCAAATGTTTGGGGCCAGCTTAGACAAAACAGCAAGATCTTGCTCCAAACAAATAGAAGCTAGAAATGACATTCTATTGAGTTCAAAGATTCCAGTTTGGAAAGTACAACTTTGTACATCCGTTTTTACTCTGGGTCATAACTGCAATCCTGTCTTTTGCTGAAGTTTAAGTGATTGACATGTGGTGTTTCAGTTGAGCTGTGCTCCCAGACCCTCACTGGGGGGTTTTAAGCAGGGTCTCTATCCCCAGGACCTTGTTTCTTCCTCCTCCGTGATAATGTGGCCAGGAAGACATTTGCCAAGGCCAAAGAACAAATGTAAAACCCTGTCCTCTGCTCAGCTCCTACAGCCCTTCTTAAAGGCATCCTGGGCTCAGAGACATTCATCTTGATTATCCAAATCTCTGTTCTGACTAAGTGGGCCTGCAAAGTTCCCCATTGTTTTCTGCCACACAGCAGCTCCAACAACAAAGACCAATCCTTGTCTTCTCCCAGTGCAACTGCACCATAAATTGCAGCCTTTAAGTGAGGAGCACTGGAGGCAGCACCCACGCAGCCTGATGTGTGAGACTTGGGGGATGGCTTCATACGGGGCTGTGGGCAGATGGAGAGTGACAGTGAGACCAAGGAGATGGAGCTAAATTCACAGAGCCTCGGGTTGGATGGAATGGTGCATGTAAGGCTGTCAGTGGTGCATGGCTTCAGGGAGCAGTATGACCTCTTGTTTGGGCCTGCATGTCTGGGGTCCAGGGACCCCAAAAATATCTGTTCTTCTTACTAGCCATTAACGTTTGACAAGTACTTGTTGGGAGCCGACTTTAAGCAGAAAGTGGCTAGAAAGCAGCTATCAGCTTTGCAGCCATCTTGAGCCATATACCCTGACATGAGACTTGGTTTTCAACAGCCTACAACAGCTGAAGCACACTCTGATATCCCACATATCTTGTTTTGCTATTTAGTGCCCACAGCTGCAAGGAGCATGCGGTATCCACGCCTACAAAGCATGTGGTGCACGTGTTATCCACGTGCTATCCACACCATACATGCCTGTAAGGCGCACGTGCTGTCAACGCCTGTAAGGCTTACATCATATCGACACCTGCAAGGCATGTGGTGTTCACGCGCCTACAAGGCACGTGGCAAAAGCCTACAAATACCCAGGATTTCCTTGTAGTGGTGTGGTGTAGTAGTAGTAGTAGGTGTAGTGGTGTGTGTATGGTGGAGACGGTAAAGAAGTCTTTACTACAGATCCTCTGGCTTGTCTCTATTCTTGGCATCTCTTCCCCTTCTTCCCCCCACTCTCTCTCTTGTGCTAGACCCTGACTTGCGGAACAGAGCGGGCCGCTATAGTTTGGCCCCCAAACGTGGACCAGAGTGGTCCTTTACAGTTTGGCCCCTAAGGTGGGGCAGCTCGGGTCTTTACAGTTTGGCGCCCAACGTGGGGCGCCAAAATGTTGCGACCTGCACTCTGCCTGGCTTGGGGGCCAAAAAGTACTTAGCCACCATGGGCTTCAGTTTCCTCACCTATTAAGTAAGAGCCCTAAAAGCTCTTCATCCTAGGAGCAGAACTGGCCTCTCAAGAAGTTTCTAGAACTGCTCTTAGAAGACATAAGCAGTGGATAAACATCAGCTATTATCTGTGCTGCAATTGTTTGACTTTGTCACCATGAGCAGAGAACCCAGACACCGCATCCCTCGTGACAGCCTCAGGACAAAGGTCTGAGTTCAGCAGATGTAGGCTCCAAAATGGTATCTGTTGATAGGATGAGAATTTTGCTTTTGTGGGGTGGCTTGTTTTGTATAATTCACACACTTCCCATAGACTTTGTATAATTCACACACTTGGCATGGACTTTTTTTTTTTTTCCTTTTCGCTGGTGGCAAAATTAAGGCTGGAAATATTTTACCATAGCTTGGCTTAGCAGATGGCCAAGAGAGGCCAGAGCCCCAGAGTGAAGCAGATGCCTGGAAACTGCCTTTGCTAAAAAGTGTTAACTCCTCTCTTGAGCCTAAAAGGTGACCAGAAGAAGTGAGGTGAAATCTGGCTTGAGCAGAGCCGGAGAACATGGGGCCTGGATGGAAAAGCAGGTAGAGAGTAGAGCTGTCCTCTTGTCCTTGTCTCTCCTCTTCCTCCCTCCCTCCATCACAAAGTGAGCAGCTCTGTCCCACCCCCAACTCCTCACCATAAAATTCTGTCTCACCACAGGCCCAGAAGCAACTGGGCCAAGTGACCGTGGACGGGACCCTCTGATTGTGAACCAAAAGATGTCTGTCCAATCCTAAATTGGAAATTTTCTCTTAGCAAGGAAACAACTATCACACACACACACACACACACACACACACGCACACGCACACGCACACGCACACACACACTCCCAACTGTGTTATTCAGGCATCATGGGTTCATTAAGTTGCTTCAGTGGATCACTGTGTGGCATGCTAGCAGTACTCAAGCAGAGGCAGTTAGCCCTGTTACGCTGGCTTCTGGATGCATATGTTGTGTCATTGTGTTCAGTGTCTTCACCGTGAAATAGTATGCTTCCTGCTATAAGCTTCTGTGAACACTTTCATAAAAGAAAAAGCAGAAAATTCCAATTTTGTAAAATGAACTCCTCAAATATACCGTTTACAGGGCAGATTTCATCTAACTAATGATCCCCCACTTGCAAATTCAACTGTCTGGTTCAGTAATAACTCATGTGTTAAGTGTGTGTACCCTCCACCTCAGAGATCTCACTTCTCAGGAAAACACTCCTGAGGTTGGGCCAAGATTGGTATTGGAGGCCAAGAGATTGGTATTGGACATAGTAAAAGAAATGCACACCAAAATCATAGAAAAAAAAAAGCCAGTAGCCAAAAACAGCCAACAGGTCCACTTTGTATAAGAAAGGCAGCACATGTTTGTGGAAGATTCAGAAAATGACCAGAAACTGGAGTAAGTTTTTATATGTCAACACAGATATAGTCTCTAAGGCATAGTATTTAGAAAAAAAAAAAAAAAAAAGGATTTTCAGAATGCTGTGACTCTGTGCTTTGAAATACATGCATAAATAAACACATGTACAAACAAATACATATATAAGCAGAAGCATGCACATATGTACACAAACATGTACACGTACACACAATCATACACACACACACACACACACACACACACACACACACACACACACCAGTCATTTTCTTTAGTGAAGTGGCTGACTAACTACTAGCCACCACAGAAGCAGGAAGGGACCAGGCAAAAGCAAATGAATTTAGAATAATTTGCCGACTTCGCTGAAGGCAATGGGCTAGACAGCTAACATAGCACCGGTGCAACAGGGCACAGAGCTGCCAGTGGGAAGGAATCTCCATTGGGGAAAAGTTCTGTCAGGATTAAAGTGGGCTTCTTGTGTGTTTCCTGCAGCATACTGATGGATGTACCATTCTGGGAGGACAGCATAAGCCACTGTGCAGTCTCTGCCATGCAAATCTGTGTTATATAAATATAGGCCGTGCGTATCAGAATCTGACAAATCAAGACAGTCTTGATTGATTAAAACTCAGTCTTGGTCAATGGATCAGGTCACAGAGCACTCCGAAGCTCTGTAGGGTCAGAGAGGTATTAGACTAAAGAGATGATTGGTGGGTAAAGTGCTTGCTGGTCACCGTGAGGCCCCAAGTTCAGATTCCCAGCACCTACATAAAAATCCAGATATGGAAGCCTATGTCTGTAAGTGTAGCATGGTAGAGGCAGAGGCAGGAGGAGCCAGGTAGTCTGTGGCCAATGAGAGAGAGACCCTGTCTCAAACTATAAGGTAGAGGAGTGGAGAGGGGGATATATGGTGTCAACCTCTGGCCTCCGCAAGCATATGCATCCACACATACACAGGAAAAGAAGGAAGGGAGATCGGAAGGGAGGGAGAGAGGGAGTGGGAAGGGAGGAAAGAAGGAAGAAAAGGGAGGGAGAGAAAGAAGGAAGAAAAGGGAGGGAGAGAGAGAAGGGAGGAAGGGAAGGGAGGGAGGGAGGGAGGGAGGGAGGGAGGGAGGGAGGGAGGGAGGGAGAGAAAGCAAGCTCTGGGGTCCCTTTGCAGCTTCCAGACACCCACACCCACACCCACCCCTACTCCACAGACAAGCGCAGTCTGTCCAGGTCCCCTGGCATCTCTCAGTGAATCTGAACTCTCCTTAGGTGTGTTTTTCTCAGCTTTGCCACAAAACTTCCTTCGGAACCCAGAGACATTCCTGAGTTAGTAGGAAGCACAACCATACTTCTCCCCTGACAAATCTCAGTAATTCAGCTCTGCTTCTAGGAATGCAAGATGACTTCTTGCTGAAAAACATACCACCAGCAGCCCCCTCCTCAGAAAAGGCTGTTCCTCACCACACATGGAGAGGTTTTTCCAAGAAAGAGAAATATGTCTCCTTCTCTCCGTAACCCAAGAAGAAAACGGAGCACAGGTCTCCATGCGTCAAAAGAGACTAGATTGCATTTGTTATTCTCATTCCTGCCCACAGTGATCACTTCTACACAGACAGCAGAGTTCTGTTTCCAACGCAGTCGCCCCATGAAAGACTCACATGCCCGAGCAGTGTAAAGGGAACAAACAGCCCAGAGAGACAGTCATATCTCTTCTGGATTCAAACTGCAGCTGGGAGAAGGGTCATCTTCTTCCTGAGGATAATGCCAGAGGACAACTGCCTATGAGGCTTCACCAAGCTCTTCATGATGTACAAGAGACAATATGGAGAAGAGAGGGAGAGACGACATGAGGTGAGCTGTCCTGTGGTCTAGGCAGGCTAGCCTTCGGTCCCCAATCCTGCTTCAGTGGCTCAGAGGCAGAATACTATGATTTGAAGCTTAATTTCCTCCATGGGCTCACGTTTGAATGGTTGGCCTCTGGCTGGCAGTTTTCTAGTCAAGACAGTCATCATATTGTCTTTGTCCACAAAACCCACCTTGGGTCACTGCTGGAATCGCCATAGCAACAGTAGCAGCCACCGATACCATAGCCACAGTCACAGCAGTGACACAGTGGCCTCCATCTTGGGACTGCTCATTCCCTTTTCCACGTTAGATCTGTTTCTCCAACAAGCAGAACTGACAGAAACACAGAAAGAGACACACTGAGACAAACAGGGATGGCCATCACACAGCATCCAGTGACACCTCACATGGATCCTGGACACTGGATTAGGGCTGAGTCTAGCCTTTCTTGAGTGTCCTATGCAGAAGAACCCTCTGGAAGGAACAGATTCAGGTGCCCTTCTGTAGTTTCCTGGTTAGAGTGGAGGCATCAGGAGCCTCTGCATTGATAGGAGCCTGGGACCCTGGAACACCTCAGGGTGCAAACCCCTAGGAACTGACCGTTCCCTTGTTACAGGCCCAGGGGATAAGAGAACCCCAGCATCTTTAGGAATATCATTGGCACCTCCAGAATATTGTGAGGTGACTCTTCCAGAGAACACACAGACTCTTAAGCAGTTTAGTACATTTAGGGACTTTCCCAGAATTATGGACTATGATAAATTAGGTCTTTGCTCTCTGGCAAGTGTTGAGGTATTTGTGCCGGGCTCTGAGGTAAGAATGGTGCTTTGGCGCCTCCAGTATGGCGTCAGTTGTGCTAGGGTCTGAGGGCCTACTACACCTTCTGATATCAAAGCCCCGACGTACCCAGCCCAGAGTCCCCCAGCTTCCTGTGACACACTGGACTCTCGCCTACACCTGCTCCCCCAGGCACTAATGGAAGTTTGCTTTATCCATTAATGGAATCTAAGACAACCAAAATGGAATCAGAGACCAGCACTGTTGGTTTGGGGGTAGCGTGCAGGTAGAGTGCTTGCCTAGAAGACACAAGGGCTCCATCTCCAAAATCAGCACTCTTTCACCAGTGTAGCTGTGGGTCCCAACCCATGCCTGGGTCACACTGGAGAACACTACCAACCCAAACTCCACAGCCTCCTCTACACATAGTGAGGGGTTCTGGAGCCTAGAATCCTGAGGCCAAGCTGACTTAGTTTTCCCAACAGATTTTCCCCATCAACTTGCCCAAGAAGACCTGAGTACCTCATGGCCAAAGCTACTCACATGTAACAAAATGTCACAATTAGCATCTCAAGTTCAGAGCCAAGACCTGCATGCTGGGCACACAGGAACACTGACTTTAGCTTAACACCAATAAAATGAAAGTGCCGAGCAGAGGAGAAATGAGGAAAGCCAGCCCAAGGCCACTCCATGTCCCATAAAATGACAAATCTGCCATGCTCGTGTCAGAAAACCAGGCTGTAAAAGCCACAAGTGAATTAGGACAGAGTCCAAAGTGGTGATGTCATGGGAGAGTGTTTCCATGATGCTGTCAGCCAGGCATGAGGCTGGTGCTCATCTGCTAGTCAGCTTCGGCCTTCCCCAGGCTTCCCAGATGGGAGAGCAAGGCAGAAGTTAACTTGGGAGTCACCGCTTCCCTCCAGGAGGGCAGAGTATCCAGGGACACAGCCACCCACATGCTCTTCATGAAACCAACCCATGAAGGGCCTAAGAGGAGACATCTCCCCATCTATTATGGAGGACAATCTTAATAGTACTGTGATCTGTAATTTTGTGTTTATGTACATATATGCATCATATGTATGCATCTGCATGCAGTGGCCAGGGGATGTTCTTGGCTGTGGCTCCTTGAGCATTGCTCACCTTAGCTTTTCTTTTTCTTTCATGTGTGTGTCTGTGGTGTTATATTGTGTGTGTGTATGTGTGTGTGTGTGTGTGTGTGTGTGTGTGTGTGTGTGTGTGTGTGTGGCATACATGTGATTGTGTGAGTACATGCATACATGCACATGCATGTAGAAAGCAAATTAAGACATCAACTTCCTCAAGATGGAGTCTCTCACTGAACCTGAAGCTTGCTGTTTCAGACAGGCTGGCTGGCAAGGGAACTTAAATAATCTACCCACCTCTGTACCCTCTGAGCTGGGGTTACAGGCACACAGACATATCTGGTTTTGTTTATTTGTTTGTTATATGAGTGTTGGGAATTTAAAACATCGGGTGCACGGTGAGGCAGTGATGGTGCACACCTTTAATCCCAGCACTCAGGAGGCAGAGGCAGGTAAATCTCTGTGTTCGAGGCCAGCCAGGAACTTCTAGGACAGCCAGGGTTACACAGAGAAACCCTGCCTTGGAAAAAAGTCAGGTCCTCCTGTTTGCAGGGAGGGTAGTCTTATCCACTGAGCCATCTCATCCACCCTGTCACCTGGTTTTGTGAGACAGGATCTCTGCCCTCTGAGCTGTGGCCCTAGCCCCTTGGGGCGGCAGACACTCTGGACCCATAATTCAGCCCAACAGGACCCATGCTCATACATGTGCCACAGCCCAACACATGTCCTCCTCCCACCTTTATGGCTCCTTTACTTTGTTTTACCCACTGAGTCTTTCGGCACACACACTGGCATGGGGCCATCCTCTGTGACAGGAACAACCCACCAGAGGAAAAATCAGTATCTTGCCCCCCACCCCCCAGCAACTATCAACTGTCAACAACTTCTCAGCTTTGGTTGGCCCCCTCTCCAATCCACACTGGAATGTTGCTGGCTTGATCTGGTGCAGGTCTCTAGCCAGTGACCACAGATGTCACTTCCAGAAGACAGGGAATTTGACTGTGCTCACTCCACGCTGCACCGAGCAGATGCTGCGCTGTGGGAGTCTGCAGGACTCTGCTCCTGGGTGGAGAGAACACAGTCTAAGACCCTGTGTGGGCCGAAGTTCTTGAGATCCCCAGGCCAAGGAAGCTGGCTGGAAACCAACTGGTCTCAGCCCTTGGGCTCTCAGGCATCTCTGAGAGGCCATGAAAGGACCGAGATGGAGCATACGGGCTGGATCAACCCACAGCCAAAGAGGGGAGGGAGAGAAGATGATCTCCAAAGGCACCCGTGAGGAATAAGACTCTTGATCTTGGTGACTTGCTTGGCTGGGTCATGGCTAGGTCTCCGTGGCTGGAACATAGAGAGGTCGTTGATGAGAGGTTAGGCAGGCCCCAATGATGAGAGGTAGTCTGGGTCTTAAAACGTTTATTGTCATGGAGGAAAGTGGATAAAGCTGTACCCTGTGATCTCATGGAGGGGCTGAGGTTAAATACCTTTTGCAGGGAGGAGGGTCTGGGAAGGAATGCTTAATTGGCTATGCCCTCTGGCCTTTAGGTAACTCATGAATATGGAGATGTCTTGAGGCTCTGCAGCCTGTAGTCACGCCCTCCACCTGTAGATGAGCTAGTTGGGGCGTTGTGCCTGAAAGGTGCAGATCGATTGAGGTCTTTGGCCTCTTGTCAGGAGCCCGGAGTCTGGGAGTGTGGCAAAATGCATGCTGTCCCTTGCAGGAAAACCTGTGAGATCTACAATCTGCTGGGTCTCTGGCCATCTCTAGCCAGTGCTCGACTAGAAACCACTCTGTCCTTTCACGGTCCTACAGACATGGAGGGGTTGGGGGTAGGGGTGTTGGTGTGGGAGTGTTGGGAGTGAAGGTGTTGGGGTGGGGGTGTTGAGGTGGGAGTGTTGGGAGTGGAGGTGTTGGTGTGGGGTGTTGGAGTGGGGGTATTGGAGGGGTATTGGCGTGGGAGTGTTGGAGTTGGGGTGTTGGGATGGAGGGTTGGAGATGGGAGTGTTGGGGGTAGGAGGGTTGGGGTGGGGGTTGGTAGTGGGGGTATTAGTAGTGGGTGTTGAGGATGGGGGTGTTGGAGTGGGAGTGTTGGGGATGGGTTATTGTAGTAGGGGTGTTGGAGCCGCTACAAATGACAGGCAATATGGTGGGTAAGAACTCACTTTTAAAATTATTTGAGATTCTGGGATGGAACACACACACACAATTGATGTAAGTCTAGGAGAAGGGGAAAATGTTTTTTTAGCTAGCCGAGCCAAGCCGAGTCATGTGGTTCCTGTGCAAGCCACAAAACTAGAACAAAGGAATGCAGCCACTGGAGAAAGCCTCAGCTCAGAGAGGCTGGAAGCCACTGCTGTGCAAAGAGGCTGGCTGCTTCCTGACCCGGTGCTAGGAGGAAGACAGTGAGAAGCAGACAACAAAAGCTGCCTGCCTCCAGCCACCAGAAAATAAAGGATAGAAATTTATACATTTTTAATTCCTTTTAAGGATAGTAAAGAGTATAATGGTAATTGTTTAAATGTCCTTAAGTATACAGAGATATTATACAACACAGAAGAAAGTTAGGGAGGTTGAATGAAAAAATGCTCTAAAGAAATTAAAAGTCTTGCCAGGGCAAATTCTCAAATTCTTTGAACGTGGTCCCCATGGGATTTCTAGAATTGTTTAGCCTGGTCTGACAAAATTGAGCCTGGAAATAGCCTTATACAGTAAGTAGACATAGATAACAAATACTGAGGCTTCCTATCCTTAAAAATTAAATTGAAAAGCAGGGGACAGGGAGTCTAACCTATCTCAGAGAGTAAAAACTTAGGCCTTGAAAATTATATAAAGAGAAAGTGGCATACCCCCATAAGTACTCACAGAGATATTAATCTCCATAGTAGGGAGGATTTTTTCTTTTGTTTTCTTTTTTAATTTATTTTATAAAATACATTTCAGATTTTATCCCCTCACCCCATTCCCCCCACCACCCAGGAACCCCCTATCCCGTTCCTCCTCCTGCCTCCACAAGGGTGTGCCCCCACCTATCCCCCCCGCTCCCCCCTCTCTACCCTCTAATCCCTCCCCGCTCAGTGTTCAGCCTTTATGGGACCAGGGATCTCCTCTCCCACCCATGCCCAACAAGGCCATCCTCCCCTAAGTATACAGCTGAAGATATGGGTGCCTAGTAGGGAGGATTTGAGTATACATAGATGTATAAAATATTGAGGCTTTTGATCTTAAATTATAGGTCAAAAAGCAGGAGATGGTGAAGAAATGCTGTCTCAGTTGTTAATATTTGTTTAGAATGCTTTAACTGCTTTGAATTGCTTTAATTATCAAAATGCATTTGGTTATGAGTTTGGTGGTTATAATTCCTCTGGGAGAGAGGTCAAGCTACACCTTTAATGATTTCCAGTTACTTGGAGAAAGGCTCTGTATTTGTGCTGACAGGAAAAAAGAAAAGGCTTTGGACCCCTTCCAGAGTGATATGGATCAGATAGGACAGGAAAGACCCTCTGAGGATCTTGACTACAGTAAAGAAAAATTCGAGAAAATCAAACATAACAGGTAACTTGATCTGCTGATTCCTCAACAGGGGAGCAGCCCAGTAACTGGCTTAGATATAAAAATGTCTCCAGCCAAAACTTCAACTAAAATGAGACTATAAATCTTAGTGGTTATGGAATCCTTAAGATTCTTCATGCCCTCCTTCACATGGAACGAATGAAGATTTATCACAATTGGTTATTGATAAAATCAACTCACAGAGAAGACAGTTGTCTTTCACCTGCTTAAACAAGGAACAAATTTTATTCTTAACTGATCTGTGCACTCTTCACAATCCATACAAATATCTTAATAGTACTAAAATTTTGGTTGTGAGATTTATATATTGCAGAATGTATGGCTCTGACAAGATTCATCTGCTGGAACACTGAACTGACCTGCTGCTCCAGGCCTCTGCTTCCTGATACTGTCCACAGACAGCTTTAGGGATTGCTGCTGACTCCTGATGGACTCAGTTCATCCAGCCTTTTAGACGGATCCGGTCAGAATGTTAGCTAAGCCCTGAGTCTTCTAAGCACACAGACTGGATAACAGGTGCTAAAGCTAGCTTTCTTAAGTCTAACCATTTTTTCAAATTTTCCTACCCTTCCCCACTCCTTTAAAGAATTCTCACTGCCTCTATTCAGCAGGAAGAAGCCATAGAGTATCATGATTTAAATTTGAATTTGGATTTGGGTGTCTGCTGATGGTTATTTTACACATTATAGATAGGTCGTCATTTTAAGGGATAATTTCTAAATGGTCATAATTTTGAACAGGGAGAAAAAAGTTTTTGAAACTATGTCTTTGTGCTTCCTACACACTAAGGTAATATTTACTTCCTTCTCAAATCTCTGACAGGGTTGAAGACTAGCTATGATCTCACAATTGAACTTAAGCTGTTTAGCATTAAAGAAGGTGTTCTAGATTCAACAAGATGGGTTTTGGATGGTAATACAAGTAGAAATCAAACATGATTCAGGTACAGAATTGTCACTCGTTAAGTTAGGATAGATGATAGAATACTTTATCTAAATTGCCAAATATGACAGACTGGATGTTAATTGTATATTATACTTTGTAATTTACATAACTGTTATGGTTATGCTCAATTTATGTCTGAGAGAAGAGCCTTTTTAAAAATTTGGACAGAAAAAGTGAGACGTTGGAGATTGGTTCCAATGCTTCCAATTAGTCTGGCCCCCCAAATAGGGAATCTGCATGTCCAAGCACTGAAGGTTCTTGTCCCCAATTGGCTTTTGATCAATCAATAAAGAGCTGATAGCCAATGGTTGGGCAGACACACTGAAGCAGCACCTTTGTGTTGCTGATTTGCGTGGGCTAGAAACTAGGAGAAAGGGAGAGAATCTCCATGATTCGTAGGGAGACAGATCAGATTTAGAGATGCAGAAGGAAAATCATCCAAAATGTAGGTGAGATGGAATGTGGCCCCTGGAAGGGCTGCCCAGAAGGATCTTAGGCAGCAAAGACAAGGGGCTGCCCAGAGAGAGGCAGGGCAACAAAGATAAAATATAGGATTAGAGGGGGTTAAGTCAGGATTATGGGAAGAAAATGTGTGTGTTAGCCTCAGGGAGGATTAGAACTGCCCAGCCTTTGAGCTAGCCAAGGCATTTTTAAATTAACTGGTGTGTGTAGTGTGTGTGTGTGTGTTTGTGTGTGTGTGTCTTTCCTTCGTGAATCCAGATAGCTTCTGGGCAAGTGCACATATGCAACCCACAAGGAGCCAAAGTGGTATAGCTAACTACCACTGCATGGGAGTGTTGGTGTTGAGGGTGTTGGGTATGAGGGGTTGGGAGTGGGGGTTGGGGTGGGGGCATTAGAGGTGTCTGTAACAGCAGTTGAGTTAGATATGATCAAGATATATTGTATATGATTATGAAATTATAAAAAAATAAGTAAAAATAGTCTAAACATAATCATAGACAAAAAGCATGAAGGAGGACACCAAACACCTACCTCTAGTCTCCAAACACACATCACACACACACACACACACACACACACACACACACACACACACACACAAAGCAGAATCCACTTAGATGCTTGGGGAAGGAAACAAATTCAGTATGCACTGAGGGAGGCCTGGGACTGAGATCCAACTTGTCTCTTGTACCTCAGAACCTTTGTGAATGCTTCTCCCTGGGCCTTCTGTCAGATCTCAGCGTTCATATCACTTCCTCAGAAGGCTACTCTCATGGATCGCCATAATTCAGCTCACTATCCGTTTGCTCCACGCCCATGTAGGTTCCACTACATTGTCTCCTTGACAGAGAGACTGGGGTTACCATCTCCCAGGTGCCTACCACATCCTAATTCATAACTGGCATTTCAGAAATCCTTGTAAAAACAACAAATTGTCACTGTAGGGCAAGACCAGCCACCCAAATAGAGGTCCCCATGGCCCCTGTAAGGTGGGTGGGGGCTAGACACAACCATTACTGTTTTGATTTAGCAGCGATCTAAGACACTGGAGTTTAAGGAAATTGCCATTAATCACCCAAATGGTGTAGAATGGTCATGTTAGTCTGCATCAAAAGGCTGGGCCTGTTTGTGCTGTGGAGTCCATGTGGCTAGCACAGGAAAGCTTCCGGAAGTGCTGGTCTGTGGCAGCTTGCATCCCTTGCCTCTGTGCAATTGAGACGTAGCAGGTATGTGGGAACAGCTGCAAGTGCCCTCTCGTGTTCTGCTCTCAGGCAGACCTCAGAGAGCAGGACTCTTTCTCAAGATTCCGTTTATTATTTATTTGTGACGGTGAGGCACATGGCAGGTGTCCAGGGTGCTGGAAGACAGCATCAGAGCCCATAGAGTTACAGGCAATTGTGAGCTGGGAGCCAAACTTGGGTATCCTGCAAGGTCAGCAGGTGCTTCTAACCACTCAGTCGTCTCCCCAGACCCATCTGTTTTGTTCTTCATCGCGTGCGGTTGTGCCTTGGCTCTGATGTAGATGTCGAAGGACAATGTTAGCTCTCAGCCCTCACCTCCCACCATGGTCGAGGCAAAGTCTCTCATATTCACTGTTGTATACATGAAGCTAGCCAGCCCATGGGCTTCAAAGAACTCTCCTGTCTCTGCCACCCATCTCAGCACAGGAGTGATGGAATTACAGATAAGTGCTGCACAGCATTCCTGGGGTCCTCATGTTTGCATGTAAGAGCTTTTCCTACAGAGCCATCTCCCAAACCCAGGACTCTTCACTCTACAGGTCTTCCAGCTGCTATGCTGGACCCGTGGCTCTTGACATGAAGTAGAAGGTCTTGTGCCTGAGAAGTCAAAATTCCACAGCCTCTGGTAGCATGTGAGAACCCAGGTGTCAGAGTTCCTCAGCCTGCGTGATGACTGTGACCACTGTCACTGCCCCCCAGGGCTTGGGAGTGAGGAGTTCACCCTCTGACCTAGGAAGAACTGGCCTTGGGGTCATCTGGAATGCTCTCGGGCTTCTGACAGGAAGTGTGGAACAAACAGCCCTGACTGAAGCTGTATCTTCAGAAGCTGCACCATCGGCCGCGCTGGTTGGGCAGATTTTCTCCAGGCGTTCATGGACCTGGACCGCTCAGAACAAGCTGGCGGTCCTGCTGGCTACCTGACTGAGAATCCTTTTGTTCAACGTAGCTAGGGAAACTGGGAAGAGTCCAACAGCTACCAATTAGGAAGCCACATGGCTTTACTCTCAATGCCTTTGCTTTACAAGAAATAAAGATCAGAAGCGATTACAATAAAAATCCATCGTTAATGTTGAAAGTGATTATAATCAATTCCGACAGTGCTTTAACAGTATTGGACACCTTTTGAGGACCCCAGGAAAGGGTCAGTCTCCTCACCTCGCTCTAAGGGGATTTAGAACTCACTCATCCTGACCCCTGTCTCTACTGCACTGTTCCCAGAGCAGGAGCTCTATGCAAAACAGGTATCTTAAATACCTATGGCTTCCCAGACAGCCAGTTTGTATTCCAAACTCCAGTGGCTTAGAGATTGCATCATTTGTTCTGATGCCAAAGCCACGGCTGGGCCAGGCTGGGCAGGAAGTGTCCACTTCCATTCTAGACATCGGTTGGGCTAGTTTCTCTGTGGGAGGAGTGCTACAGAGAGATGACTAGTACCAGGCATGAATTCAGCTTTGGAAGGCTGTGGGTTAACAGCCTTTGTTCCTGCACACAAGGGGCTTGCCACGGGATACTTGGGCTTCCTCAGAACACATCTGAGTCCAACGAGCCAAAGGAAGCTGCTGTGACTTCAGACTTTTCAAAGTTAAGCTTGGTGCTGGCAAGATGGCTATGTAGGTAAAGGTGCTTGCTGCTAAGCCTGACAATTAGGCTTAGGGTTGGATGAGGAGGAGGAGGAGGAGGGTGAGGTGAGGATGATGTTGTGATGGTGACTGACTAAACCAGTGTCATATAGAGCCACCACCCTGATCCCTGTTCTGTGAAAACATCTTCATCACACTTAGGTTCAGGGAGAAGGGGCTTCACCTGTGACAGCAAATGGTATTTTGCATAACTTCTCCAGGCTGTTCCAATTCACAAGCTCAACTTTTAATATGCAGGGCCCATAAGCTACCCCCAGGCCCCCCTCTGGGAGTTTAGAAACAAAGTCACTGGGGCCCAAGGAAAGACAATAGGAAAAAGCCAGTGTGTGCCTGGGGAGGCAGGCCCACACTAAATAGTCCCCTGCAGTATTTACATATTTTCGCTTCATTTCCTTACAGCCTTAGAGCTCTACTAATTAGAAGCTCATTTGAGATAACTGGTTACCAATTTAAAAAATGTAAATACCTGAAGGGGCCGCCAGAGCCCTCAAAGCGGCTGGAAAGTGTCTTTCAAGGATTGCTTCCGCCCCTTGCTGTGAGCCGACTGCAGGGAGAGGCTGGGGAAGTGTTGGTAACTGTGGCTAGAAGCTCAGCTGGATAGAGGCAGCGGAGAGAGGGGGGCTGTTGTTCCCAAGAGCCAGAAGAAGATAAAGCTGTCTCAAAGTCACACAAATGTTCTCTGTGGGGATCTGTAACTCACCCTGATCAGACTACAATGTGCTCCGGTCACCATAGTCACAATCAGTCAAGTACAGTTCTTTTCTCCCCACCCCACCCTCCTTTCCTACACAGAGTCTCATGTGACCCAGGCTGGCCTGGAGCTCACCAAGGGTCTTTTTGAACTTCTGATTCTCCTGTTCCACTTCCTACAGGGATTATGGGCGTATCTCACATGCTGGGGACCAAACCCAAGGCTTGAAAAATACTGGAAAAGCTCTCTCTCTCTCTCTCTCTCTCTCTCTCTCTCTCTCTCTCTCTCTCTCTCTCTCTCATTTGGTCTACATGTGTACCACATGCCTGTCTGTTGTCCACAGAGACCAGAAGAGGGTGGTCAGATCCCTGGGAACCGGGAACTAGAGTTACAGACAGTTGTGAGCTGCCGTTTGGGTGCTGGGTATCAAACCTAGATATCTCCCCCTGGAAGAGCATGTTCAATCTTCCTCTTTTTAAAGTTCTGCTGTCTATAAAGCTATAGGGAGCGAGAGCTGCTCTGCTCTGACTAGAAGACCCTTAATTCACACTGTCACACACACCAGTCAAAGCCCTCTAGAAATCTGGGAAATCCCTCAACAGGAGGGAAAGTGGTGGAAAGATGCAGCAAGAAGCCTGCCAGCTGCCTCCATCCCAGACAGTGGCCTGGAAAGCATCTGCAGCGGCCGGGCGCTGCTGGCGCTAAAAGTGAGACTTTGAGCTCCTCTCGCTTCCTAGAAGTGACTTTCTCTCTCCTAATTTATCTGTGCTCTGAGAGGCCATCTGTCACCTGCCTCCTTCTCCACTGACATTTCAAAGCATCTCTGTACTCTAAAAGGTCACCAGCCTTGTCCCCACAAGCCTCCAGGTGACAATAAGCTTGCATGAAGACACAGTGGATTTAGCCCTTGAATGGGATGGAGTGTCTGTGTGCAGAGTCAAGCCCTCTCCCCAGCGGAGGGATAAACCGTTGTCTATGATCTGGTCTGGCTTTGGTGTCCATTGTCCCACTTCACAAAAGCTGATGTCAGACAGGGTTAGCCACTAATTCTTGCTCACACAGCAAGCATAGGATAGCTATTGCCATTGAGTCGGAGGTGACCATTGCAATCTTGAAGCAGAGCAGCTAAAATCCCCATAGGAGACCTTTGTGGGACAAAGGAATTGGGGCAGAAGGTCCATGACATTCCCCTACATTATGTAAGAGGTGAGCAAACAACTAGGGGTGGTGGACTTCTCCATAGCATATTTGGTGTGAGCACACATGCACTGATTCACTACACAGCAGGGCTCTGGTACGATCCTTTCTTCCTTTCGTCAGGGTCTGTCTGAATAGATGCTTCTCTGTGTTCTCCTGGATAAAGCTGACGCTGGACTAGAACGTGTTTCTCCTGAGTTCTGTTTCTGAAACTCACTCTTCAAAGAGAAGCCACTGGTTCCATGTGTTGAAGAGAGGGAACCAGCTAAAGGTCTTAGTGGGGAAACAATGTTGGTGCTTACTGCGTCCTGTCTGTGACAAAATCATGCCTCTTCAAGCCACAAGAAGCTGAGTGGGGAGCCAGGGGGCATGATAAGAGGAGCCATGTGTCCAAGGATGGCTAGAAAGCGAGGAGGCTGGAGGGGACTATGCTAAGTAAGGCTGGGTGGTCAGCCAAGGCTTCAAATGTAGCTGCAGAGGAAAGGCAAATTAGCCTGGCTGGAGAAGAGGGAGAAATTCAAGATGGCACTCAGGTTTTCTGGAAGTTTAGTAGATGTGGTAAGTCTAACATAGAGGACCAGATAGAGAATCAAGGGTGGGCTGAGGGCCCCAGAGTAAGCAAGCTGTGAGTGATGGCATACATCTGAATGGAGTTCTTGGAAAGAAATGAGACTTGAAGGCAAGAGGTGGACAGCCCCTGGACATCTCACTGAGGAATACAACATGGATAGACGAGACTCAATATGAAAGTCAGCCAACCATCATACACTTTCAGGCAAGCACTGGTGGTTTCTCTCCAGGCAAGGCTATTAGGAGCCATCTTGAAAGACAAACAGTAAAATCACTGCTAGAAAGGCCTTCATGGAGACGGTTGGTGCTAGGACAAAGCTCACTGGCAGAGTATTTGCCTAGCATGGAGAGACCCTACATTCAGTCTCTAGCACCACTTTAAGTAAAGAAGTACTAAGCAAGACGGCCAGGACTGCAATTCAGGCAATGTAAGAACACTTGTCTGGCATTCATGAAGCTTTGGATTTGATGCCCAAGAGCTGCATATACCAGGTGTGGTGGCACAAGCCTATAATTACAGCCCTTCTGAGACAGGAGAATCAAAAGTGCAAGGCCATCCTTGAACACATTGCAAATTTGAGGGTATCCTGGGCTACATGAGACTGTCTCAAAAGAAAACTTTGAAGAGGGCGGGAGCTGAGGAGACTTCTGGAGAGGTAAGATCACTTGTTACCACCGACCTGAGGATCTATGTGGGGAGAGCAGGAAGCCCTGCGTGAAGGTGTGTTGCTGACAGCAGTGTCAAGTGCCTCAGACCAAGGAAATGACAAAGCCTTACCCCAGGTGAGGCTCAGATGGATGGCAAAGCCTTCTCCATCCAAGTAGCAGTGAATATAAAACTAGCAACTCAGCTCCCTCCTCCTAGATCTCTACAACCTGAGACTGCTCATCTATGGAGACTGCTCACCTATGGAGACTGCTCACCTGTGGAGACTACTCACCTATGGAAACTGCTCACCTATGGAGACTGCTCATCTATGGAGATTGCTCACCTATGGAGACTGCTCACCTATGGAGACCTCTCACCTATGGAGACTGCTCACCTATGGAGACTGCTCACCTATGGAGACTGCTCACCTATGGAGACTACTCACCTATGGAGATTGCTCACCCATGGAGACTACTCACCCATGGAAACTGCTCTACCATGGAAATTGCTCACCTATGGAGACTGCTCACCTATGGAGACCTCTCACCTATGGAGAACGCTTACCTATGGAGACTGCTCACCCATGGAGACTGTTCACCTATGGAAACTGCTCACCTATGGGGACTGCTCACCTATGGATTGGAGATCACTCACCTATGGAAATCGCTCACCTATGGAGACCTCTTACCTATACAGACCACTCACCTATGGGGACTGCTCACCTATAGAGACTGCTCACCTATGGAGACTGTTCACTGAGACAAGCTCCTCTCCCCATCCCCATCCCTGTGCCTTACAAAACAATCTGCAGTTCTGGGCTGTTCTTGTAAATGGTGCTGTTCCAGATCAAGCATGCCCACCTGTTCCCAGTGTTCCCAGTGTTCCCAGTGTTCCCAGTGTTCCCAGTGTTCCCAGTGTTCCCAGTGTTCCCAGTGTTCCCAGTGTGCTCGTTCTCTCCCTCTCTCTCTCTCTCTCTCTCCCTCTCTCTCTCCCTCTCTCTCTCTCTCTGTGTGTGTGTGTGTGTCTGTCTGTCTGTCTGTCTGTCTGTCCTTTCTTCATTCCTTCATCACCCCAGTAGACCAAGCCCTAGAAGCCACAGTGGATCTGAGTTTGAATCTCTAGTCCTCATATAAAAAAAATTAAAATAAAAATACATTTTAAAGACAGCTAGATATAGCCAAGAGTGCCTGTAACCCCAGGACTGAAGACAGGTAGAGACGTAAATTCTGAGAATTCACTGGCCAGCCAGCCTAGCAAAAATAGTATTTTCTAGGCTCAATGAGGACTAAGTTCCAAGTGAATAAATCAGAGAGTAGCCCTGGTGTTCTCCTCTGGCCTCTGTATATGTGTGTATGCACACAGGTACACAACACACACAGACACACAGACACACACACACACACACACACACACACACATTAAAAAATAAAAATAAATCTTTTTGTAAATGAGAGTCAGGAAGAGACTGGTCCCAAGCATCACTGTGCTGATTCTTATTAATGGAACTGAATAAGCAAATCTGTTTGTGGAGCCAGAGTTCCAATGGCCACCAACAATAAAGGTTCTCATAAGTGGATTATTTTTATGATCCTGCCTGTGGGTCTCTGATGAGGAACTTGGCTCCTTTAATTATACGGAAAACCAATTACCACTGTATAGCTGCACTGCTCTCTAGATTGACTCTCGCTGTGCCATCTCCACAGCTTCATTCGGGAGAGCGCGCGGGCCCCTGGAAGACACTTGAGGCACATAATGTGGGAAATAAAGATGTTTTAGTGAATTCAATTTAAGCTACGACATGAAAGTTATTTTGTTGAATAAAACATAACGCAATAATGAGCTTGTGTGTGTCAACCCTCCGGGGGAGGCAATAATAGCCAGAGAGAGCGTCCCTCCCTCTCCTCATCTCTCGGACTCATTAGAGTAATAGATAATGCGTAGAGAGCTTCATCTCGGGTGAAGGGCCTTCCCTGCCACTCTACAGCCTGGGAGAGTGCAAGAGAAGACAAGGGACTGGTTTGGGAGCCAGAGTTCAGACTGCTCCTGTCGGATGGTTGAGTCTCTGAGAATTCTTGTTCCCATTACCTATCCAGAAAGGACTTTTCTGAGAATCTGGAATGAATCATTTTCTTAAATATTTCACAATGGAAGGCTTGAAGACAAAGTCATTGTGGTGGTCGCTAAATCCTACCCACACAGGTTTAATTGATGCCCCTTTCCACAAGGCACTGTGTGTTGTTGTGAAGCTGCCTGAGACTATGCGGAGTTCTGGGGTTCCACCAGGCTGCAGTGGCTTTGATGATACAGCTTCTTCAGGTTCTTCTTACTGTGTGAATAACTCAATGAACCTCTCTGGTTCACCAAGCTCAACTTTGGGAGAATCAGTCTTTCAGCCTGTTGTTGTCAGCATCCAACCTGGAGTCAGCAGGGTTTGCTCATGTACCTCAGAAAAAGTCTCAACAAATGCTAAGCTTGATGTCAAATATGAAAATTCTAACAGTTAGATTTGCCACATCCTAAGCAAAAGCACTGACCACACAGGAACCCAGTGGAACACCAAACAAAGCATTTGAGTTTCCCCCAGATCTACTGTATTCCATGCTGTGCAGACCACACTTCCCAACTATCATGTGACAAAATTTGAAAATGACAGCAAATTGGCTGAGCTTTTGCATGGCTTAACACTGCTTCTAGAAAAACCTATGAGAGGTTCCCCAGCCCCTCAATAGCACCCAAATGCCCGAATAGCCAGGATGCAATGAAGCAGGGTTCATGACATCAGAATGATGCAAACACACCCAAGTGTGGGATTCCTGCTGATCAGTATGTGTGTGTGTGTGTGTGTGTGTGTGTGTGTGTGCGCGCGCGCGTGCACTTATATGGGGGATATGTGTGCATAGGATGTACATATCATATATGTATGCTTTCATATCTTTGTATATGTATATATAAGTATGTATGTGAACATGTGTGTTTCTATAGGTACATGAGTTTGTAATGAATACATATGTGTTCATATGTGTATTTATATGTATGTATGTGTGTGTGTGCATATGTTTGGATGTTAGTTTTGAGTGTCCTCTGTCTGCCACCACTAAGAGTGACTATAGAACTAGGGAAACAGATGACTCAACTAACAAAGGCTTGCCTTACAAGTGTTGGGACCTGAGTTCAATCCCTAGAATACACGTGCGTGCGCATGTGCGCGCACGCGCGCGCACACACACACACACACACACACACACACACATGCTGGTTATAGCACTTGGAATTCCAGCTCTGGGGAGATGGAAAGAGCCAAGGAGTCTAGATAAAGCAGAGAACTCCAGGTTCAGTAACAGACCCTACCTCAAAAAAAAGGGGGGGGAGTGAAAGTCAACCTCTGCCCTACACACACACACACACACACACACACACACACACACACACACACCATTCACACATGGCTGTGGCATTACTAGTTCACTCAACCCTGCCACCCAGACATCTTTTCTCTCCCTAGAAGATCACCCAGAAATATGTATCACACATTGCACCGCAGGATTGCGCAAATGATATTCTTGAAGGTTGGGTGGCTAGCAATGAGCTGACTCAGTCGCTTTGAAGCATGAGCCTCAAAGCAATAACACAAAGTACTTTCGGACCTGCTGTATCTACGCATCATCAGTAAGCCAGTGCCCTCTCAGCAACCCGCCAGAACTTTGATATCTTGTCTTATCAAATTTTCACACCACCTTGCTGAGAATAATAAGAAAGGCGCCTGAAGGTGAACAGCTGCCTCAGGGAGAGGGTTTCTCCATCTTGATGAGGATTCATTCTCTGTTCATGGACTTAGAGGCATCTATGATGGTATGATCAGAAACCACATTTCTAGGACTGTTCATCACAGTCACCGAGGTTAGCTCGTCCTGCTCCAGTCTGTCAGTCTGTTAGACGCAGAATATGATGGGACATTCCAGATGATCAAGGGATTCACAGATGACTAGGGGTCCAACTTCAAGGTGGGGTTAGGGAGATGGGGTGATCTGAGTTTGGCTCCCCCAAGCTCCTACATAAAAATGTGTGGCATGGAGGTGTTCCTTATACAACCTGGGTGCTGGGGAGGTGGAAACAGGATTTCCAGAGCTTGCTAGAAGCTAATCTAGCCTAATCACTAAGCTCCAGATTCACTCTAAGACCCTGTCTCAGAAAAATAAAGCAGACAGTGATAGAGAAAGACAAAAGAGCACACACACAGAGAGAGAGAGAGAGAGAGAGAGAGAATGTTTGTACACATATCCATGCAAACATACATAAAGATAAGAAGAGAGAGGAAACACCCAAGTGGGCCAGGTCATAGAAAACAAATCACTTCTAAATTCCACAGCCTGGTCCCCAATCTGCTGTGGGTCTCCCCTGATTCCCAAAGACTCTCCTACAAAGCCTCCAGCACCCAGCTGATCTCTCGGCCTTTGCTTCCATGATGCACTCTACCCTGGGTTACAACCACCTTCACCAACAGGAGTCTTGAAGGTGACGCTGGCAATAAATAGTAGTAGTTCTTGTAGTCTGGAACTCCAGAGAGCAAATGGCGACAGTGAAAAAAACATCTGGGGGTGTGGGGGGAGAGGGAGAAAGGAGAAGAGGGAAGAGATTAGACCCCGATGTAGAAAGGCACAAAAGCTTCTACACAGCCAGGCATGGGGTGTCTTAGGGTTTCAGTGCTGTAAAGAAACAACATGACCACGGAAACTCTATAAGAGGCCAATGTTTAATTGGGGCTGACACATAGTTTCAGAGGTTCAATCCATTATCATCATGGCTGGAAACACAGTAGCATGTAGGCAGACATGGTGCTGGAGAAGGAGCTGAGAGGTGGATGCTGTCCTCAGTTTGCAGAGAGCAACCCTCTGTCCTAACATCATCCTGTGTTGTTTGGAAATCTCCATGAGACTCCCTCAGCCAACAACTCAACTGGTGCAACCCAGTCCCGCCACTGGGAGTCTTGCCTGGCTACAACAGATGCCCAGTTCAGACTCCATATCCCTCCTTACCAGAGCTCCTCATTAAGATCACCCGCACAGATTCCAGGAAGTTTCTACTGCACTAGATTTCCACAGTGCCCCCAATGCTCCCCAATTCAGTCTCTCCTCACACTCTTCACCTGTCCTGTTCCCCAGTATATATCTGATCCCTCCTGCCCCCACCTGCACTGGTCCACCTATACAATCTCTTCTATTTCCCCTTCCCCGGGAGATCCACCTATCCCTCCTAGAGCCTTTCTCTTTACCTAACCTCTCTGGGTCTACAGACTGTAGCTTGATTATCATTTACTTAACAGCTAATACCCACCTATAAGTAAATACATACTACATGTGTCTTTCTGGGTCTGGGATACCTCACTCAGGATGATTTTTACAAATTCCATCCATTTGCCTGCAGATTTCATGTCTCCTTTTTTATAGCTGAGTAATGCTTCATTGTGCAAATGGACCACGTTTTCTTTATCTATTCTTCAGTTGAGAAACATCTAGGTTGTTTCCAGGTTTTGACTATTATGAATAAGGCCTCAATGAATATAGCTGAGCAAGTGTTCTTGTGGTAGGATGGAGTGTCCTTGGGATATATGCCCAACAGTGGTATAGATGAGTTTTGAGGTAGAAAATTCTCAGTCTTCTGTAGAACAGCCATATTGATCTGCATAGTGGCTGTACAAGTTTGTATCCCCACCAGTAATAGAGGTGTGTTCTCTGCGCCCCAGGTCCTTACCAGAAAGAGCTTGTGTTGTTGAGCTTAGCCATTCTGACAGGTGTAAGAGGAATCTTAGTTTTGATTTGCATTCCCCCAGTGGCTAAGGATGTTGAATATTTCTTTAAGTGTTTCTCAGCCACTTAAGATTCCTCTGTTGAAAGCTCTCTATTTAGATCAATACCCATTTAATTGGACTGTTTGTTTTGATTGTAGTTTCTTGAGTTCTTTATATATTTTGGATGTTAGTCCTCTATCAGATACGGAGTCGGTAAGAAAATATTTTCCCACTCTGTAAGCTGCCACTTTTCCCTATTGGTCAGATGTCCTTTGTCTTACAGAAGCTTTTCAGTCTCATGGAGTCCCATTTATCAATTACTGATCTTAGCGTGCTTTGGGGGTTCTGGTCAGGACGTTGTCTCCTGTGTTAGTGCACTCAAGGCTATTCCCTACTTTCCCTTCTATCAGGTTCAGTACATCTGCTTTTATGTTGAGGTCTTCGATCCACCAGGACTTGAGTTTTGTGCAGACTGGTGAGTATGGATCTATTTGCATTCCTCTACATGTAGACATCCAGTTTGACCAGCACCATTTGTTAAAGGTGTGGTCTTTTTTTTTTTTTTTTCATTGTATAATTCTGGCTTCTTTATCAAAACTCAGGTGTCCATGGGTGTATGGATTTCTGTCTTGCTCTTCAGTTTCATTTATCAACATATGTGTTTTTATGCCAATCCATGTGGTTTTTATTATCTTTATAGCTTGAAATCAGGGATTTCAAGCAGTTCTATTGTTGATCAAGATTATTTTAACTGTCTTGAGTTTTTTGGTTTTCCATAAGAAGTTGAGAAGTGTCCTTTTAAGGTCTGTAAGGAATTATCTTGAGATTTTGATGGGGATTGCACTGAGTCTGTAGCTCGCTCTTGGGAAGATGGCCATTTTTACTATGTTGGTCCCACTGATTCATGAGCAGGGAGGTCTTTTTATCTTCTGATATCTTCTTCAATTTCTTTCTTCAAAGACTTGAAGTTTTTGTCATACAAGTCTTTCATTTGCTTGGTTAGAGTTACCACAAGATATTTTATATAATTTGTGGCTATTGTGAAAGGTGTTGTTTCCCTGATTTCCTTCTCAGTTCTCTGTCAATCGTATATAGAAAGGTTACTGATTTTTTTTTCTGGTTTTTCTAGTACTGATTTTTTTTATAGTCAATCTTGTATCCAGCCACTTTATTAAAGGTGTTTATCAGCTGTAGAATTTCCCTGGTAGAATTTTTAGGGTCATTTATGTATACTATCCTATCATCCTCGAATAGAGATACTCTGACTTCTTCCCAATTCGTATCTCCTTGATCTTCTTTTGTTGTCTTCTTGCTCCATCTAGAACTGTAAGTAGTGTATTGAATAGATATGGAGAGTGGACAACATGTCTTGTTCCTGATTTTAGTGGAATTGCTTTGAGTTTCTTTCCATTTAATTTGATGTGAGCTATAGACTTCCTGTAAATTGCCTTTATTATGGTTAGGTATGTCCCTTATATCTCTAATCTCTTCAGGACTTTTATCATTAAGGGGCATTGGATTTTATCAAAGGTCTTTTCAGCATCTAATGAGAAGATCAAGTGTTTCTTTCAGTTTGTTTGTATGGCAGATTACATTTATTGATTTTCATATATTGAAACATTTCTGCGTCTCTGGGAAGAAGCCTATCTGATCATGGCTGATGATCTTTTTGATGTGTTCTTAGGATCGATTTGCAAGTATTTTATTGAGTATTTTTGCATCTATGTTCATAAGAGAAATTGATCTGTAATTCTCTTTATTGAGGTTTTTTTTATGTGGTTTGTATATCAGGGCAACTGTGCCCTCATAAAATGAACTGGGCAACGTGTAAGGGGTTAACCCCCTCCAAGTCAGTACAGAACACACCCAGACACCAAATTCCTAGCACAAAGGAGATTTACTACCCTGGAGGGGCAAGCAGAGGGTTCTGCTTCTGGATTGGGCAAAGGCAGACATGGAGCAGCAGCAGATGTTTTTTGCAGGAGTGGGTTTTCAAGGGGAAAGGGAGTCTGTGCCAGAGTGAGTTGGTAAGTCCTGATTGGACATGCTAGCCAAATAATGAATTTTGATTGTTGGACTTTGGTATTTTGCCTCAAGAATGAGTCAGTAGCCAAATACAGGAATTGACCTTGTGGGCTAGCTTTATGTAACCTAATGCTTTTTAGTAAGAGAGGGGAAGAGAAGGGTAAAGGGCAACCATTGTTGCCATGTTTGCTGTTCTTGGATCTACCTCAGAGCCCTCCATTCCAATCTTCTTGCTTTATTATGGGATCACTTGATGTTGAACCAGTGGGTGTCATTGTCTCCAGGTGGCTTTTGCTGACATTGGGGCACCACTATTAGAAACCCATTGAAACTGGAATGTTTGTCAAGGTCTGCATGAGCAGGCTGTTTCATTCGTTGTCCAGGTTCTGCCGGACCCTTCTTGAGCTAGGGAAGCTTAGGCGGTGTTGGAGCAATTTGTGAGGCAATCTGAAGTTAGTTGCTTTGGAGTCATCTAGGATGCAGATTCTGAGGAAATGCCTGGGGCTGGCAAGTTGCTGGAGCTGTTTGTAGTTGATTTGAAATCTGGAAGGACAGATAGACTAGAGACAGAAGGTAAAGTTAGGAGTTTAGAGGAAAAAAAATTTTTTTTGGTTTTTCGAGACAGGATTTCTCTGTGTAGCCCTGGATGTCCTGGAACTCACTCTGTAGACCAGGCTGGCCTCGAACTCAGAAATCCACCTGCCTCTGCCTCCCAAGTGCTGGAATTAAAGGCGTGCGCCACCACCGCCCCGCTAGAGGAAATTTTTTATTTTGGGTGTACATTTGAAACTTTTAGACTCATGGTCTTCATAGTTGGGGAAGGGGAGGAGTCCCAAGACCAGGGAAAAGGGGGAAGAGCCCACCCTCAGGAAAAGACAGGTGGGGAACTGTAGGTTGTTGGTTGACGGGAATACTTATCTGGCATCCATTTAACCTGTGAGAGGTGGGTTCAAGTTGACTTCTTAAAGCTTATAAGAATTTTTTAAGTTTCTAAAAGAGATAAAAGTTTTAGATGTATTAGCATTACCATCGTTTGTAATCTGTACTAAAATTCATATTGTAGAAAGGGCAGTAGATGTATGTCTCTGAGTCATAATAAAAGTTTGAGAATCTAAAACTGACTTTGGGTTAAAAGCATGAACAATTTTTCCATAGGGCTGGATATATAGATTGGGCAGACTGTTTGTAACTCACCGAAACATTTTTAAGTCTATTTTTAAGAGACAAGCAAAGAAAATGTAAAGTCTTAAGTTTGTGATTATTCTAACAGAAGTATTTTATCAGGGTTAAATTAATGGTCTATCAGAATGCTATTGATTAATGTTAAAATTGTGAGCTTTTGAAGTTTTTGGTGTAGCAATAGCAGAGAGAGAGAAAGAAATCTGAAGCAACATTTCATGTACCTTACTTTCTCAGACTCATCCCTCAAACCCCACAACTTCCTTAAGCTTGCATGTCTTCAGAGCTCAAAGCACTGCCTTATAACTTGCATTCCAGACGTTTACAACTAAGCTTTCACATCCTCAGATCTTCATAACCTGTATCTACTTACCTTAACACATTTTTTTAAACTGTCCTAACTTCAGACCTATATAACTTGATGAGTGGCAAAGATAGGGGGTCATAGAGAGGAGATGGGGGAGCTGTAAGGAATGAAAGGCAGGTTGGCAGGCTGCCATGTGGGCAGGGTTATTGCCTCAACTGCCAATGGAGGAGTCAGTCTGATGTGCCTTGCAATGAACCAAGCCAATTTGAAAGAGTAAAAGAGAGGCTTTGATCTCCCTGGCGATGGGCAAAGAGACACCTCGTTGGTGGCGGTGTTCTTATATCAGTCAGGGGCAGAGCAGTCGGAAGTCCTTTGTTCATTCTAGCCTGATGCCTGGCTTGGTGCCCAAAGCTGTTTTATACCTCGGATGCATAAAAATCAAATCCAGGCAGGGCAGCACAGGAAGAGGAAGACAAGCAGAGACTTGCAGACCTCCGTGCCACCCACAGACCTGCCCTCCAGCACATAGCACATGAGGACCATAGACACCACTTGTCACCATACCACACAGAGCAGATGGAGGATGTCACCAAGGGACCCACCAGCCACATGGCCAGCCTTTAGCAGGAGCCACCAGTGTGCAAGTATGTGGTGGGCAGATGGGAGAGAAAGAAACGTGAAGCAGCTTGAAGAGATGGAACTAGAGACTGAAGGGTGGAGAGAGTAGCCTGTTGTGAGTGGCCAGTCCTTCCACCTGGGGCCATGATGAGGACCCAGCCAGAGCTGCTGCTGAAGGCCATGTCTGAGTCTGTGGCTACCTAGCTGCAGGGGATGTCCCTGGTCAAGGCGGCTGCAAGGGACCATGTGAATGCACAGGGGCTGTGTAGAACTGGCCTGCCCCTCATGAATGCGGCACTCTGGAGAGATGACCCTACTTCTTACGAAAGACAGAACTCGGGAGAGCTGGCCCTGGTGGCAGGGGTGTAGGTGAGCCAACCTCAAGGACATGAGTGTGGGAGAGCTGACCCTGCCATTCATGTGCCATGGGGAGCATGAATGCAGAGATGATGCTGTCCTCTCTGCAGCCCCTCGCCACCTCCAGCAGGTGGGAAAGCTGCCCAGGGGACCTGAACTCAGGAAAGCTGTTCCTGACCCTCACCGACTTCAGCACTTAAAAGAGGTGGCCCTGCACCTTGTCTGAGCAGCACAGTAGATCTGTCCCTGGTGGCAGAGGGTCATGATGGGGGGGCACAAGTGAGCTGGCCCCAAGGGTGTGAGCATAGGAGAGACAGCCCTGCCATTCCTCTACTGTGAGGTGGCCTGGTCAGGGACAGATGCCCTTTGCCCCCTCCCCCCTTGACACCTGAGACAGCACAATAGAGCTGGCCCTGACGGAGGGGGCTCAGGTGAGCTAGACCCAAGGGAAAGAGCATGGCAGAGATGGTCCCACCACTCACCTGGTGTGAGGTGACATGGGTGCAGAGGCGATGTCCATAGTATATCCCCCTACAGCTGTGTAGCCGCAGACTCAGACAAGGCCCTCAATGACAACTCTGGCTGGGACCTCATCATGACACCAGGTGGCAGGGCTGGCCACTCTGGCCCCCTTGCCACCTGTAGTAGCTGAGACAGCTGACCCTGGGGTCATGAGGGTGGGAGAGCTAGCCTTCTGGGCCTTGCACCTGGCCTGGCCAACAGAGTGGCGCTGGTCCTGATGGCAAAGACATAGGTGAGCCAGCCAGAAGAGTGTGAGAACAGGAGAACCAGCCAGACCCCTCGAAGGCTACAGTACTTTGGAGAGTAGGCCTTGCACCTTGACTAGGCAGCAAGTGCAGCTGGAGCTGGAGGTGAGGGTGAGGGTGAGCTGGGCCCCAGGGCATGAGAGCAGGAAGGTTGACCCTGCAACCTGCCGATGGTGACATTGGGTGGCCGAGCCAAAGCAGTGCTGGAGAGACCTTGGAGAGCTCGTCCTGGTGGTGGAGATAAGGGAGAGAAAGTGGGCTGACCAGCTCAGCTACCAGTCAAGACCAGATCCCAGGCTCTGAATTGGCACACTCCAAAATCTATATTATCTGTGAATGGGCTAGTCCTGCTGTCCCAAAGCTACAAGATTTCCGTGACACAGGGCAACAACAGGATAACCGGGAGGAGTCCCAATGAGGATCCAATGTTGATGGTGTCACAGAAGCCAGAGACCTCAAACTAGACCAATGACTCACTGCAATGAACATTTGCAAGTGAAGGTGTGTGGACAGAGGGACACACTGTGACACACTGTGACACACTATCGCTTCCATGATGAGATGTTTTCTATGCTTTGGTTTTATTGGGGTGTATGTGTGTGTGTGTTTTATTTGAGGGAGTTACAAAAGCGAAGAGAGGATACGAGGGAACAGAGAGATGAGCAGAACTGGAGTGCATGATATGAAAATGACAAAGTGCATGATATAAAAAAGTAAGAAAGCCTTCTTAAAATGATAGAGAGGCTGTAAGGATGTTATAAATATATGTAGAGTTAGCAATTGAGTTGTCTTTTGTGTTAGCAATCCTCATTCCTTCCAGATGGCTGAGTGTGTTAGTAGGATATGGAAAGTTTATTTGAAGTCTGTACATGGTGATTTAGAAGGCACTGATGAGAGTTATTAATTTTGTCGATTGGTAGTGTGTGGGAGTAAGGAAGTCACCTCAACAATGGCATCATCCAAGTCCACTGCATATCCTGTAGCGTGGTAGCCATCTGACAGGAAGAGGCTGCCATCTGTGTAGAGTGTAGGCAGAACAGAATAAGATGCATCTAGTCCTACTGCAACTTGATATGCAAGGCTGGTTGGTATCCATGGGAGGCCTCCCCTTTTCTGAGGTGAAGGGGAGGCAGGATGGATGGTGGGGAAGGGTAGAGGGGAGGATTAGGAGGAGAGAAGAGAGGAGAAGCTGAAATCAGGATGTAATGTAAATAAGTAATTAATATAAATAAACAAATAAATAGATTGATAGGAAATTTGGAAGGGAAGGTTATGGAGGGATTCTTGGATAATATTGGGAGGGGAAATAAAATGTGTATATGATCAAGAAATATTGCATACATGTATGATATTCATAATAGATAAAGAAAAATTAATTTTTAAAAAACGTGTAGACAGAAGCGGTCAGAGGAACCTCTTGTTCCTCTTGAATCTCCATCTGGGAGGTGGAGGCCAGGGCTAAAAGGAGAGCATTTTGAAGCTGGTTGGTTGGTTAGGTGGTTGGTTGGTTGGTTGGTTGGTTGGTTGGGGTTGACTGGTTGGTTGACTGGTTAACTGGTTGGTTTGGTGTTAGTTTTTTAAGACAGGGTTTCTCTGTGCAACCTTGCCTGCCCTGGAACTCACTTTGTAGACCAGGCTGGCCTTAAACTCATAGATGGCTTGCCTCTGCCTCTAGAGAGCTGGGAATAAATGTATGCACCACCACCGAGATGTGCTTTGGAGTTTTAAGAGTTTTTTAATAGGAGGAAGAAGCTCATGGGGAGCTCTAGAAGCACCTTGATAGAGAGAGTGTACCAGAAGTGAGTATCTATGGACTTATGAGTGGAAAAAATTGGCCATTCCCAAAAAATGAAAGCAGTTTGGATTCTGTTGAGGGTGGAAATAAGAAGCAGAAATGGACCAGGCAGTTTAAAATGGGGTGTCTATGGATTGCAGTAAGAGAGAATCCAGCATAGATGACCTTGGAAGATGAGAGCAGAACTTTGAAAGATGAGATCTGGAAACCTTTGGAGCCAAGAAAATTGAGGAGTGAGGCAGTGTCGGATTGGCTATTAGAGAGGGAAGGGTTGAAAAGGAGGTCACTACATTACTGAGCAGGCAGACCAGGTCCATATGGCCTGCAAAGGAACCCTATGGAAGGGAATGATAGGTGTCCAGGCCAGCTGGACAATCAAGTGGGACCCTTAGGCCCTGCGGAGAGGACTGAGAAGCATGAGAAAATAAGGAGGCACAGCAAGTCAAGAAGTCTGATCAAGCTGGCAAAGATTTTATTGTTCACACCGGTTATATACTCTGAAAACAGGATATGGGGAGGGGCAGGAAAGGAAAGAGGGCTTTGCAGGTGGAGGAAGCTAGTTTCAGCTGTGGGGTCTAACTAAGTTATTTTTACAAAGCCTTTCCATTACCAGGGGTTCTAAAAACATCTATCTAGCAGGATATTGGCTAAATCTAGAGATCAGGAGGAAGGGTTACTAAAGTGGGTTGCTATGAGGCCTTGTTTGAAGTTCTGAGAACTGACAAGTGAATCATGGAAGGTAAGCAGAAAGAAGAATAGTAGATAGGAGAGCCAAGAGTGAGTGTATGCCAAGAGTAAGGCCTTGCCATGGCTTCCCACAGGTAGGGTGGTGGGCAATGGCAGGGTTAATAGAGCAAAGGTCTTGGACCTGGCAGAAGGTTCCGTTAGGTTTCTGATGGTTAGTATGGGGGTGTTATAGGGTAAAGAAGTGGGGTATAGAAACTGTGTGGATAAAGATATTGAATGTTGGGTTGAGGCCTCTAAGGGTAGGGGTATTGGGGTTTGAAGATGTAGGCAAAGGGGTTTTTTAATGTAATAGAAACTTTAAAATTCTTAGGAGATAGAGAGTGTGCAAATAGAGGCTGAGCAAAGGAAGAAGAGGGGATGTATGGGTGTCTTGGGGTCTGTTCTCAGGTAGAAGGTAAAATTCATGTCTGTTTTGGAAAGGGTATCTCTTTTCAGTAAGGGATATAGCATGAGGGACTGAAGAGAAAGGAGTAAGAAAAAGAAAAGACTTGGAGAGTTTGGAGGCGTCTGGGAGACTGGTTATGGACTCTATGGGTGATGGAGAGAGGTGAGTTGTGTGAAAAAGGAATGTGATGAGGCCACAAACACAGGAAGTGAGAGCCTAGGCTCCTGGAGACTGCTTGGTGTGGGTTTGGGCAGGCAGTCAATATCACCAGAGATCTGAGAAGGATAAATTATTGAAGGAGGTTGTGATGGCTGTTGCTGGTTGTCAACTTGACTACATCTGGAATGAACTACAATTCAGAGATGGAAGGCACAGCTCTGATTCAGATCATGGGCTTGAAGACACAGGCTTCTTATCCGGATCTTGACATAGAGATCTTGGGGCATAGTGGCCATGAAAAGCTTAGGCCCAGGCATGACTTTAATCCCAGGAGACTGAAGCAAGCAGATCTTTGAGATCGAGGTCAGCTTGGGACAGAGCACGTTCCAGATCCAGGCGTGTGTGGTCCATACCTTTAATCTGAGCCACACCTTCTACTGGAGGCCTACATGAGGACAATAGAAGAAAACTCACTCGTCGTTGCCTGCTTGCACTTTTTTGCCAGCCCATCTGTTGGAACCTACTTCTTCAGGATTCCAGCTTATAGAGAAGACCAGGTAAAACAATTAGCCTCATGAGACTGAGCAATTACTAGTCCTTGGACTTTCCATTCACAGCTGCCCATTGTTGGGTTAGTTGGACTATAGACGGTAAATCATTACAATAAGTTCCCTTAATACATAGAGACATCCCATAAGTTCTGTAACTCTAGAGAATGCCAACTAATACGGAGGTATAATCCAAATAGCCTCTATATAAATTAAAATATATCAATTAAAATCAATATTCTTCCTTTGGTCCTTATGTCTATAAAAGTGTAAAGGTTATCATTTTGTTTCATGTTCTAGGGGATGTAAGGGCTATTTTTTGAGTGTTAAGATGCCACCAGTAAAGTTGGTATGATTTGGAGCTTTCATTCAGAATGGAGAGACTGAGTGGGTTGGAGCCAGGGTTCTCAAGTGGCCAAAAAAGAGATCCCTAGAAGGGAGGGGCCATTACTCAAGCTCCATCACCATGAGAGGGACACAATGGGTCCAAGAAGAAATCTGAGACCTGTCAAGGGGATTTTTAGATGTTTAGGAATGGACATTGACTTCCAGCAGAAGACTACCAAAAGAGAAAAGAAAATTGTTGCATGTAATCTTAGGAAGCATGCTTCCCCTTGCCTGCTGTCCTTGCCACGCCCCACTGGCTCCACTTCCATCCCGTCCATTCCTACTGAGAACGCCTAGAACTACCACTTGCATTCCACAGACCATCCACCCCCGTGGCTGGTCTGCCAACCAACAACAACTGCCCTGGTCTCACTCAGTTCCCACGCTAGCTCTCTTGGTCTCTGCTTGCTGCTTGCCCGGTACTGCAATGGTCTCCCCGGTCTCACCCAGTTCCTTTTAGTCTCGTGAAATGAAAACACTAGAGACTTTTATATTTTAAAACTGGCCAAATAACTCAAAGGCTGGGCAAATAATATCCTGCCCCATCCTCTCTGGCCTCCACAATTGCCTGTGGAGGCCTCGAACTATCAGTGGCCCAAGAAACCTAAATGTCTGGAGCTCCTCATGAGCCTGCTGCCTGGTCTTACTACCAATCCTCTCCTTCCCTCTCTTCCCGTCCTGCCTGGAAATCCCACCTTCTCTTATGCCCAGCGATTGGCTTCTGCCATCCCTATTTAGCCAATCAACAATTAGGGAAACTTACAGAAAACCGACAATCAAACTGAGCTGAATGGAGTGTGCCTATTGGCTGTCCAAGGAAACCCACTGTGGCCAAGGAAGGCCATGGTGGGCTGTACTCTCCCCACCCCCACAAGACAGATACTCAGCAGGCATCATGCAGTGTCTTCAGAATGTTTAGGATGGTTAATAAGGGGAAACTCACCAATTTGGCGCTGTTAGATGAAAGGAACTGGCATTGACTGGTCCAGAAATTCTAACAGCTGGATTGCAGGTCCTGTAGACTGATTTGAGTCACGATGTGAGTCACAATGTAAGGAGCTGGCCCCCTCAGAGTTGGTACAAGACACACCTAGTCACCAAATTCTCAGCACAAAGGAGATTTAGTACCCTGAATAGGCACTCAGAAGAGAGGAGTGCTTCCTCTGGATCAGGCAAAGGCAGGCAGCAAGCAGCAGATTTTTTTTTTAATGAGTGGGAAAAGGAGGGTAGTCTATGCTAGGGTAAGTTGGTAAGTCTTGATTGGACATATTAGCCAAATACTAAATTTTGATTGTTGGACTTCAGTGTTTTGTCTCAGGAATGAGTCAGTGGTCAAATAAGGCAATGGACCTTGAGGGTTAGCTTTAGGAATGTAATCTACTGGTTTGATTTTGTTTTTGTTTTTGTTTTTGTTTTTGTTTTTGTTTTTGTTTTTGTTTTAGCAAGGAAGAGCAAGAGAAGGATGAAGAGCAAAGCTTGTTGTTACTATGTTTGCCATGCTCTGTTAGAGAGCCCTTCACAATGCTTGCTCCTTCTGTTTCTATTTTCAGGAATAATTTGAGGAGTATTGGTGTTAAGGCCTCTTTGAAAGTCTGGTAGAATTCTATGTTAAAAGTGTCTGGCACTAGGCCTTTTTTATTTCTTTTTTCCCTTTTTTTTTTTTTTTCAACTGCTCCTATTTCACTAAGAGTCATTGGTCTATTTAAAATGTTTATCTGAGCTTAATTTAACTTTGATAAGTGGTTCCTATCAAGAAAACTATCCATTTCTTTTATATTTTCCAAATATGTTTCTAAATTGTCCTTATGATTCTGATTTCCTCAGTATCTGTTGTTTTGTGCCCCCTTTTATTTCTGATGATAATTTGGATATTCTCTCTGTGTGTTGATTTTCTCAAAGAACCAACTTTTGTTTCACTGATTCTTTGTATTGTTCTCTTTGTTTCTATTTTAATGATTTCAGCCCTCAGTTTACTTCCTGCTGTCTACTCCTCCTGGGTGTGCTTACTTCTTTTTGTTCCAGAGCTTTCAGGTGTGCTGTTAATTTGCTAGTATGAGATCTCTACAATTTTTTATGTAGGTGCTTAATGCTATGAACTTTCTTCTTAACACTTTCGTTGTGTGCCATACGTTTGGGTATGTTGTGTATTCATTTTCATTGGATTCTAGAAAGTCTTTAATTAATTTATTTCTAGCTTGGCCCACTGGTCCTTCAGAAGAGAGTTGTTCAGTATCTATGAGTTTGTAAGTTGTGTTTTGTTTCTGTTGTTGCTGATATTCAGATTTAATCTGTAGTGATCTGATAGGATGCAAGGAGTTATTTCAATTTTCTTATATCTGTTGAAACCTGCTTTGTGTCCAAAGATGTAGTCAATTTTGGAGAAAGTTCCATAAGGTGCTGAGAAGAAGGTATAGTCTTTGTAATTGGGTGACATGTTCTGTAAATATCTGTTGGGTTCATTTGGTGTATATCATCTGTTAACACCAGTATTTCTGTTTGGTTTTTGTCTGGATGACCTATCCATTGGTGAGAGTGTGGTATTGAAGTCCCCCGCTACCAATGTGTGAGGATCAGGATGTGATTTAAGCTATAGCAGTGTTTCATTTATAAAAGTGGGAGCACTTGTGTTTGAGGCATGGATGTTAAGAACTGAAGTGCCATCTTGGCGAATCTTTCCTTTGACGAGCATGTAGTGTAGTGTCTTTCCCCATCTCTTTTGATTAGTTTTGGTTTGAAGGATATTTTGTTAGATATTAAAATGCCTACAGTTACCCAAGCTTGCTTCTTAGGTCCATTTGCTTGAATATTTTTTTCCAACCATTTACCGTGAGGTAATGTTCATTCTTGATGTTGAGGTGTTTCTTGGATGTAGCAAAAGGATGGATCCTATTTTTGCATTCATTCTGTTAGTCTGTGTCTTTTTATTGGGGAATTGAGGCCATTAATATGGAGAGATACCAATGACTAATGTTGTGGGTTGTGGTAATGGTGGTGGTGGTTATCTATCTGTCTATCTATCATCTATCATCTATCTATCTATCTATCTATCTATCTATCTATCTATCTATCTCCCCAGTGTGTGTGTGTGTGTGTGTGTTTCCCTTCTTTTGATTTTACTGCTGTGAGATTATTTCCTATGTTTCCATGGGTATGGTTAACCTTCTTAAATTGGAGTTTTCTCTCTAGCACCTCCTGTAGGGCTGGATTTGTAGATTGGTATTGTTTAAATTGACTTTATCATAGAATATCATGGAATATTTTATCCATCTATGGTGATTCAAAGTTTTGCTGAGTATAATAGTCTGGACTGGCATCTGTGATCTCTTGGTGTCTAGGCCCTTCTGACTTATAGAATTCCACTGAAAAGTTAAAAGTAATTTTAGTAAGTCTGCCTTTACATGTTACTTGGTCTTTTCCCCTTGTAGCTATTAATATTCTCTTTGTTCTATATGTTTAATGTTTTGATTGTTTTGTGGTGAGGGGACTTCCTCTTCTGGCACAATCTTTTTGGTGTTCTGTGTGCTTCTTGTACCTTCATAGACACATTCTTCTTTAGATCAGGAAATTTTTGCTCCATGATTTTGTTGAAAATATTTTCTGGTCCTTTGAGCTGGGATTCTTCTCCTTCTTCTATTCCTACTAATCTTAGGTTTGGTCTTTTCATAGTGTCCTATATTTCCTGGATGTTTTATATCAGAATTTTTTTTAGAGTTAACATATTTTGACTGCTACATCGTTTCTTTTATTGTATCTTTAGTGCCTCAGATTCCCTCTTCCATGTCCTGTATTCTGTTAGTGAAGCTTGCCTCTGTAGTTGCTGTTTAAATTCCTAAATGTTTCATTTCCAGAATTCCCTCGGTTTGTGGGTTTTTTTTATTGCTTCTATTTTCATTTCCAGGTGTTGAGCAGTTTTATTCATTATCTTCAATTGTTTGTTTCTTTTTTCTTGGCTTTCTTTAAGAGATTTTTTTTAATTGCTTTTTGCATTTGTTTGTGTTTTCCTAGATTTATTCTGGGATTTGCTCATTTCCTCTTCAATGACCTTTATCATCTTCATATAGGTGGTTTTAAGGTTGTTTTTTTTTTGAGACAGGGTTTCTCTGTGTAGCCCTGGCTGTCCTGGAACTCACTTGGTAGACCAGGATGGCCTCGAACTCAGAAATCTGCCTGCCTCTGCCTCCCAAGTGCTGGGATTAAAGGCGTGCGCCACCACCGCCATGCTTAAGGTATTTTTATTATGCTTTAGCTATGTTGGAATATCCAGGGCCTGCCAAGTCAGGATAGCTGGGCTCTAGTGGAGAAATACTGCCCCAGCTGTTATTCTGTTTTTACTCTGACATCTGGGCATCTGGGTTTGGGGTGCTTATAGATACAGATGCTGAATTCTGGGATGCCAAGAGGGTGTGGTCTGTGGCACCCACAGGAGACATGGAAGGGGGGAAGGAAGATTGCAGCTGGTGTTCTATTGCTGTGAGAGGGATGAACCTGAGGGATTGGGTGTGTTGAAACGACATAGAGAACATCTATCATTTTCACATCAATTCTGATAATAGAACTCTGGCCCTTGGGTTACAAGGCAAGGCAAGTATTTTAGCAAGTGAACTGCCTCCCCAACATCGATTGTGTGTGCGTGTGTGTGTGTGTGTGTGTGTGTGTGTGTGTGTGTGTGTGCGCACATGTGCACTCCTATTATTTAGCTTATTTTAAATTATGTGACAAATACCTTAGAGCTGGAGTAACAGTCAGCTGGGAAGTAAACTTGTGTCCTTGCAAGAGCAGTAAGCACTCTTAACCAACGAACCATCTCTCCAGTAGGTTGTAGATCAGCCAGAAGGCACTTACTAGTATGCATGAAGTTCTGAGTTCCACCCAGAACAGGAATTGAAAAAAACAAAACAAAACAAAAAACAAACAAACAAACAAACAAAAAACAAAAACTATCTTTAAGAATATTCTTTACCATATAAATCTTTTACCTCAGTTTTTAGGAAGCAGAGTTAGAAATATAGTCAAAGGCTGGTCACTTTTATAGCATTCCAGGGTTCCATCTCTGGTAAAATAAAATAAAGTTAAGGAAAAAAAAAAGACACAGGGCAGTGGTGCACCTTTAATTTCAGCACTTGAGAGGCAGAGTTCAGCAGATCTCTGAGTTTGATGCCAGCCTGGTCTACAGAGTGAGTTCCAGAACGGCCAAGGCTACAAAGAGAAACCCTGTCTGGAAAACTACACCCCCCCCCAAAAAAAAAAAAGACAAAGCAAAGAAAATAAAGGGAAGAAAAAACAAGACATGCAGTGACCAAATTCCACCTGCCTGTCAGCTTGTGGAAGACACAGCCGGAAACAATTGGCCTGCATGCATGCATGCACTTATTAAGGTAGTAGAGTATGCTTCAGACATGATTATTCCCTCCCTTATGGCCTTCTGAGTGGCACTCTTCCTATGAGGCCTGCCAGGTCTCCCACAGACTGGGAAAGAAGGTGGCCAAGCAGCTGGTCACCATTGGAGTTGAGCGGCTTGTCAGTCATCACAGCCGGCCTGCGGCACTCCTCCTGTTTCTCATCCACAAACTAGAAAGAATTTTTAAAAACTGATTACCCATTCTTTTTTATTGACTGGTTGTTGTTCCAGCTGATGCCACAGTGGCTGACAGGAAAAGATGACTGAATAATGTATCCTGCAGCCTCAGAGAATCGCACTGCCAAAAGATCGAGGATGAGAAGAGATGCCTGGTACAGCCCTTGTTTCTCCTGAAAACATAATCAACCGTTGGCCTCCGGATGAGCAGCAGGGATCGGCCTCCCCCAATGTTCCGTGAAAACATGCCCTGGACATGCAATGCAGAACAAGACAATCCCACACTCAGAAGTCTAACCCGCCCACTCACCCAACCACATTTGTGCAAATACTCACAAACAAGGGTGTGTCCTTGACTGGATGCAGGCATGAGAATGGAGCCAAAGCTTCAGGTAGATTATGGTTTCTCCAGAATCCAAATTCTCCGTTTTCCTTATGAGACTGTTGTTCCTGATACTGGCAGATGTGTGGGGCCTGGAATGACAGACACTGTGACGAAGGTTTGCAGACAGGGAGTTGACACCATAGAAGAGGTCAGGAAAGTAGTAAGAGGCATGGAGGGGGTTAGAACACAGTGGTGTAAGGGATCACAGAGAAATAATAATACAGGAAGGGTTAAATGAGGCAAGGTGGAGAATAAGACAGGTAGAGGAGAGAATATGGGGAGGGATAACCAACACTAAGACATTTGGGAAAAGTTGTACAGAAACTGTGGAAACCTCCTAAAACATGTAACACATATACACTCAAATTATATATGTGTTATATATAATAATCTATATATATACATATATAATTTGAATGAAAACTAGAGAGATGGCTCAGCAGTCCTTGTTGCTCATGGTGGTTTAAATAGGAATGGCACCCCACAGACTCATGTGTTTGAAGGTTTGGCCCACAGGGAGTGTCACAACTATGAAGTGTGGCCTTGTTGGAGGAAATCTATCACTGTGTGGGCTGGCTTTGAAGTCTAAAATGCTTAATCCTAGGCTCAGTGGCTCTCAGTTGATTTCTGCTGCCTGCAGATCAAGATGCAGAACTCTCAGGTACACCTCCAGCACCAAGTCTGCCTGCATGCCACCATGTTTCCCACCATGATGATACTGGACTAAACCTCTGAACTGTAAGACAGCCTCAATATAATGTTTCATTTTGTAAGAGTTGTCGTGGTCATGGTTTCTCTTCACAGCACTAAAAAACCCTAACTAAGCACTTCTCTGGCAATAGTCCCATGTCCAGTTCTTAACACCTGTGTAGCAGCTCACAGCTGTCCTTGACATCAGTTTCAGGGCATCTTCTCACTTTCCAGCTCAACAGGCACATACTTGGTACACATACATACACATTGGCAAACACAGACACACACACACACACACACACACACACACAGACACACACACACACACACACACACACACACACACACATAAAAGTTTTTTTTTTAATGTAAAGAGTTTAAATGGAGCCAACTTATAACTAGCCAACTAAGCCCCTACTAGGCACCAGAGGCTAATAAACAAAATACCCAGTGCCAGGAAAGTGTTTTCTCTTTTGGAGTTCTTGGCAAGTAATGTTCCATACCTCTTCCCCAAATATTATAGGTTATTGCTTATATCTTATTGCCTATTATCTCTGGTTACCCTCCAGAAGGTAAGACTCTACTGCTGAAGACTCCACATATTTGAATCATAGAACAGAGAAATCAATCTGGTACTCACCTGGAAGTTTCATCCCCACTAGCTAGCTTTCATAGTGCTAGGAGGTGTTGTGCACACTGCCAGAGAAGAAGAGTAATCATAATAGCATCCATCTGTCAACCCTGAGAGATACTATAGCAACATACGTAGCAAGACATGGCCATTGGCACCATAGTGGCACAAATATCATAGGAGTAACCAACCACTTTCTGGCTGAATTTAAAGCCTACTCCACAAGTTTAAACCTATACCTGGCACCCATAGCAGAGCCAAAACTCTGTAACTAAATATGCCAAGGGCCAGCCTCAGCTTGAAGAGAGGTTCTGAGGAAGGGGTGTTCACACTCGGCAAAAAGAATGACTCAAAGTCAAATTGTGGGTACAAGCTGATAGCCTGTGTTCTGCTCAAGAAGGCTTTCTCTGGAAATCTTCAGATGGCTCACCCAGATAGCTGAGCTCTCAAAGAGCAAAGCCTAGTCTTCTATTTGCATATCAATACAGTTATTTACTCCAGGTCCCTTTTGATTATCCCAGGAATCAGCATTCCATGACCCCAGCCTCTGGACTCTTAGAGATAGCAAGCACATTTTTTAACATTGCAGATAAAATAAAATAATAAATTAATTAATTAATTAATTAAATAGATAATAAAAGCCTGCTTTTGTAAGCATAGACAATAAGCTACCTGGGTGGGCTCCTGTCCTGAGATTACCATTCCTACCACGCCTGGGCCTAAACTAGCTCTGTTCCAAGTCGACCTTGAACTCAGGAATCTGCCTACCTTTCTATCTGCCTGCCTTTGTATCTTTCTGACAAGCTAGCTTTATAGTGAAGTTTCCTCTGTTCTTTTAGGTCTGTGAAACCCCTTATATAACTCATATTGCATCCTTATATTATGTATAGTTGAGAAATTACATTTATATATTTTTGAACTCTTATTTTCAGAGTTCTTTCCCACAGCCTTAAGGGCTGTCCTGAAGGTCACACAAAGTTTACCATTTTGCTAAGGACATAGACACACCCTTGCCTCCCAGACTTGTGCTGTCTCTGTTTATCATTCACCTTGACAGAGAGCACATTGGCCCAATAACCTTGGCAGGAAGAGTATTTTCCAAAGGAGGAACATGAAGAAACACATACATACATACATACATATCAAACAAGCCTCACGACCAGCAACTGTCAACACTCATGGAGGCCCACCCTGATGGTTCTGTTCCAGAAGCAGGAACCATGTCACACCATCCCTTCCATGACCATGCAGGTCATAGTCCTTAGGAGAGAGCTTCTCACTATGCTTTATCACTATACTCATAGATTAGAGTCTCTTTCAAGCCTCATCACAGAAGCTTCTTTTTTTAGTAGATTGTGATTAACACAGAGACCCACAACTGGTTATGGTTTCAGAAAATAAAAGACTGCGGAAGGCTTAGCCCTAAATGAGTTGTGTACATCACACACACCCTCCTCTAAAGGTTCAGGGATCATTACAGTAGAGCAGAAAGACTGTAAGAGCCTGAGGTGGTGTTGACTGCAAGGAAAACAGTGTTTCTCAGCCATCTATGACATTACAACTATTGTCACAGCATGTACAAAAGTCTGCACAAACTCAAGCCAGACTAAATCCCAACATGGAGGCAGGAGCTAGACATTTCTTCCTATTGGCAATTGATAGCTGCTGCAAGAGAGCAAGTCAGTTTTCTTTAAGGGTATGGCCCCCGATCATGCTCCAGTGAAAGGCTATACATTCAATAACATTTGGTCAGCACAAATTAGACTTGATGAATTTTTTTTTTTAAAGAAGATACAATGTTGGGTGTGCAGGAAAGGGAGGAAAGGAGGAGCTGCTGAATTTATTCTCCTGTCTTCACATTTATTTAAAGTTCTCATTATGAAGAGCTGGCTGCTGGTTGCTATGGTTTTGTTTTGTGGGGAAAATGTTTTGTTTTTGAGATAGGGTCTCACTATATATCCCAGGCTAGCCTGGAATTCATAAACAGCCAAGGCTGAACCTGGACTCTTGATCCAGCTATTAAAAAAAAAAATTTAAATCTGTTTTTCCTCTCAGCTCCTGCTCCCAGAATGATGACTATGAGACTAATTATTTATTATTAAATGCCTAGGCCAGAGCTTTGGCTCATTTCCTGACTATCTTGTAACTTATTTAACCCATTCAAACTAGTCTATGTCTGCCACATGGTTAGTTACCTCTCCTTTAGTTCCTGCCCAATTCTTTCTTTTCATCTCAGTGTCTCCCTCAGCCTCCAGCTCTTATCTCTCTCAGCAGGTCTCCTTTTATTTTCTCAGTATTTCCTAGAATTCTCTCTCTTCCTGCCAGTGTCCCACCTCATATTTTCTGCCCCAGTTTATTGGCTATCAGCTTCTTTATTGACAGGTGATGCTTATAAGAGATTCTCTCTACATCTGCCCGTCTCCGTGCCCCAGTGCTGGGAGTTCTCTGTGTTCTTTCTGTAATAGCCCCTCCTGTGTCTGCCTCTTCATAGACTAGTGTGCACTTATCACTTAATAAATATTTGTTGGAGCCCAGTATGATGGTCCCAGCCAAGGCTACATAATGAGACTCAGTCTCGAATTAAAATTGGTGGTGTGTCCCTTCAGTTCTTCTTCTCCTTGAAGCCTAAGAACTCCCTGAATTGATGAAGACCACAAGTGAGGGAGGGCTGAGGGAGGCCTCACAGTTAGCATCATCCCATGGCCATTTAGTATTCATTTCTCTGAAACAGAAATTTTATTCTTATGAGACTAACTTGTGGGTACAAGTACAGAATTTCACTATTAGGACCAATGAGATACCTCAGTGATAAAGGCATTTGTCACCAACTCTGATGACCTGAGTTCAAATCCCTGGGACCTAGCTAAAGGGGAGAACCAACTCCTATAAATTGTCCTCTAAGTACATCTACACTGTGTCACATGCCACATGCAGGTGCTCAGACACACACACACACACACACACACACACACACACACACACATACACACACGAATTAAATGTAAATTTAAAAATAAAAATTGCTAAGCATTAGTGGCACATGTTTTTAATCTCAGCACTTGGAAGGCAGAAAGTGGTTGTGAGTTCAAGGCTAGCTGGGACTACATAGTAAGTTACTGATGAGTCAGAGCTATAAAGATTTGGGGCAAGTGGACAATGCCACCAGACAGAACTGGTATGGTTAAGTGAGCTCAAACCCCGTGAAACTCAGAATTAAGAATGGTAGGAGTGGGACTGTGTTAGTCAGGGTCCTCTAGAGTCACAGAACTTATGGACTGTCTGTATATATTAAGAGAATTTATTATAATGACTTACAGTCTACAGTTCATCTGTGAATGGGAAGTACAAGAACCTAGTAGTTGCTCAGCCCTGTGAGGTTAGTTGTTTCAGCTGGTCCTCTGTATAAGCTGGAATCCTGAAGTGGGTTCCAACAGATGTGCTGGCAAGTAAGTGCAAGCAGGGAAAGAGTGAATCTTCCTTCTTCTAATGTCCTTATATAAGTCTCCAGCAGAAGGTGTGGCCCAGAATAAAGGTGTGTACCACCATGCCTGGACTTGGAACTTGCTCTGTTCCAGGCTGGCCTTGAACTCAGAGATCTGCTTGCCTCTCTTTCCTGAGATTAAAGGGATATACCACCTTGCCTGAGCCTAAGCTTTTCATGTCTTAAGATCTGGATCAAAAGTGTGTGTCATCCCATGTTGAGATCCAAATCAGAAGCCTGTGTCTTCCAGCCTCAAGATCTGGATCACAGGTATGCCCTCCATTTCTGGATTGTAGTTGATTCCAGTGTAGTCAACTTGACAACAGCAATCACCATCACAGGGGCCAGCTCCCTGCCTAACTCTCCCAGCTCTAGAACACCTAACCAAGACACGCCACTGAGAGGACCATGACAACCGTCATGTAGGAAAAACACCTAAAGTCCTTCCCCCTGCAAACAGAGCATCACTGACATCTCAAATTGAGCCAGTGGGAAGCACCTACCCCTGGATTTCACCCTATTCCTCAATGTTTGAAAAGTCCCTATCCACACAAAATAAAGAGCACAAGTTATTTCACCACGAGTCATCTGAGAGTGGCTGTTTTACTGAGCTCTAAAACTTTGGGGAAGAGCTTTATCTCCTAAATAACTGAACCCCAGACCCACCTGCCACCGCCTCTGGCAATAGCGTTGATACTGCCACAGTAGCAGGCGAGAACTGGGACCCCAGCTACTTGTCCCATTGAGGCTCCCCTTCTGAGAGCTGTGCCACTTTGGCTGTTTCTGGCAGGACTAGAGACCCACAGAACCAGTTCATCCTAGTTCCATGGAAGATGACACAAAGGAAGACCTTGTCTAAGGAAATAAATAGTAAAAATAAATTTGGGAGCTAGAGAGATGGCCCGGTGGTTAAGAGCACTGACTGCTCTTCCAGAGGACCTGGGTTCAATTCCCAGCACCCAGGAGGTGGCTAACAATTGTCTGTGACTCCAGTTCTAAGGGGATCTACTGCCCTCTTCTGGCCTCAACTAGCTCTGCATGCACATGGTACACAGACATTTGTGCAGGCAATACACCAATACATAAAGTAAAAATAAATCTCAAAAAATTTAAGTCAAAATTATACCCTGATGGTATAAACAAAGGCCTTGACACCTGTCTACACAAACACCCCAGCAGCCTTCTGCCAGAGTAGCTCAGAAGAGACACACAGTGCTGGGGCCCAGGGCCAGGGTGATGGGAGGGGCAGGAGACACCCTCTAACGAGTTCTGTCTGGGATGAAGTGCGCTCCGTCACACTGTCCTCAGACAACTGTCTAAAGGCTTGCTCCCACATTTGCCTCACCTGTGGAATACATTCTGGCTCAACAATGTCACTCCCGAGGCTGGGTCCTCCCCTTCTCTCCCGCGTCATAAGTGTACATAAGCACCACAAATACCCCTCCCAGCAGGGAGCAGAGGTGTAGAGAAGATGGGATGTGAGTTCTAACCCATGATGCACTTCACACTGCCTAACCCACAGACACCACCACTGCACAGATCAGAGGCTGGGACTGTTGTAATAATTATTTTAAAAAGTCCTCCGGTCAAGCCGACTGCTGCGGCAGCTCTAGCTAGATCACATGCCATGTTCAGTGGCCGGAGGCTACGTGGGCACCGCAGCTAGAAATGGCCCGCCAGAGACACCAGCCCTGCCACCCACAAGACGCCAGCGTGGGAGATGGCTCTGCCAATCTTCCGCGCTGTCTCCACAAGGCTGGGCAGTGCCCAAACCATCCCGCCAACCACGCGGGCTTGGTACAGATGAGACTCTAATACTTAGATTATCCAAAGGCTTATACATTTGGTAATGATCAATAACAAGATGCCCATACAATCAGAAGTGTGACCCAATACCCAACCTAGATATATCATCTACCTTTGACTGGCGGAGACACAAGAACATAGGCTCCATGTTGGCCTCTCTCTCTCTCTCTCTCTCTCTCTCTCTCTCTCCTCTCCTAGCTCCTCCTCTTCCTTCTCCTCTTCCTCACTTACTCCTCCCACCTTAGCTCTTCTTACGTAAGACATCAGGGAAATGTAAGCCAAAACTGCACTGAGGTCCCGGCTCACCCCAGTCATCCTGGGTGTTGCATAAACAACAGATAAATGCTGATGTGGATGTAGGAAAATGGAGCCTTTATGTAGATCTGGTAGCAAAGCAAACTAGCACAGCCATTGTGGAAATCAGCACGGAAGTTCCTCAAGAAACTAAAAAGACAACTACCACCTAACCCAGACATACCCATCCTGGGTATTTACTCAAAGGAATCTTAGTCAGCACACCACAGAATGCGCATCCCGGTGGCCACACATGCACACACCAGTCAGCCATACCAGAAACTGAAGCTGGGAAAGTCCTCTGCTCGCTCAGCAAAACATATAACCCTGCTCTAACGTACTCAGTGTATACACTTCAGCACCACCACAGGCCCTCCCTGCACAATCTCCTGAGAATGAGCGGAGGTTAATGAGACTGTCGCTGTCTGCTGAGTAAGTGCTGGCCATTCAAGTTCCACGCCTTGAGGTGGATTCCACAGATGGACCCAATTTGTCCAGGAATGCTAAGAAATGGATTTACAGAGGAGGAGAACCCGAGCTGCAGGCCTGTGTGAGGGAAAAGCACTCGGGTCTCCAGAGGTCTCTTGTCTTTCCAAAGTGTCAACCCATACCTCAAAGATTTGTCCTTATACGTGCGCGTGCGCGTGCGTGCGTGCGTGCGTGCGTGCGTGCGTGTGTGTGTGTGTGTGTGTGTGTGTGTGTGCGTGTGTGTGTGTGTGTGTGTGTGTGTGTGTATGGAGGTGCCCATGGGGTTCAGAAGAGGATGTCAGATCCCTGGAGTGTGTGTGTGTGTGTGTGTGTGTGTGTGTGTGTGTGTGTGTGTGTG
>JANHMN010000002.1:84897595-84929227 GCA_030674055.1 Rhabdomys pumilio | reverse complement strand
TGTGTGTGTGTGTGTGTGTGTGTGTGTGTGTGTGTGTGTGTGTGTGTATGGAGGTGCCCGTGGGGTTCAGAAGAGGATGTCAGATCCCTGGAGCTGGGGTTATAGACAGATGTGAGCTGCTCAGCAAACTCAGGTCCTTTACAAGAGTAACAAGTGCTCTTGATCGCTGAGTCTTCTCCCCCACCCATACCCCACATTTTAATATAGTCCCTTTTTAAGTCTTTTTCATTTGAATTCCTTCTTCAATATATTTTATGTTTTCCCTCCCCTGACCTTTCCCAGATCTTCTCCATTTTCTTATCCATCCAACTTCATATTGTCTCTCTCTTTCTCTCTGTCTCTGTCTGTTCCTCTCTCTCTGCCTCTTTGTCTCTGTCTCTGTCTTTTTTTGTCTCTTTGTCTGTCTGTCTATCTGTCTGTCTCTCTCTCTTTCTCACTCATCAAACCACTCTCTCACCATGCAGCATAAACTCCAAGAAGAAAATGACTGTGTGTGCCCCATTTTATGTGCACGCTCAGCTATGTACAGATACATCTATCATATGCACTCAGATACCTGTGAACTGAATGAGAGAGAGAACAGATGCACTAGGAAAGGAATGAATGACCACACGATATGCCAGCATCTGTGTGGGAAGGCCACAGGAAGTCCAGTACTCTACATGCTAACCTTAAATTTGTATTTAAAGAAGAAGAAGAAGAAGAAGAAGAAGAAGAAGAAGAAGAAGAGGAGGAGGAGGAGGAGGAGGAGGAGGAGGAGGAGGAGGAGGAGGAGGAGGAGGAGGAGGAGGAGGAGGAGGAGGCTGGAAAAAGGAAATCACACTAATCCCCAAACCCTCCATTATGCAGTGTGGTGCAGTGAAAGTAACACATGGTCCTTTGTGCGTCCTACTGGACAGTGGCGAGCAACAAGTAGCCAGCATCCCTTCTGCAGGGTGAGGCTACAGATGCTGAGGCAATATCACCCCACAGAGTTGAGTTTCACTATAGAGAATATATTCTCCTTGGTTGGATACTTCCTCCTCTGACATCTGAAAAGGACATCAGAGTGACCATAGACAGGTATATTCTATGCTCAAGGTTTTGCTGAGAGAAAGTCCACAGACCTCAAGGGTTTGGGCTTCTTGTCACTACCTGATCTTAACATCCATCTAGATTGTTAGCAAGTGGAGCGAGCAGTGCAGCCCTGTGAACAAGATTAAACTATCCTCAGTCCCCAGGGATTAGTAATTGACTCTGGGTACATAACTCTGGCTTCCCTGGGCTACTGTAACTATCTGGGGGTTGTTGTTACACTCGGGATACAGTGTATCCCAAGTGATGGTGACCAGCACTTGTCTTAACCAGAGTTTCCTGTCAAGCACAAAGGTGTTCTGCAAGATCATGCATGACAGTGTAGGTAAAAGAAGTGGAAGGGGTGCGGCAGATAAAACCATCAGCCATAATGTAAAAGAAACAAAGCATTCAAAGTAATAAAGACAGAGTCTTTACCTGAGGTGGCTCCTCAGGTAAAGCACTAACTGTGCAAACATGAGGATGTGAGTTCGAATCCCTAACCTTCATGTAAAAAGTCAGGCATGGTAGTGTGCTCCTACAGCTCTGGCACCCAGGGGGTAAGGAATGGAAAACTCTTGAGACCTTGCTGGCCAGCTAGCCAGACAAGCCAAAATAACAACTCCAGGTTCAATGAGAGATACTATCTCAAGAATTAAAGTGGAGATCCAGGAAGACACCTGAGATCCAATTCTGCCCTCCACAACTGCTCACACGATAGAAGGAGAGAACTTCTGAAAACTGTAACAGTGACACATATGCATTCATTAACAAAATTTTAAAAAATAATTTGAAAAGGATGGAGACACAACTCAGCAGTTAAGAAAATATACTGTACTGGTTGGGAGTTGGTGATGTACATCCTTCATCTCAGCAGTTGGGAGGCAGAGGCAGAAGGACCTCTATGAGTTTGAGGCCAGCCTGGTGTATAAAATGAGTTTCAAAAAAGCCAGGGCTACACAGAGAAACATATATATATGTATGTATATATATATATATATATATATATATATGTGTGTGTGTGTGTGTGTGTGTGTGTGTGTGTGTGTGTGTGTGTGTATACACATATATATATGTATATATATATATACATGATCTTGCAGAGGACCCTAGCTAGTTTGTTTCCCAACATCCACAGTGGGTGGACCACAACTGCCTGTTAACTTCCTCTCCAAAGGATCTGATTCCCTCTTCTGGCTTCCTCAGGCATCTGCACTCATATGTGCACAGCCCCCTATAGACACACTTTATTAAAAATCATTTTTAAAACAGGAGAGTGGAGAGATAACTCAACATATGCTGCTATTGCTGCAGACCTGAGTCCAGTCCCCAGCACCCACACCAGGCAACTCACAACAGCCTGTAACTCCAGATGTCCGTGGTTTCTGTGGGCACCCGCACTCACAGGTACACAGCTAGACAATGATACACCGGGATGGCTATTATTGGTTGTCAACATGACTCCATCTGAAATGAACTACAGCCCAGAAATGGATGGCACAGCTGTGAGAGATTTTTCCCCTTGATCTGCAGTAAGTGAAATGAGTCCACTTCTAGTCTGAACATTTGAGGTAGAAAGACATACATCTTTGGTTTGGATCTTGAGGCAGGAAGATACCTTTAATCTGGCCCATACTTTCTGCTGGAAGACTATATAAGGATATAGAAATAAGAAGCTTTTGCTCTTTGCTTGCTTGCCTGTGGACTTTTCAGCCGACCTGTGCAGATCTTGCCTGCTAGACCTGGGATCTGAGGACCTGAGGGAACAGGGCCGACTATGGTCTGATGCTGTAGACGACCTGACTTCAGCTTCAGTGTGCTTTTATACAGGAATGTAACAAAGAGAGCAATGAACAAGGGAGGTAGTCTGAGTTCAGAAAAGCATGTAACTAAATGCCAGTAAACACACACTAAATATTAACAGAGGAGCCCTTTCCCAGAACTTCCTCAGATCAGACCGATCTAAACACAATTGTGTGGCACATACTACAGATTATATCTGGGAGAGCACAAAAGCCAGGCAGAAGGCCATTTCCAGATCCAGGGTGCACTGATCAGACTGGGTTCTATAGTTATATTCTGACATCCAACAAGAATGACCACATCTTACATTTTTAATGTAAATATTTGTCACGGGGAGGGCACGAAATCACATCCCTAACAACCCAGGAAACAAAGTGCAGCTGAGGTAGAAGTTCCTCCTGTCTTCCCTGGAGCCTCCCTCTCCCACAGTTCCCCAAGGCAGTGCTCACCATGCGTCATTCTTTTGATGGTGTTCCCATGTGCCCTTGCCTTGCTAGCGCACCCATTCCTTTTCTAATGCTGGACCCTATTTCTTTGGGATTGCAGCGTATACTGGAGGCCAGCTGAGATGTCTAGCTTTGGGGACTAAGCAATTACTAGATTCTTGGACTTCCAGTTCACAGTCAGCTGGACTGCAGTCTATAAGTCAATCCAATAAATCCAGATAGATAGATAGATAGATAGATAGATAGATAGATAGATAGATCATTGCTCACTTTGTTACATTCGTGTATAAGAGTACACTGAAACTGAAGTAAGGTTGTCTGCAGCATGAGAGAGAGAGAAAGAGAGAGAGAGAGCGAGAGAGCCGGGCGGTGGTGGCACACGCCTTTAATCCCAGCACTTGGGAGGCAGAGGCAGGTGGATTTCTGAGTTCGCGGCCAGCCTGGTCTACAGAGTGAGTTCCAGGACAGCCAGGACTACACAGAGAAACCCTGTCTCGAAAAACTGAGAGAGAGAGAGAGAGAGAGAGAGAGAGAGAGAGAGAGATTCATTTACTCTATTTTCCGTTGCTCTAGAGAACCCTAATACATGCATACACACATATATGTAATTAAAAATAATAAAAATAAATGTCTTAAAAATAAGTGTTCAGATTATTTCTTGGAAATATTTGTTGAAGATAGCACTGTGGAGTATTTGAGCTCCTCAACAGAAGAGTTACTGATGGTGTGCGCATATCCACCCAGGAACTCAGCCTACAGAACCTATAGAGAATAGTTCCTAAGTCCCCGTGAGACAGAATAAAGAAAAGCTGGGCCAACACGATGGCCAGGGGAGTAAAAATGTTTAGCCTACAAGCCTGATAAGAGTTTGATCCCAGGAGCCCATGATGGAAGGAGAGAACAGGCTCCTGGGAGTTGTTCCCTGTCTTGCACGCATGTACATACATGCACATGCACATATACACACACAAACACACTCACAGAGCTGTTGTAAAAATAAATTATAAACCTAGAAAGATAGCTCAGTAGTAAGGGTGCTTTCCCCTAAGCCCAACAACCTGAGTTCAATCCTAGGGTCTCACATAATGGAAGGAGAAAGGTAATTCCACACATGTGTCATACACACACATACCCTACACATACACAAATAAATAAACATAATTGTCTTCATTGTATAAATAAAATGATAACAAGCTCCCAAAGGAAAAAGCTAAAACTGAAGCTAAATATGAGACAAAAGCAAAATGATTCGCATTTTGCTGCTACCAGCAACAAGAAAATCTCGAAGACCTCAGAAGTAAACCTGTGGCAGATGTAGCCCCCAGTATGGCATGAAGGACACACGCTGTGAGAGAAACCATATGCAGTCATTGCTTGGACAATCTACTTCCTCTGGGCTTGTCACCCAGCCAGAATTTAACAAGGGTGTTGGCAGAGCCGTACTCAGTAAAAAGCAGCTATTCATCACCTGAGGTGCCTTTCTTGGTTTGAGGCAGCATTTGGCTCTGTAGCCCAGACTAGCCTTGAACTTTCAACCCTCTGAAGCCCCATGAGAGCTGGATTACAGGTGTGGGCCACTCCACTGACTGACTGTAGAGTAGAAATGTGGCTCAGTCTCTGAGAAGCAGAACATATCCCTCAAGATGATTTTTCAGAAAATTGGCTTTTAGCAAATGAGTCCTTATGCAGAATGGTCATTAGGCAAATTCGTCATTTAGCTGAGGTCATTTAGTGAATCGGCTTTCAATGACTTGCCCTCTGAAAGTTCGCTACAGTGAGAATTTTCTTGGGCTAAATGTCCATTTGATTTCCATAATTAATATTCAGTGGAGCATGTATGGGAAACTTCCCAGGGGCCCAGAAACAAGCAGGACAGATTCTTAATAATCAGACTATTAAAAATGTTCTCATTTAAAAAAAAAAACAGGGGTTCACAGCAATCAGGCTTAGTGTTGTGACAAAGGTCCTCTGGTTCTGTTTAATGTATGACACATGCAGCCTCTCATTAGAAAAAGAAATGAGTGATCTTTGGGTTCGATGCCTAGGACAGTGCTCACTTCATTTTATTTCGAGACAGGGTCTCACACAGCCAAGGCTGGCCTCAAACTCTCAATGTAGTCAAAAGTGTCCTTAAACTCCTGATCCTCTGCCGGGATGACAAGTATGGGCCACCACTCTTCTGATTGTTCATTTTTAAGATGGGCTCTTGCTAGTCTGGCCTTAAACTTTTAGATCGTTCTGCCTCAGCTTCCTGGGCTCTGGAGTTATAGGTGTATACCATCATCCATAGCATCATTTGAAACTCTTGATTCTTTACCAAATCCCCCATGGCCTTATTGTACAAAGAAGTCCCTGCCGTAATGTGGCCAGTTGTTTTCATTTCTAGGGCTTCAATAGCCAAGTGCCACACTGGCTTAAAGCACGAGATGCCTAGTGTCTTACAAACCTGGAGGGCAGAAATCCCAAATGAAGGTGTTGGCAGTCTTAGCCCCTCCCCTGGCTTTGGGTCTTCCAGCATTTGATGTTACAGCAGTCCTCTGTGGTGCTTGGTGTATAGCTGCATCACTCTGAGCTCTAAAGCAATGTGGCCATCTTCTTCTGTGTCTTTGAGTTTATATGGCATCTTCTTCTCCTATGAGGAGAGCCACTGGTACCCAGGCACCCTCTACTCTGGCAGGTTTTCCTCTTAAGTTAATAACATCTGTGGCCACTACACTTACAAAAAGCTATCCACACTCCCAGGAGCCAAGGGTTAGGAATTTCAGCCTGCCTCTGCAGAGGAGACAATTCAACCCTTAATACTAGTCCCATCACAAACCCAAATATTCTAGTCTGACAGTGTAGCTCAGTAGGTAGAGTGCTTACCTACCATGCTTGAAGCCTTGGATTCAGTCTCCAGCACTGCTTCAAAAGGGTATGATGGCCCGTGCTTGTAATCCTAGTACTTTGGGAGGTGGGGGCAGGTTATCCTTAGCTACATAGCAAGTTGGAAGGCAGCCTAGGCTGCAAGAGATCTTATCTCAAAAGGGAACAGAACAAAACCAAAGAAACCATCGTATAAACCCTGGTGTTTCTCTTTGTGTGTCCCAGTAGTTAGATTATTACACCAGGCTTCCTATATGCATTACACCCGACCCTGCCGAGACTTTAACATAGCACCTGTCTCCAAAGCTGCGGGGCTTCTTGGATGCTGGAAACAGCCTGAGGAAGGTTGAAACTTTATTTAACCTTAAATTCCATTATAGAGCCTGCATTTGGTGCAATTTATATTTGAACTATAAAATTTTTCTATAAGTTGAAACATGACCTATAAAAGGTCACTGCACCCTGAAGCAACATTCTAGAAAGAAATCAATTGGCCCTTTTTCTTAGAGAAACCATTAGCCAGAGGAGAGATAGAGGGAAAGACTTCCTCATGCTGATTGAACACCCAAACCCAAAGCATAATTTCTAAAAGGCAATGGCTTCATATAGCTAAAACGCATTAGGCTATTATTAGATTATAGGGAGCCTTTAATGTAGCTCACGCACCTACTGCCTCTTACAATGAAGGTGCTGCAGCAGTCAGATCAGACCTCGACATCGGGAATCAGCACTCCGCATGACAAAGAGGGGTCTTATCCTTTCCTTACACCCCTTTGAGGTTCCTGGGTTCTCAAAAGTCCTTCAGTGAACTGGGATAATAGTTCGGTCGGTAAAGGGCTTGCCTTACACATGTGAGGATTGGAATTTCATCCCCCAGGCTCTTCCACACTTTTAACACCCGTGTTAATTTGTGGGGAGAAGGTAGATCCCTGGTGCTCTCTGACCAGTCAGACTAGCAGTGGACTCCAGGACAATGAGAGGAAGTCCCTGTCTCAAAAAAAAACAAAAACAAAAACAAAAACAAAACAAACCCAAGGGGAACAGGAACAGTAGTGGAGATGCACTGTATACACACACACACACACACACACACACACACAGGATCCTTCTGTGACTTGTCTCTCCTACATTCAGTTCTAATTAACAGGCATGGTTTTTGTCACACTCCAAGATAAGACGGCTCTGTAGCCCCTGTAGTGTCTTTTTTCAGTCTGTTCCTAACTGTGGTATCAAAAGGCTAGAGCAGCCTACATTTACTAATACCTTAGGATACATCACGTAGTATTACTATGATGCTGACTGTTGCTCTTTTGCTCCGTAGCAACAGTGATTAATAGCTAATATGGGTGATGTACACGTGTATCTCTCTGGTCCCATTTCTTGCATCACCAACTGTAGCAGGGAGCTGATGAAAATGGCACAGGCAAGCGAGTGTCCCTGAGGCCATCTCTGAAGCCAGCCTTCCTCAATCACCAGGACCCATCCTCCTTGGGAGGCCTCGGAATCTGGGTGACAGCAGCATGAGGAGTGTGCAGTGTGAAATCACAGTAATAACCTGGCATGGTGGCACACACCTAGAAGCTTGGGTGCTTTGGAGGCTGAGGCAGTAGCATTACTGCAAGGTTAAGGCCAAGATGGGCTACAAAGAGAATACCAACCGAGCCAGGTCTATATAGCAAGACACTATAAAACAAATCAATAATGCTACTTTGATAACTCAGTGAGTAGAGGCACTTGCCAAATGACTTGAGTTCAACCCACATGGTAGAAGGAAAGAACCAACTCCTCCAAGCCATCCTCTGACATCTATTTATGTATGGTGGATCACGCACACACATACACAAATAATCAACGTAAAAAAATTTAAAGACAAAACCCCACAGAAACAATCACAGTTCATTTTATTTAAACCAACCCAGCTTAAGGAATAAAAGACCAATCCCTTCTTGGCCTCCTATGCTGGCCTGGCTTCTTAGAAGGTCACAGACCTGACTACAATCAATTCCCCTTGTTCTCCAAAACAGACCTCAGGATTTCTTGTCTAAAGGAGGTAATGGGATGCAATCTATCCCCCTCATCTACATTCAGCAAGTATATTTAACATGCTAGCTCTAGAAGCTTCCAATTGGAGTTTCTGAGACATTTGCTAAACTGAACTGTTATACCTTGAACGACAGTGCACACTTGGGGGACAGCAGGAGAGGCTTGCCAGCGGCCTGCCTTCAACTCTAGGGAGGCATGTTAACTTTGAACAGAATACTCTGCCACCCGCAGCAGCTAACACCCACTCTTACTTCAGGTTCTTTTCCTTGCAGGATCAAATGAAACTCCTGCTGGAAGCCTCCGCAATTCTGTTCACTAATTTCCAGATCAGATACTGCTACTGTTATATAAAATGTATGTGTGTGTGTATATATATGTATATGTACACATATACACACATACACAAATATAATGTAAAAAAATAAAAGACAAAACCCCACGAAACAATCACAATTCATTTTTATTTAAATCAATTCAGATCAGGGAAAAAAAGACCAATCCTTCCTTGGTCTCCTTGCTGGCCTGGCTTCGTGTGTGTGTGTGTGTGTGTGTGTGTGCGCGCGCGCGCGCGCATATAATTATTTCAATGCCCAGTTCCGTTTTAAGCTCCAAACCCTGAAGAGCAGAGACCACACTGCCTTTATGCCATTGTGTTGCAGCCCCTAGTCTTGTCAGTGTCAATCATACAGGAGGTGTTTAATAAGAATTAGGTGATGCTGGATTGCAGAACCAAAGGCTGAAGTACTGAGAGTGCCTTTCCTGGGTCCCTGATAGAGAGGGTGTTGATAAGGCCACCGCCCGGACTGCAAACCCCATTGGGCCAATATCAGCTGGCCTAGGTCCTTGCCTCCTGGACCAAAACCCAGGCATGAGACCCCGCTCCGGGTGCAACATGTAAGGCCGCACCTTGGTCCACCCGACTCCACCCCGCACTAGACCACAACCCTGCGGACAGGCTGGTCAGTAACTAGGCTTAAGAATCCCAGGTATTCCTAACAACCAGGCAGGGTTAGACCCCTCCAAGGTCGGCCTCGGCTACCACGCGGGCAGACCTATCTTAGCCCCGCCCCCGGCTGATGTGAGCCCGCCTCCAGACCATCCAAAGACCGCCCCCTAAGCGCGGCTCAATCTCAATCTCAGCCCCGCCCCTATACCCGCTCGGGCCCACCTTCCAATCCCTAGACTCCACCCCAGTTCCGGCCAAGGACCGCCCTCTGAGCCCCGCCCCCAGGCCAGTCTAGGCCCTGCCTCCACATTGCCAGTTCCAGCTCCGCGAACTGTTTAAAACGCGCCCCACCAGCCAGGCATTAGCCGCCCAACCTGACCCGTCAGTTTACAGACCGTCTCTACCCCTGCCCCAACGTACTCCCTGTTCCCCCCGGTACCACCTTGCCCCGCCCCCTAGGCCGATAGACTAGCCCCCGCCCACATCTTGCCTCCTATTTGCCCCGCCTCCTCCGTCTCAGGCCTCGCTTCCGCCCGTTTCCAGGCAACCCTGGCCCCGCCCCGCAATGGCGCCTGAGGACCACGAGGGGGCCACGTCTCTGCTGCAGAGTTTCGAGCGCCGCTTCCTGGCGGCTCGCGCGCTGCCCTCCTTTCCCTGGCAGGTGGGCGGCGGGCGCGCGGCGGGTATCGGGGTCGAGCATCGCGGGCAGCGGGGCCGGGAGGCTCGGGCCGCCTTTGCTCACTGCTGAACTGGGGGAGGCAGGCGGGCCCTTCTTTGGCAGGGTTTACAGGGTCACGAACCGGGCTGGATTATTTTAGCAACTTTTAAGCCAGTAATCGGTCATCTTGGCGGCTGCAAAACAACTTTGAAAAACTAAACGTCTTCAAACGGCAAGAGCCGAGCTCTCCTGAAAGGGAGGCCAGGTCCCCATCTTAAGGGCAGGCTGCAGGCAGAACCGTCCCGGAGGGAGTTCAGACTGAAAGGGGGACTTCCCTGTGGCCTAGGGACCTGAAACTCGGACACGAGTCTCCTTTAGAGCGTGCCTCGCTGTTAACTCTTGTGCGGTGAGCTCACCGGCATGACTCACTGTAGATCTGTCTTCCTCCAGAGTCTGCCCGGTTTCGTTGGATGGTTTAGGTAGTTGTATTACTTCATCGACATAAAACATTTAAGGTCTTAAACGTAAAACGAAACCCGAATAGCGTATAGGTCCTCATTCAATGTCAAATGTAATAATAGTTCACGTGCTGTGCTAAGTGTTCAGGGTCACCCGCAGTGCACAGAACTGGCGTCTGTTGTCACTCCATTTGACCAGGAGTTTAAGAAGGAAAGAATCAGAGCCAGAGCTCTGACCAGGGAGACAACTTTCTGCTTATAGTTCTAGTTCAAACCCCTGTGCTGTGGGACTTTACACAAGTGGCTACATCTCTGTGCCATCATTTCTAATTAGTCACAGTAAAGGATACAATGATACCGGCCTCTTGCTACCAAACAGCTTAACTTCTTTTCCCTTGCCCAGCTAGGAATCATAGATAGAAAAGACGTTCTGGGAGTGCTGGTCTCTGGTGGCTGTGCTTTTCTGTGCCAGCTGTAGGCAGGCAAGAGTAGCAATTGCAGGTTTCTTGCATTTAGGGCCCTTGGCCCTCCAGGAGTTGTTGGGACATTTTGGCTGCCAGCTTCCTAGCAGGCGGAGGTATTGGATTTCCTCGGCCCTTGGCAGCAGCCGTTAAAAAAATACAGCTCTTTGCAGACCTTTAAGTGGGGATTCCTTAGCTCTTGACCACCGCCAGCTGCCTGTCTGCATTTACAGTTCTGCCATCCACTGTTGAGCCGCTTTTCTGCCGTCTCTATCTGCTTTCTCCATGTTACCCCCTCAGCCCGCGCTTCTAAAGTAGGGAAGAGACCATTCCCAGGAGGTAGCGCGGGAAGGTTCCTTGCACTACACTCCATCATTGAACCAAGCAGCGCTATGTAGGTGTTTGAGCCAATCACAGCCTTGCCTCTTGTTCCATCCCAGCCTTCCTTCCGCTAAGCCAGCAGGGGGCGTGCTCCCCTGTGTCCCACAAGGAAATGAGTGCAGAATAATACATTGTGCATCCAGGTTTGTGACAGCAAAAAGTTCTAGTGCAAAGTGCTTCAAACAGCTCTGGCTGAGGCTGTACCTTCAGCAGCTATGACAATCCGCTCTGGTTGTCTAAAAGGGTTATGGAGTGTTCAGGCAGCCAAGGCTGGTACAAGCTGTAAGACTGACAATCGTTTTGCTGAAGGCAGCCAAGGTAGAAAAGGGAGAGTCCAACAGCTCCAAATTAGGGAGTCACATTGCCCCATCCCCCAAACCGTTGCTGATTTATAGAAGAATGAACATAAGAGAGCTTCTACCAAGAACCTAAAGACTTTACCATGAACACCAGTTGTGGAGCTAATCTCCTTATTGCTGTTGCTCCTGGGGAGGCAGCCCCTCCTGCATCTCACGGTATAGGACTACCTGAGTACAAACCCTGACTTCCGCCTGGCTGTGGAAGGGTACCTAGTGCTGCCTAGGATCAGTCAGCATTTACTGAATGCCATCCGGGAGCTGCACACCAGGGCACATCAGAGCACATGAGAGACCAGCCCTAAAACAGTAAGGAACCAGAAAACACCAGGCAAAACCATGTGTGTGAGCTCATGCCTATAATCACAGCTTGGAGGACCAAAGCAGGAGAGAGGCCAGCCCCAGCTACAAGGTGAGACCCTGTCTCAGAAGGATGAAAAAATAAACAAGAAAATGGCAGATAAAGTAGAATCATCAAAGGCCTCCCTGATGAGACGTTTCAACTGCTACCCAAGCCTCAAAGCAGTTGGCCATAGGATGGAGAAGAGGAAGCAAAGGTCTTGTAATAGAAACATGGCTGCTGTGATTAAGAACAGCAAACCAGCTGGTGTGGCCACAGTGGAGTAAGCAGGACTGAGACTGTATATAGGTGAGGTCAGCAAAGGGTCAAGGCAGGTCGTAGAGATCCTAATAGGACATCATGAGGTGCTCTAAAGGCATAAAGTGGCTGTGACATACCTGCCCTGACTGGAGTTGTAGCTATAATCCCTGTGTCAGAGATGGCATGCCTAGGTGTGGCACCACACATCTGAGTCCCCATTCTAGCTTAGAGAACAGGTCTCAGGCCTTTGTGCTGGAACTGATTCGTAGCTTACCGGCTCAGCCCCTAAGTTGCCGTGACCCCGTGACTGCTGGGCAACCACATCTGATGTGAACCAGGACTTGGTCTTCTCATACTCAGCCACACGTGGCCCATGACATTAGACCAAGTCACCTCTGATGGCTTCCACTTAAGATTAGCTCCAAGTCCCTGGGCAGAGATCATTGATACTCTTTACCAGAATATTCCACAGAAGTGTAATGTTGCTGAGAAAATGACCCTGAGATTTATATCTCTCTCTCTCTCTTTCTCTTTCTCTGGAACAGAGCCTAGAAGAAAAACTAAGGGAGCCCTCCGGTTCTGCGCTGTTGCTGGCTATTCTGCAGAAGGTAAGAGCCCCAGCAACCCCAGACAGCGGACCCAAGCCTTGCCTGTATCCTTTCCAAACACCAGTGTCCAGAGTACAAAAATACAGCACTTACATGGGCATTACCCATAGGCATCATCTTACTCTGTGTGTGTGTGTGTGTGTGTGTGTGTGTGTGTGTGTGTGTGTGTGTGTGTGTGAGAGAGAGAGAGAGAGAGAGAGAGAGAGAGAGAGAGAGAGAGATGCATACACTGTCCTTGGAATCCAGAAGAGTGTCAGACCCCCCTGGGACTGGAATTATAGACAGTTGTGAGCTAATACATGGGTACTGGAAATCAAACCTGGGTCCCCTGGAAGAGCAGCTAGCTAGTGCTCTCAACCACTGAGCCATCTCTCCACCCCATCCCTCCTTGGGAAGTCTTGAACCACAGAAATGACATGTGACAGATGACTGCTTCCAGCATTTGTTAGCTGCTTTGAAATGTTCTTCTTTGCATTTCAGTTAAAATAATAAAGCCCATCTTGCCTGCTTGGTATCGGGAGCAGCAGTAGGCTGTGGTCTCAGAAATGCACGTGCCCATGGCCTGAATCAAGGACAGATCACACCACCAAGTTCTGTGCCTTGACCTTCTTAAGTCCTGACCTGGCAGGACTGTAGTCTTAAGAGTTCTGTCTGACCTCCCAGCAGGAGAAAACTGTAGTCTTCCTCCTCAGAAGGAATCACCAGAGAAGCATGTTTGTATACAAGTCTAGGGAAGACATTTGCCTCTAGCCACTGAGCCCACCCTAGGAGCCCAGACAGGAACTCTGTGCTAAACCACTGCCAATGCAAAGTCAGTCTAAGCTATATTATATCAGAAAGATGAAGCGGGAGGCAGGCAGGCAGGCTTTGTCTTACAGCCTTCCATGGGTGACCCAATCAAACTTAGAGCACATTCCTTTAAGATCTAATGGAGTTATCCACCAATGAGCACTCAGTCAGAAGCCCTTGAAGGCCTTAAGGGAGCAGTTCTTAATAACCTGTGGATTATGATGTGATTAGAGCCCAAAACAGGGACTAGAACAATAGTTATCTCAACCTGTGGGTTGTGACCCCTCTGGAACGTCTAAGACCATCAGAAAATACAGATATTTACATCACAATTCATACCATAGCAAACTTAGTTATGAAGTAGCAACAAATTATTTTATGGTTGGCGGTCACAACTTAAGGACTATATTAAGGGGTCACAGCATTAGGAAGTCTGTGAAGCACTGCCTTAAGGGGATCCCGCCGCCCTCCCAAGGCAGCAAGCTACACCTCCTTCCAGGCCCATTCCCATCTCCTGCTTTCTGCTGGTCCTCTGACCTTTCAAAACTGCCAGGCCAGAGCCACCTGGGACTACCCCACAGTGCTCTCCCTGGCTGGAGACCCTGCACCTCACTTTTGGAGGGTTTCCACTGAGGCACTAGTTCCTCTTAGTTCCTCTGTAGGCAAAGCCTTTACTCTTCCATATTTGCCTGTTCAGTGCCATCTCCAACCCTCCTCACCACCAAGGCCTCATAGCCAGGATGACAGGCGTCTGAGAAGTCTGGTTCCTGCTACTGGGCCCTCTCCTTCTCTGTGAAGCCAGAAGGCCTACTTTTATCCTCACAACAAACGAGTATTGTTCCCACCTACCACTCTGGGTGGGCAGGAAAGGGCCTGTGAGCTCAGGTTCCCACCCAGAGCTATGCTACTATGTGCAAATGTCTTAGAGAAAGAGCTTAAAACTTATTCTTAAATTGGGAATGGCAACACATACCCATAATCCTAAGACAGGAGGATTACAAATTTGAGGCCAGTCTGCGCTCCCTAGCAAAACCATCTCAAGAAAAGACTCCATCTTGCAGATGCCCAGGGCACATACCCACGTTGTCCCTGCATACCTTTGCTGGGACATCAATGTGAAGTTCCTAGGACACTGAGGACAGGTCTCTGCAGCAAGCGCCTTGTTTTTGTTGTCTAGACTGTGAAGCACCCTGTGTGTGTACAGCATGGGCCCTCTGTGAAGTACGCCCGCTGCTTTCTCTCCAAGCTCATCCAAAAGGTCAGTGATGGGCAGCGGCTGCCGGGACCAGGCCACGTGGGAGGCCACAGAGCCCCAGAGCTCTGCCAGGCGCCAGCAGTCCCGCCTCCCTGCCCAGTGGTTGTTCTGAAGCTCTGGGCCAGGGCTTCTTACAGGGGCTGCTGGTGGGGTATAACTGGAGAACATGGTCGGAAAGAACAGGAGAGCAGCCAGGGCTCTCAGCAGTAGCTTCTCCTCCTAAACTCAGCTTCTCCTTCCTACCAGACATCCCTGCCACGGAATGAGAGATGCCTCCTCCTCCCCCATCCTACCAGCCACACACCCCTGCTGGAAGTCTGTTTCCACAGTCTCTTCCCAACTAGTTCCTTGTTACTCTCCCAACCTCTGCAAGACACCTTTGGAGGACAGATCCAGACCTGTCCTCCATGTGCTCCTGTGCTCCATGACACTCTAGACAGCCATGGAGAACAGCAGCAGGGCAGCTTCAGTCAGCCCCTGAAGCTAGCAGCTGCTCACTAGGCTCAGCACAGGTGTGATCCTTGCTTCTGTATCACTCTGGTCCCAGGCCTCAGCACCTCGGTGCCTCTGTAGACCCTGGTAGCACCAGGAGAAACAGGGCTGGGAGGCCTGGTGAAGCCATGCCTCAATGGCACCGAGAGGCAGCTTGAAAGCCTCTGCATTGCCATCCTGGGGCTCACATGGACAGCAGCCCCTCTCTGAGGCAGTGTGGCTCTCCTAGCCTCTGCATGCCCCTCTCCACATCTCTCCTTGAAGCACCCCACCACTGCACTTTTAGTTTTGTTCATTTTAATTCTAAGTTCAAATGCTGGCATGCCTCCCACTCCAAAACCTCCCTCTAAATCTGGTAAGATGAGGCTGGAGTATGACTCCGCGCTCCAATGCCAGCCCAGCATGTACACGGTCTTAGCTTCCATCTCCAGCACCATGAGAGCTGTGATAGTTACCCAGTCCTGTTCACAGAGGAGCAGACAGAAGCAAGGGTTGGAATGGTTGTTTACAAGGGTCAGTGTGACCTCTCAATTAAGGCTGTCTGTTCCCAGCATGAGGCTGTACCCACGGAGCCGTTGGATGCACTGTACGAGGCGCTGGCAGAGGTTCTGATGGCCAAAGAGTCCACCCAGTGCCACCGGAGCTATTTGCTGGTATGAGACATGCCTGTTGTGTTGTGCTTCCCCTATCCACCACACACTCTCTTCTCTGACTGGGTCATACAAAGGTGTTAGATGAAGGGGATCACACAGAATGGAACCTTTCACTCAGCACGATATCCTTGAGATCACCCATGTTGCCGGGTGTAGGGAGGTTGCTACTTTCCATTGTTGAGGGCATTGGGCTGCATACCCATGTCCCATTCTGCTCAGCCATGCACTTGCTATGGTTTAGGTCCCACCAGTCATACTCTGATGGTTTCATTCATTCTCCTTCTTGTCTGCAGCCTTCAGGAGACTCAGTCACACTCTCTGAGAGCACAGCCATCGTGTCCCATGGCACCACAGGCTTGGTTACATGGGACGCTGCTCTCTACCTGGCAGAGTGGGCCATCAAGAACCCAGCAGCCTTCGCTGACAGGTGATCTTGGGGCACAGGGCAGGGCACTAAGGCAATTGTCACTGGTATGTTTGTGAACACAGGTTCCCATCTCCCACTCAGGACTATCCTGGAGCTAGGCAGCGGAGCTGGCCTCACGGGCCTGGCCATTTGCAAGGCATGCTACCCCAGAGCATACATCTTCAGCGACTGTCATGCCCAAGTGCTTGAGCAGCTCCGTGGAAATGTTCTCCTCAATGGCTTCTCCTTAGAGCCGCACACACCCATTGACACAGGAAGCCCAAAGGTGACAGTGGCCCAGCTGGACTGGGACGAGGTGACAGCCTCTCAGCTCTCTGCCTTCGAGGCAGACGTTGTCATTGCAGCAGGTAATGCCCCAGCAGCAACACTCATTCCAGCAGGAAGAAGTGGGTGCTGCAGGCAGGGACCAGCAGGAACCCAAAGATGTCGACACCCTGGGCTCCTGGTGATGTCACGGCCCATACTCTAGAGCCTCGGGTGTGGCTCTGTCCATGAACAGCCAGCTGTCCCTAGAAAACTTAAGATGATCAGGACAAGTGCCAGGGCACACTAGCCTAGCCTGGAGTACCTTGCCACAGCCACCCTGAAGCCACCCATTTCCTTCCCTGCCCCTATAATGAACACTAGAGCAGTCCCACCCACCACTAAGACTGTGCCCTCCATTGCTGGTGACCAACAGCCACCAAGGATCTTTAGGTGGGGTATGTAGCCTGTGGTCCTCCCAGGGCCACATCCAATTTTACCCATTTTTAGCATCATCCTGGGTCATGTTTAAGTGAGGTGTCAGGGACCAGTTCAGAGAACAGGAGCTGAGGGGCCCTGCCACACTGTCCATGCTGGCTCCATGCAGATAGGCCATCACTGTGCCATATGGCCCTGGCTGTCTACCATTTGGGTCCTAAGTCCCTGTCCTGTGTCCTTCAGAGATGGCAAAAGGGCACTAGTCTCTTAGGATACAGAATGGAATCTTTGAGAGAAAGCAGTGTTTGCCTGGGCCACCAGAGCCTTACCCTCCTGTCACAACAGAGGTCATCAAAAACAGCACACTTCACACTGCAGTTCCCTTGAGAGCCCAAAGCCAGGCTAGGATCTGCTTCACTATGAAGCTTCTAAGTGAGCAAGGGGCACAGAACTGATTTCCCACAGGAAGTCCCACTGTAGAGGTCGTTAGAGGCCTTTCCTTCCCGGGCCTCCCTTTCACCTGGGGTCTTCCTATGGAACAGCACACATTAACCACTGCTGCCCCCGGGCCTCACCCCAAAGTGAGGCCAGCCCCACCCTCGCTCTGCTTGTAGACCTGGTGAGGCCCTCAGTAACAGCCTTTCCATTGTAGATGTGCTATACTACTGGGAGGTGACACTGTCACTGCTCAGGGTCCTGAAGATGCTTGCTGACTGCCAGAGGAAGAACGCTCCTGACGTCTATGTGGCCTATACTGTCCGCAGCCAGGACACAGGCAAGCTGTTCATCACAGAGCTGGGTCAGTTCCCGACCTGTGGGCCCCCATTCTGTCATGAGAAGGGCTTAAAAACTGGGCTGACATTGGTCTTGCTCCTCGGCATCCTTCTCTTTCTGTGGTGACATTCATCTGAGACACTGCCTGGCCTGCAGAGGCAGTGGGCAGTTGGCGACCATTGTTCTAGGCACTCTACAACTAGAAGAGAAGCTAAAGGTGATTTTAGAAAAGGGATAAGGACCATCTGTAGAGCCCCAAATGACACTACTGTGAGTCTTGTCTGTCATCTAGTCTGACACTCACCAGCACCTGGGATGTGTCCAGTCATCCCACCTCAGTTATGTAGACACTGAAGCACTCAGATTGAGTGGCCCAGGCTCCTGTGGTTCAAGTCCCCTGGGCTGAGTCCAAGCTACACCCCACCCACTCAAAACCACCTCCACAGCCCCTGCATCCCAACCAAGGCACTGCACACATACCCAGTACAGTGTGATGTTATCCTAGCCCAGCTCCCTTACCAAAGCCTCTCCAGCAGCTATCCACTCACCTGCCACAGCATCTATGGACAGGCTAACAGACACCCCCAGTCACCACAGACAAGCAGATGAATGCTACCTGAATCCACTGATGGAGCACTAAGGGCCTTATCCTTCAGATGATCACACGTGCGCACACACACTCGGACGCACACACACAAAGCCTGTAATACGTCTTCCCTAAGAAAGGCAGAGGGTACCACAGAGCAGCCAGCCTGTGATAATTTCAATAACTATGGGGACTAGAGCACTTACCTCAGTGGTAGAATACTTGTCTACTATGTACACAGCTGTATTCCATCCATAATACTTAAATAAAAATTACAGCTAGGAGGAACTGAGGAATTTACAGAATGTGTGTCAGCTTATACTCAGGTGGTGGCATTATAGAGCTTCACATACTTTTTGTGCCTGAGCTACTCTGTTCTTTAAACTACTAGCTTTATTTATAGCACAAGTCTAATTAAGAAACCATCTTGGCTCACAGTACTTGCAAACCCCGTAAAGCCAGGCAGCTGCAGTTAGATCATAGCGGCTCTCTGCTTGTATCAGCTGACAGGGTAGGCAGGTGCAGAGAGGCAGGGAACCCAGTGGGCAGCCACAGAGTTGCCGCTGCTGTTTCAGGCCACGCCTTCAGGCTTGAGAGATCAGGAAGCAAAAGTGCTCACCGTACAAACAAGGAGACCCAAGTTTGAATCCTCAGCACCATGTAAAAAGTTGGGTTGTGGCCATAAATACCTGTAAGTCTAGTGCTATTGGGCAAAGACAGGATTGCTGGGGCTGAAGGGAATAAAGCAGAGCTTGGGAGAGCAGAACCTCTGCCATCCTTTAGATGGAGCATGCCCACACATATACACTCTTTAGACCATCGACCTGGGCCTGGAAACCTGGGGCCTAAGCAAATCCGCTTAAAAGCACACCTGTGTCAGCTGCCCTCCTGAGATCTCTGTACTCTTATCTAGACCGTGCTGGGATCTACTGGGAAGAGATGCCCCCTCACACTGGCAAACTATTCCCTTACGAAGAACATTCGGCCATCGTAATCCTGAAGCTCATGCTGACCGGTCGCCATGGTGTTTGAAGGTGATTTGAAAAATGAGATCACTGTCATGGGAAAGCTGAAAAAGTTTCTGTTGAGCAGGAAAATTAAACAACAAACCACAAATGTACAGTAAGCACAGGCTTTGAATGCTGGTACCTGTCCTCGGCAGCTCATCTGGAGTGGACACAGGCTCAGAGCAAACATTTCCATTGTACAAACAAATATATAAATTTATTAAGTATGACTGTGTCCTGTCAGACAGCTCAGCCTTGCTAAGCCAAGCCCAGTGAACACAGGATATCCCAGAGCTCACAGCAGAACCAGAACGCAAGGAATGTGAAGAGTCCAAAAACCCAGGGACTGAGAAGTTGGCAGGATCACCAGAAGTAACAAAAGTGCTCAGAAGAGCTCTCAGCTGCTGGATGAAGCAGCTGCCTGATCAGTCTTTTTCTAGCATTCGCCCACTGCTGTCCTCAGGCTTCTGACCACTAGGGGGCACTCAAAAGCCATGGCAGGAAGGGTGGGCACAGGATGGATGGGTCCTAGTCTCTGGGCCTGAAGGTCATTTGTGAGTGAGCAAAGGGAGCACAGTCTGCTGCCAGCTCTCATCCCATCGTAGCTGCTCTGACTCCTGGAGTTTCTTCCGGAACTGGCTTAGCTTTCCAGAAGGGTCAGGAAACTTTGAGAAAAGCATCTAGAGGAAAAGGAAAACTGGAACTTAGCTCTCAGTGCCAGGTCAGGTCCTTGCACATGTCCAGCAGTGCCCCTCCCCTCATTAGACGATGGATCCATCTACTCACCCACAGCCCTGCCCTGGAGAATGGCCAGCCTCCACCTGCTATCTTCTCCCCTTCCCCTCCTATCCTCAACATACCCCTGCAGATGCAGTTAACATGGAAGCCTTTAATGTGTCTAAGGGGCCAGAAAACTGCAGCCTTCAGGCTGAGTTCTGCCCACCTGGCTTTGTAAATAAAGTTTTATTGGAACTCAGACTATCTGCACATGTCCACAGCTATATTCCCATCCATACCAGAATGGTATTGCAGAGTTCTTACACGGTCTTTTATAAGGCTAGACCCTCAGCAGATGCTCCCTTGGCCACCACCCTCCTTAAAGGGCAGCACAGCTGCCATCTTTGAACACAAATGGCAGGAGTATATATGTTTGTGCCTGGCTCTTCCATCCCCTGGCAATGTGAATGACTGGCTGACAGCCCAGGCTGAGAAGCTACCTTGGAGCCCTCTGTTCCCTTCCTCTATACCCCAGAGTTCCACCACAGCGGTCCCTGTGTGGGAAGCAGGGATCATGGAGCTGGCTCAATGCCAGGCTTCAAACAAGCCCCACAGAGTAGGCCCACTACCTGCAGCTGAGCTGCCAACTCCTCAGCATCCTTGAAGACCAGACCATTCTCTCCATGTCTTACAAGCTCATGCAAACTGCAGAGAGAACAAAAGACTTGAGAGCCAGCCAGAGAAGAAAAGGAACGGAGCTGGGCCACCACTACCCCCTTAGGTGAAGCTGGTCTCTGTTCTGAGCTGAAGTATTTGAACAGAAAAGCCTACAAGGGCACATGTCAAAATGCCAGGCTGATTTCGAGAAGGGAAGGTGGCCTTTCTGTGCTGAGATGGTTTCTGTGTTTTTTCTTCACTCCAGCCTGAGAGCTAGGGTCCCAGCAAGTCTGTATTTGGCTCCACACATTTAGGGTAGTGTTTCAGAGTTACTGAGAAATTTGATCCTGAGAGTCCCTGAACTTGGCTCACAAGAGTTGTATATCCTGAACATCCCATCCAGAGGCTGGTTCCTAGCTACCATGCTGAAGCCTCTATGCTCACATCCACCCTGGCCAGGGAAAGTGGAGTCCCAGAATTGCATTGGTGTGGTGATCCAATCCCATCATGAGAGCTCACCACAGAACAAAGATGTAAAGCAAGGCAACTACGAGTGCCTCTGGCCACCATTCCCTCCTCACAGCATGACCCTGAGTAGCATGCTAACCATGAGCAAACTCCAGCCATGCCCGTCCCTCCCTCTGTGCAGGACTCATTTCTGGAGTCCCTTGTACATCCACAGACGCTCAAGTCCCTTATGTCCCATATGCTGCTGTGTTTGCATATGGTCCCCATGAACATCCTCTCTGGATGACATCATCTATCCCAGCAGTGGAACAGGGATGAGAGGAAAGCTCCATGTTGATACAGACACACTCAGCATGCTCCTTGCTACAGTTTTTCCCTGACACAGAAACTTATTGTGGCACAAGTTAGTTTCAAGCTCCAAGGCCCTCTTGCTTTTGCCTCCAGGCTACAGGCTTATGTTTCCGACAACCTAAAAAACATTTCACACCTGGATGACAGGCATGGCATAGAGTGTACCCACCAAGCTGACTGACCTTCATTGGGGCTCAGAGAACCACAGGGCCCCCAACTGCTGATCTAGAATACGCCCCCAAGTAAGGTTTGGTATCTGTTCCTACCACTTGAAGTTCACGGCACACACAGGCAAGTAGCACCCAAACATGTCCACCACCTTCATGGGCAGGTCCAGACCACTGGAGGACATGTGTAGACAGACACCCAGATCCGCTGACCCTGCAAAGACAGTCAAAACACTAGGACACATTCCCCCAGGCCTATGCAGTGACCTCCAGACAATTAGTAGAAATCAGAGGCTGTCCCTGAGACTGTCCCCAAACACAAATGACATAAGCTGACCAAGAAGCAAGGCAGCCTAACCAGAGGCCAAAACATGGTTGACCATGGGATCCTGTCTCACTCTGCCTAATAGTTACTTTGGTTTTGTTCGGTTTTACTTGTATTGATTTATTGTTCCTACTTAAGCCATAATCCATCTTCAAAGAAAAAAAAAAAAAAAACCCAGGCAGTTACTGTTGACAGCAGAGCTTTGGTTTTGGTTCACTTGGCTTGGTCAAAAACACTACTGAATGACCACTTAAAAATGATCGGCTTAGCAGGTGAAGGTACTTGCTGCCAAGCCTGACAAGATCTTGTCCCTGGATCTCACAGAGGATAGAGAGAGCCAGCTCCTCTAAGTTGTCCTTAGTATGTCTGATCACCATGTACTTGCCGTGACACAAGTATGTTATCCCCTACACACCCACATCAGCACAACAAATAATGACTAGAGTGGCAAACCTCCTTAGATACACTTTGCCAGAATAATTCTAAGAACTCAAGATTAAAACTGTGGGGCAGAGCTGGCCTAGCGGCACATGCCTTTGATCCTAGCACTGAATCTCTCTGAGCTCAAGGTCAGCCTGGTCTACAGAGACACTGTCTCAAAAGTAAAACCTTAGCCAAAACTTTAAAAAAAAAAAAAAAAGAAAGAAAGAAAGAAACCAAATATACAACAAATCCAGCAAAAATCAGATATCAACACTTGTGGGGAGTGGAATACTCGTGTAAGCCCAGCAGTGGGGAGGCTAAGGCAAGGCCAACCTCAACTATACATGAAATCTTACTCAAAAACAAATGAACAAAAAATCCAGACACGTTGGTGCACACCTGTAATCCCAGCACTCAGGACTGAGGGAGGAGGCTTTGCTACAAATACAAACTTAAGGCTACCCTCAGCTACATAGACCCTGTCTTAAGAGCAGATTGGTAACCTGTTCTCTGTTTGCCCTTGTGGGATAGTGTGGCCTCTGTCTCACCTGGAGCCTGCCCTCTCACCTAGAAGCAGTGGGTAGTCCTCGGCTTCCAGCCACGGGGTGCAGAACTGGACATGCTGAAGGTGCTTCTGGCTGATGAGGTGGCGGTAGTGCTCTCTGAGCGGCCCCTTCCCTTCACAGAGAAGAAATGTCACCATGGCCACTGTCTCTGCCAGTGGGCAGGTTCCCAGAAGCACACGCACCAGTGGCCACATCAGCCCTGACATCCCATGGCTGGGATGCTAAGCACACCCCAGCCAGCTGGCACAGGGCTACAGATGCAAAGGCGTTAGGATAATGCTAGGATGCCAGCAAGATGGGCACAGCATCTCCACCTGCACCAATGACACAGACTGTGCTTAGCATGCCTGCGTCCCCACAGGGTCCCATGAGAACCCAGCTGGGAGGGAACAGGAGGATGTAGCTACCCAACCCTATGACTGAACAGAAGACACACTGCTTCTAAGCTACAGAGGTTAGAAATCCTCTGGAAAAGAAAGGAAAGAGTTTGGGCTAAGTAGTACAGTAAGATGGAAATCTGTACTCTTGAGTCCTTTCTGAATATCAGGTTCCCGATATATCAAGTGAATGTAGAAATACTACCCCAAGGACTTATTGAGAGGCCTGTGCCAGCTACTTGGGAGGCTGAAGCGGGTTAGTATATCAAGGCTTGCCTGATTACAGGGTGGGCAAGGCCAGCCTGGACAACTTCTAAGACCCTGTCTCTACAAATAGAGATATTAAAGGCAGCTGGAGATATAGCTGGGTGGTAGAGTACTGACACAGGCAAGACCTTAGGGAAGAAGAGAGAAACTACCCTGGAGAACTGAGGTGATGATCCACAAGACAGTGTCCTACAGAGGTGTCCTGTAAAGGCCATGTGCCCATTCTTTACCCTCGCCCTTCTAACCGTGGCATGGTGTTCCCATCAGTACCTGTTATCACACAGACGAGGGAAGGAAGGCCATCTCCACTGAGTGCTTGTTGCTCAAACCCTATTTTTAAAAAAGACACACCAACCAGGAGAAAATAAGCTGGTAAGAAGTGGGAGGCTGCTCCCCAGGGGCTGCTAGTCTCAAGATACATCAGACTAAGGGTCTAGCCACTCAGTGATCATGTAAGAGCAGTAAGCTTTCTGTGCCCTCCCCTACCGTCTCCAGCAGGCCTACCCATGATACCAGGTCCAGACCACACAACCCCTAACGAGTTCTGAGCGGCTGGTGCAGCCACACACCTACTTTCTAATGCTCGCAGCAGGATGGAGAAGTCCTCGTCCTCTACAGGGAGAGAAGAGAGGAGTCACAGTTCCCTCCAGCCCTCCTCAGATACCCATCCCTGGATCCCAAAGCAAGCTGGGCACCCACCCCAGGTGATGTGGGAGGCAGACCTGTCCAGCTAGTGCTGCTGACAAGCAGTGCTGGCCGCCCATGCAGACGCCTCACAACCCCGCTCTGACAGTCCCTCTCAGTGAAGGCCGACCTCTCCGTGTCAGGGTCTGAGGGCTCTGAGCTGAGGAATCAGAGAAAGAGATAAGATATTAGAAACTGTGGCACAGGAACAATGCCAGAGGCAGGCCACCAAGGTTGGCATCCCACTGACTTCACAGATGCTGGTTGCTGGCACTGAGGTTACATGAGCAACACCCACTCCACCACTCAGTGCCACCTCCATAGGCTCCCCACTATGCCTGCTTAGCACCCCAGTAAGGATATACTGACCCACCTCCCCGCAGCCATGCTCAGTTCCTAAGAGCACACAACAGACATGGGCAGGTACCTTCTCTGCCCAGTGAGATGCCCAGGGGGACACTCAGGTCCCTTGCACAAGAACCCACTGACAGCAGGACAAGATAGCACAGGGCTCAGCAGGCAGTTTCTTAAAGGGCCAGAAAGTAAAGATTCTTCAGGTTTTGTGGGCCATCAACTGCTGTGAAATACAGTTCCACTGCTGCAATTTGAGAGCAACCACTGTTTTCAAGGTACGGTAAGGTCTTGCTATGTAGCCAAGGCTGGCCTCAAACTTAACAATCCTCCTGCCTCAGCCTCCCAAGTCCTGGGATTACAGATACTCATCACTACACCAGGCTTCCAACAGCCACCAACCAACACAGAGGTGAATGGGTGGGCTGTGTTCCAATACAACCTTTGACAGCAATAGGTGGCAGGCCACAGCTCTAGGCCACAGCTTTAGTTTGCCACCTCTAGATGAGTGAGCCCACAGGCCTGCAGGAGATCAGGACCACAGAGAGGGGGAGACATACCAGCTCTGGAAAGGAGAGTACGTGCGGCTCAGCTTCATGAAGAGTTCATGCTGCAGGTCCAGGGGCGTCTCCTTAAAGAAAGATGCTGGCTTGTCGTAGAGAGTCACAGCCCTGACATGAGATGGGAGTGGGCAGAGAAAAATCTAAGCAGCAGGATCCCAAAAAGCAAGAGAGTTTGGGGAAATGCAAGAGACAAGAAATGAAAATTCCTTAGGATGGTGCAGATATTTAGCACCAAAATGTCCTAGGCCACACAGCTGGGAGGGGGAAAGCCTACTGCCTCCCCTTGGCTTCTCAAAACCAGTAACCATCTCCCAGGGCCTGAGTACTTCAACACAGTACTGCAGAACCATGCTACTGCTCTCAAAACACATGGATTGATGGGCATCCCAGTCCCCACATACCTGACACACCAGTTCTCTGCCAGGTCCTCCCGCATAGCATTGGTCACACACAGGTTCAGGTGGGACAGGCGCCCAAAGAGCTTCTCATACCTACAAAATATCTTGGGAATCAGCATGGAACCCTGGGATGAGCCTGGATGCCACCCCAACCTCTGTATGACTTGATTCCCCTAGGCAGTAAAAAGGCTGCAGAGCCAAGGCCCCTTGAGCCTGTCCGAGCTCATGAGCTCCCTGTAAGTTACTCTCTCACTGACCAGCTACACAGTTACTTTAAAAGGAATCAATCCCTACAAACCCAGACTCATGCAGTAAAGAGGAGAAACCCAAGAAGGGCTGCTCAACCGAGTCTCATCCACCCTGCACAATCAGGGCTGCAGCTGCCTCTCACTGTGGAATGAAGTTTAGTTATGGCGAGGCTTCATCCCAAGAGAATGAGGAAGAGAACGCAAATCAAGTTTACTGAGCTGCAGGCTGGAATGTGACAGCTAGCCTGGCAAGCTCAAGGCCCTGGTTCTACCTCTAGTGCTTAAAACACGGGGCATGGTGGTACATGTATACCCAAACGCTGAAAGGGAGAAAAAGGTAGGAGGAAAAGAAGTTCACAGTCATCCTACAATACTCAGAGTTTGAGGCCAGCCCACAATATATACTGTCTCAAATATATGTGTGTATTATGTACGTGTGTGTGTGTGTGTGTGTGTGTGTGTGTGTGTGTATTCATGTATACATGAATACATATGAATTCATATGTATTCATACGTATACATATGAGTGAGTGGGGATGTAGTAGTCCAGTTGGCAGAGTGCTTGTCCATAATGCATCAAAGTCCTGGGTTCCATCCCCAGCACGTCATAGATTAAGTGCTGTAGTACAAGCCTGTAATCCCAGCACTTGAGAGGTAGATCAGAACCAGCCTACAGTAAATGAGACTCAAAAAACAAGTTTAGGGGCCAGAGAAATGCCTCGGCACTGGTTGCTCTTCCACAGAACCAGGGTTTAATTTCCTACACCCATCTGGCAGCACAACTACCTATAAATCCAGTCCCATGGGATCTGATCTGTCCTCTGCAGGCACAAGACAAACACAAGGTACACAGGCAAACATGAAAGCTAAACTCCCATATATAAAATAGCATCCATATATAAAAAAGTAAGTTTGTTTGTTTGTTTGTTGAGACAGTGTTTCTCTGTGTCGCCAGGTTGGCCTTGAACTCAGAGATTTACCTGCCTCTGCCTCCCAAGTACTGGGATTAAACACATGTGCCACTACCACCCAGCTGTCTTTTGTTGTTGTTTTTTGTTTTTTGAAAATTATCTTTAAAAATAAAAATGAACTAGAAAATTTAATTACAAAAAAAAAAAAAAAAAAACATAAAAGTAGGATTGCTAACTGGTGGCAGCCAACACCTTTAATCCCAGCAGAGGCAAGCAGATCTCTGAGTTCGAGGCCAGCCTGATCTTCAGAGTGAGTTCCACGACAGCCAGGGCTACACAGAGAAACCCTGTCTCAAAAAAAAAAAAAAGAAAAGTAAGATTACTAAACTGGGTGTGGTTTGTTGTGCCTGTAATCCTAAAGTGTAGCCAGCTGAGGCAAGAGGACCAACAAATTCACAGCCAGTCTGGGCACCGGAGCGAGGAAGAGCATTAGCTACACCAGAGTTCGGCAGCCTTTGCTTCCCTCCAGCTACGAGTCCGCTCTGGAGTGCAGCTCCCTGGGGCTGATTCCTGACTGACTTCCTGGACAGCAAGAGGCAGCATCACTCTCAGCCTAACTTTTACAGAGCACCATAACTGGGGGTGTTGGAGACAGAGTGGGAGACAAGGGACCTGGCCTGGATCCTGCCACAAAGCTGGTGCTCTGTGACAGGCAGGAATTGCCTGGTCTGCTAGTCCCACAAGCAATAATCAATCCCAGCAGGATACAGCTAGCTGGCCCCAGAGCAAGAAGCACACAGAGAGATGGGCAATCAGGATCAGAGTGGAACCGAGGACCCTGCTCCAGATCCAGCCTGTTCACCTGGCCCTTCTCTCCCACCTACTCTAATGAGGACTCAGGGGGAACCACTCACACACTCTCACCATTTGGCCAGCAGCACAATGGGGTGGCGGGGGCCGTGGACCAAGCCCATGATGGAGTAGCCATAGTTGTGCCAGTCGATAACCAGTTTGCTCCCACAAATGCAGCCTACAAACCAGCAGACGGCTATAGCAGGCAGACCTGGAGGGTTCTAGGAAAGAGACTCGGAGGCAGTGGAGGAAGCATAAGCCACGGCCCATGTAACCTAGAGGAGTGACCACACAGCAAAGAAGCCATGATCTACAAGGTTCTTATCAGTCAGTGGGCAGAAAGAAGACCCTCTCCACCATAAAAACAAAAACAAAAACATCAACAACAACAACTAAAGGAGTAAGAAGTTAGAAAGAAACCAAACTGCCCTATCTGGAAACCCCCAAATCAACGATGGCTCAGTAGGTAAAGAATTTGCCACCCACACGAGGACCAGACGACGGTGTTGGATCCTGGAACTTGAGCTACAGATAGCTGTAAACTCCTACTGTAGATGGTGTGAGTGAAACCTGGGTCCTCTGCAAGAACAGCAAGCGAGCACTGAGCCACTGCTCCAGCACCCTGCACACTCATGCTTATTGGTTTTTTCATAGTATTCTATTTATTACCTGACAGTTTCATGACCGTATATGTGTATTGTGTTCTGATCATTCCCCGACTCCCTTTCTCAGCTTCCTCCCCACCTGTCAATCATCCCCCTGTACCGGTTTCCTTCCCAAATGCTCCCTCCTGTTCTCATCTGTTTTTTTTCTTTAGTGACTGAGTTTAACTAGAGGTAATTTACTGAAGCATGGGCAGTTTATTAGTGGATACACTGGGAAAGAACATCCTCAACAACCATTAACTGCCAACAGCTCCTTAGCTAGGGATGGTACCTCTATGAACCCACCCCCATCCATGCTAGAATGTTGGCAGGCTAGGCCTTGGTATTGTACAGTTGCAAGTTCACGAGTGCAACAGCCCTCCCCATGTCTTTATAGTTTATGCACACAGAAGCATTAAATACATTTAATAATTTGTTCATTTTGTATGTGGACTGGAAATCAAATCCACACACCCACAACCCAATTTGTGCATGTTTAAAAGCCCAGCAAGTGACCTGCTAACAGTGATTCTCACAGAAGGAGACAGCAGCTGGCACATACCTGGAGGAAGAGGTAGGCTGCAGGGTCCGTGCACAGCATCTTCCACAGCAAGTACACTGCCTGAAACACAACTTTGACTCCATACTGGAGAATTCGGGGCCCTGCTGCAAGTCAGAAAACATCCATCTCTACAAAAGAGCTCTTGGCACTCTGATAGCCCCCTCATCTTCCCAATACACAAGCACCCCTCCGGCCCACCAAACCCTAGTCAGTAACCTGGAGTTGACTGGTCCTACCTCCCAGACCTTGCAGATTTGTCAACTTCACAATCTGAATCCTATCACTCTGCAAGAGTTCATCTCGAGGTTTGGAGTCTGCAAATGCAAATGTGCCCTTTAAGGTATCAGAAGTAGCCATCCAAGTTACAGTCAGCTGGATGTATTCCTTCACATCTGTAATTCCAGTACTTGGAAGGCTAAGGCAGGATAAAGTGTTCAAAGCCAGCATGTGCTACAAAGCAAGCCCCTGTCTCAGGTAAACAAGGTGGAAGGAGAGTAACACCTATCAAAACCTCTCCAGTCCCCAGTAGCCAGAATGGAAAATGAGGTCACTTTGTGTTTTTCTATTAGAATACCCTCAAAGGGCATTCATCATATCCATTTAATTTAACCTGATGACTGGCATGAATAGGGACCCAATTAAGTTGATAAAGAGGAGACTCCTGGATGGCAGTCTGTATTAGTCCCACTCCACCCAAGCCCTGGGATAGCACTCCACACAGGGACCAATAAGAGCTATTTCCACTTTCCCTTAGATGGAGATGGGCCACCCCTAAATTCACAGATCCAATTTGAGGTGCCCAGCATGTGCTCAAGGATAGCTATGAATGCCCCCAACATGCTGGTAGATTTCATATGGCTGTGTCAAAAGGTTGGATACCTGAGGGGCTTAGCAGTGCATGCCTTTAATCACAACACTCTATAAAGAATCAAGTGGAGTTCTGTGAGTTCTAGGACACTCTGGCCTACATAGTGGTCCAGACCAGCTAGGGGCGGCATAGTGAGAGTAACCCCTGAAAAATCCTCCACATGGGACATGATGAGAGAGTGGACACCCCTCTGCCTACACCTTAGGGAACAAGAGAACCATCCACAGTTAGAAAAGTTCTGCCGCTGGACGAGGGGTGTGAAGAAACATTCGGCCGGTCAACTCAGTTACAAAGGCAGCACGAGGAAGTAGTGACCAGCACTGAGGTCTCTGCACTACCTAAACGAATCAAGTGACACCTTGCAACCGATCTATTTGTAGTCTTCACATATGATAAAAGGCGGTTGACGCCCGCTGCTCTCAGACACCAGAATGCAGCGGTCCAGGCCAGAACAGGCAGGAGAGTACAGCCGCTCCCACCTCGGCCCCAGAACAGGGAGAGGCAAGGCTCCTGGTTGAGCCTCCCTCCCAGGTCCCCGTCACTCACTGTAGAACCCCAGCAGCGTCACAGAAAAGCCGCTCTGAGCCAATGACAGTGCGTGGTACTGCATGCGGGGGCTGCGACCCACGTCGCCCAGCACCACGACGACCACATGCCGGGCCCTGCCCGTTTGCCGCCTACGCTTCCACAGGCCCAGCAGCAGCACGGGCAGCAGCAGCGCCAAAGCGAGCAGCACCACGCAGGACGCGGCCATCTTGGCCGGCCGGATCTGAACACGTGACCGGACCAGGCAGCCTCGCTGTGCGCAGGCGCACACCGAGACTGAGAGGTGAAACCGCCTCTGTAAAGTAGGAGGAGGCGGTACCTTGGATAAGGCGGGTCTGGAAGAAAAGGAAAGAGGATCTGAAGATGGGGGCGGGCTCTGAACGGAGGGGCGGGGACTGGAAAGGATAGGAGGCCTTTCAGGAACTACTTAAGGAGCCCAAGAATTAGTAGGATGGAGCCATGCCAAGTTCTCTGAACTGTGTTTTTCGTCTGTGAAATCATTTCTACCCCTATAAGAGGCCATATCCCATCTTCTGTGGGTATCTTAGCCATCTACACAAAAATGCATCCTCGCCATACATGAACTTGTCTCAGCTGAGACCCAGACCCAGCCTCTCTTTATTTATACCTTCTGTCTATCCATAGCTACCTTTAATAATCTAACAAGGAGATAAAGTTTTGGAGAGGCTGATGAGAAGTTTTCTTCAGGTAAAGGTGTTTGATGCCAAAATAGGGTACCATCTCAGGTACCCACATGATGGAAGGAGAGACTCAAGTCTCTATGTCCTCTGACCTCCACACTCACTCTGTGACACATAGCCCCCCCCCACACACACACATATATATATATACATACTAAATAAATAAAAACAATTTGGATGAATTTCCTAGTTTTGTTGAGAAAAGGCCATTCCCTGAGGAGTCAGTATATAAACGGGAACATGGCTACACATGGAAACTGATCTTGGTAGAAGGCAAGAGACCATAGAGTGTCTGGCTGGTCATGTTCTGTTTAACAGAGGTACCTTCCAGTGAGAAAATTCATTAAGCAAAATGTTTATCTCTTCATTTGTTAAGATGTATGCACACTGAATACAACATTCCAAATATAAAAGAAAGGAACCAGACATAGCATTTGCCTATAATCCTAGCACTTTGGAGGAGAAGCAAAAAGACCTGGAGCTAAAGGTCATCCTTAACTCCATAGGGAGTTCAAGACCTGCCTGGGCAGTTTAAGACCAGAACTAAAGGAAGGAGGAAGGAAGGAAGGAAGGAAGGAAGGAAGGAAGGAAGGAAGGAAGGAAGGGGAAGGAAGGAAGGAAGGAAGGAAGGAAGGAAGGAAGG
>JANHMN010000002.1:84883327-84897585 GCA_030674055.1 Rhabdomys pumilio | reverse complement strand
GGAAGGAAGGAAGGAAGGAAGGAAGGAAGGAAGGAAGGCAGGCAGGCAGGCTGGAGAAATGGCCCAGAAGGTAAGAGAGCTCTTGTTTGCAATCATGAGGATGAGAGTTCAAATCCTAACACCCATGTAACAAACTAGGTGTCACCCCAAAGCCTATAATCTCAGCTGTGAGTGTCAGAGACAGAAAGCTCACTAAGACTTGTTGGCTTCCAGCTTATAAGAGAAAAAAGAAAACTCCAGTTTAGGGAGAGAAGGAATAGGCAATAGCTTATAGATAAAAGAAAGAAAGAAAGAAAGAAAGAAAGAAAGAAAGAAAGAGAAAGAAGAGAAGGAAAGAAGAGAAGGAAAGAAGAGAAAGAAAGAAGAACTTTTAATATAGATTTAAGTGTGGGCAGTAAGAAAGGGAGAAGGAAAGAAATGCATAAGAGAATAATAGTGGTATGTCCTCTAGAGTTGCTGACTTTGCCAGATAAAAAAGTTCTACTGTAAGAATTGTAGACTCACTTCATAATAAGAGCACTGGAGACTTAAGAATAGCAAAGGCACCGTAGTACAGCTTTGCAAAAGTGGACATACTCATCCAAGAATAGTATCCAAGTCATACTGCTAACTAAGCAGAAAAAAAAGTTCTTGTAATCTTAATGCAAGCCTGTTCCTCCCTCTGGTGGTTTGAGTAAGAATGACCCCCATAAGCTCATATATTTGAATGCTCAGGCATCAGGAAGTGGCATTACTTGAGAAGGATTAGGAGGTGTGGCCTTGTCAGAGGAATTGTGTCACTAGAGGTGGGTTTTGAGGTTTCAGAAGCCCAAGCCAGGCCCAGTGTCTCTCTCTTCTTGATGCCTGTGGATCCAGATGTAGAACTCTGTTACTCCAGCACCATGTCTGCCTGCATGGCATCATACTCCCTGACAATGATAATGGATTAAGCCTCTGAAACTGTAAGCAAGCCTCAATTAAATGCTTTCCTTATAAGAGTTTCCATAATCATGGTGTCTCTTCACAGCATCAGAACACTAAAAAAGAAGTTGGTACCACGAGTGGGATATTGGTGTGACAAGCTTGACTATACTGATTGTTAGTGGAATGTGGACTTTGGATTAGGAAAGCAGTTGAATGTTTTAAATGGGGCTTAATGGGCCAAGCTGGTAGGAGCATGGAAGACAGTAGTGCTGAGGGTGTTTTGAACTGTGGAGGCCTGGATCAAGAAATTTCAAAGCAGAAGAATATTAGTAAGTGGCCTAGAGGCCATTCTTATACTACTTTGATGAAGAAAGGGATTTCTTTCTTCACTTGTCCAAAAACATCTGCCTGAGGCTAAATTTAAGAGTCTGGATTAATGCTATTATTGGAGGAGATTTTAAGAGAGCATAGTAATGACTGTGTCGTGTGGTTATTAGTAGTCCTTTTTACATAGATATAGATGAAAAGGAGTAAGCTAAGCACAGAAAACATCAAAATATGCTCAAAGAGTTAAAAAAGAAAACCCTGGTGCTAAATGGAATTAAAAAAAAAAAGTGGTAGTCTCAGGGCAAAACCAGCCAAGCTAATCAAACTCCAAAGTGTGACAGGGAATTAAAGAAAAGCTAAAGCAGCGAAGGGACCCATCCACAACAGAAAGCTGGTTCAGATGGAACTGAAGAAGGCGGAAGTTCCAGCCCCATCAAGCAGCAAAACTTGGCAGCTTTGGGCACGGGGTTCTAGCTTTAGAGTCAAGAATACAAGAGATTATGGAATCTCCCTCCACAGCCAAAGAAAGCCACTAAGTCCAGGCATAGATCAAGGGAGTCCTTTGGGTGGATCTGTGAAGGTGAAACCTACATTGTGTTGTAGACCCCAAGATGTTGGAGATGCCAAAGTCATGGGATAATGAACTAAACCTCTGATCTGTAAGCCAGCCACAATTAAATGTTTTCTTTTGTAAGAGTTGTTGTGTCATGTGTCTCTTCACAGCAATACAACGGTGACTAAAAGACACGCCCTTTCCTTATTGGCTGCATAAGCAGGAGGATACAATCTGGTCTTGTTTTTCCCCCTGACACATTTGTCTTCTTATCATTGTGACTTCAATAAAAATGTATAGGTTCATCTAACGGTTTACATCCGTTTTATACTAAGCTTACCAAGTACATGATCTTATGCCTGTCGATCACTGGGCAGCCTTGGCTGGTAGTAATTTTCCATTCTAGACATCTGGTTTTGGGAGCAGTAGTTAGACTAAAAGTTTGGACGATAGTAGCTAGCAGCCTGCCAGCAGGGGCCCAATGCTTTCTGTTTGTCTGTAATTGGACTTAAGCTACTTTTATTTTGAAAATGAACCATTAGATTTTATTTCTTAGACTCCTTAACACTGACCCAGCACTTTTTTTTTTATGTTTTTAACTCTTGAGTCAGGACAACTAAGTTGCTCTGGCTAGCCTTGAACTCACTGTACATTCTAAGCTGGTCTCAGTTTTGCAGTAGGCCTTCCTTCCTCATCCTCTTAAGTGTTGTGAGGACAAGCATGCTCCACCACACCCAGCTCTGTGCTTCACCTTCTGTCTTAGGGTTTCTACTGCTGTGAAGAGGCACCATGACCACAGCAAGTCTTACAAAGGAAAACATTTCACTGGGGCTGGCTTACAGTTTCAGGGTTTAGTTCATTATTGTTTCGGTGAAAAGCATGGCAGCACACAGGCAGACATGGTGCTGGAAAAGGAGCTGAGAGTTCTACATCTTGAATCTCAGGCAGCAGAAGGAGACTACCACACTAGGCCTGGCATAAAAGACCTCAAAGCTAGTCTTCACAGTGACACATTTCTCTAATAAGGCCACACCTCCTAATAGTGCCACTCCCTATAGGCCAAGCAGGAGCCTATGGGCGTCATTCTTATTCAAACCACCACACCTTCATAACTTGAATTCTGTTTCTACTGGTTAAGTGCCACTCTGAGAATGCTTGTGAAGACAGAGTGTGCCTACCAATGAGCTACTTCCAAACTCATTTAAAACAAACAAACTTGTGGGCCATAGTGGAATATGCCTTTAATCCCAGCACCTGGGAGGCAGAGGCAGGCAGACTGCTGAGTTTGAGGCCAGCCTACGAAGTGAGTTCCAGGACAGTCAAGACTACATAGTAAGACCCTGGGCAGGGATGCAAACTTTGGATTTATTTTAGCTTCAGTCAACCTGGCTAGATCAGTAGTGGAAAACTAAGTCAAGAAAGATAAGGGGACTGGGGAGACAGATCAGTCAGTGAAGTGTTTGCTGAACAAGCAAGAGGACCTGAGTTCAATCCCTCAAACCTATGTAAAAAGCCAGGCGTGATGATATATGCTTGTAGTCCCAGCACCAGGGAAATGGTAGAGACAGGAGGATCCCTGGGGTTCACTGGGCAGCCAGCCTTGACTACTTCAAAAATTCCAAGCCAGGGGGGACCTCTATATCAAAAATCAAGGTGAATGGCTCTTACACAGTGATACCAGAGGTGTGTTGCACACACACACACACACACACACACACACACACCTAAAAGTACATGCACCCACACACACTCACACTCACACTTGCACAAGAGACAAGGGTGAATTCCCTGTCCCAAATGACAACCAGCAAACCCCATATCCAGAACTGGCCTGACCATGCCCATGACCCTGTGGCTGACCCCTGCAACCCCGCCCTGGCACTTGTCTCTAAGTCTTCCTGGGTAAGAGGAGTGGAGGAAGAGGCGGGAACAGAGTATTTAAAGGATCTGGGAAAGTTCCTGGCACTTCAGGGTGTGACCATCCGCCAGCAGAAAGCCCGTCATGGCGAGAATCAGGTTGTTTCTCCTCCTGCTGCTGGCCCTGCCACCAAAGTCCTCCTCACTGCCATGGCCAGACACTGCACAGGGAGCCATGGCCAGCTTGATCCTGACTGCGTTAGAAAAAGCCACCTTGTTCCTGAAGGACAGGCTGCCCACAGTCAACCTGGACGGTGCGGTGGGGTTCCAAGTGCTAGAAGGTATGTGACTCTCGCTCCCAGGTGAATGCTAGAAAACCTAGTTCCCCAGGACCTGGGACCCCATCGCCTCCCCTTGGATGAAGACTCAGAGCGCTTTCCTGGGTGTATAGTTCTCAGCCAGCTCTTAGCAAACTTTGTAGAATGAGGAAGGACTTAAAGGCAATATGAGAAAGACTTGGAAATTATATTCTCAGAAGAAAAGGATTCCTTTGATGGCTCTTCCAGACAGGCTGAAAACACGGTGGGTAGAGAGCCCTTGTGGATCCTTAAGGGAAAGTCGATCTCCTAAGGGTAGCTGCAGACAAAACAGGAACCCTCCCCCAGATGGTGTCCCTACCTGGTTTCCTCCCCTTCTGTCAAAGGCAGCTAAAGATCCTGAGAAAAACAGCCAAGTGTTTGTTAGCTTTGGGAGATCTGTAAAGAGTGGGTTGGAAACAGGCCAAGACACTGGAGACACAATGGTGTGCATGCATACATGTACACATGGGGGTGACAATGAAGAGAAGCCCACTGCCCAACGTAACAAAGATCCCATGCCTGGTGTCCACCTGAGCTTGTGCCCTGGCATCTCCATGGAGACTCCCATGCCCTCCAGGCTGAGACTAAGTGAAACAGAGACATATAAAGCAGTGCTAAATTCCTCTAGAAATTAAGGCGGGAGGATAAGCTAGCTGTGGTGACATATGCTTGTATTCCCGTGCTCAGGTGACAGACACAGGTAGGTCATTGTGAACTTGAGACCAGTCTGGTATACATAGTGAGTTCCAGGACAGCCAGAACTACATAGAAAGACCCTGTTTCAAAAACAAATCAGAGAAACAAAAGAAGAGAGAGGAGGAGGAGGAAGAAGAGGGGGAAAACTAAATAAAAGTCATAACTTTCCTAGAACTGGCTTTTTTGTTAAGTATGGCGAATATAATGCCAACCCAGCCCCATTTAAGAACCTATGAAGATATCTCTTTTTTATTGTTGTTTTTGCTTTTGTTTTTCTGAGACAGATTTTCTCTGTGTAGCCCTGGCTGTTTTAGAACTCACTCTGTAGAACAGGCTGGCCTCGAACTTGGAGATCCACCTGCCTCTGCCCCTCAAGTGCTGGGATTAAAGGTGTGCGCCACCGCTGCCCGACAAGTTATGTTAAATGGTAGATGAATAAACATTAGCCCTAAAGACAAATTCATGCTTCCACATGTCCCTCCCTACTTGTCCCTCAAAGACTGTTGTCTGGCACGTTAATACAAAAAGCTGGACTTCATATAGCGCTTTCTTTGTACAATAGAAAATGCTGAATCTCTACACATTAGCTCATTTAATCCCTAATACACTCCCCCGCCCAAGAAGTAATACTTTATGATGATGAAGGAAAAGAAATTAAGTGACCTTTTCTGGCCAATTGATAAAAGAAAGCATACCGAATCCAGACTTGAACCCAAGCCCAGTCCTAGAATAAGTTCTTAGCCATAGCCACGGCCTATATCAGCTTTGTAGAAGCCTCATTTCCACTCTGGGCCATGAGTAGGCTCTCAGGTGTTTTCTCTGCCTGTATGCTTGGTCAGGTGTCGGAATGAATGACTTCCAACCTCCCTTTTCAGTGCAACTTCGAGGAGTCCAGGAAAAATGGGCTCACAACCCCTTGCTGCAGCCACTCAGCTTGCGCGCTGGACAACTGGCCAACACATTGTCTGCTCTCCTCCAAAAATCCATCTTCTACCTCAAGCAGAGTGACCCCACATACCTAAGAGGTAAGAGCAGGATGGGACTATCGCATCAAAGGCAGCATCCTGGGTGCTCACCGAAACGCCTAGGTATGAGCACTTCCTGAAGCGAGGCAGGGTCCACACAGCCCACACCAGCCTTCAGGAAGGCACAGGTGACCCACTTCCTGGTTTCAATCCAGATTTCCCATCCTACACCAGACAAGCAGGTCTGAGGTGGCATGCCTCCATGGTTGAGGTATTGAAAAGGTCCTCATCGTTTTGCACAGAGAACCTTATGCGTACCATTCTGTATCTTGTATCAGAAAAAAAAAAAGTCCATCACCTCCCTCCCCCTTAAAGGATCTCACAGAGACTTCCAACCTATAATTCTAACTCATCTGTTCCTGGTGGGGATGGGGGCATGTGTAACTACAGTGCCTATTGTGTGGCACTTTTCCTAGGGGGCCATGAATGTCTGTCTACCCCGCATAAAGGAATGATGACAGGCCAAAATAGTGATAATGAACCAGTGAGTTTATCAGGGTTAGTCACAGCAATATGGATAACGGGTTACTCACAGGAGTATGGAGGACAGACAGCTATGTCGTTGAAAATCAGTGCAGTATGGATCATGACTTCCACAAACTGGAACTGTTACCATCTAGAAGTCTACATAACGTTCATTTTCTCTACAAAAAAAAATGAATTAAAAAGCAAGAAATCTCTGGAGCACAACAGGTAGCAGCAGAGAAAAACCCCACACAGCAGAATCAGCAGGCTAAATGAGAATAAGTGTGCACACAGCAAGGTATGCAGAGGCATGGCCTCCTTGCAAGACTAGTTCTTTGGAGCAAATCAGTCTGCATTGTCAGGATATCAGCAGCTCAATTCACACAAATCAGCAGCAGCAGCTCTATCCGCCTGCAAACACCATTCATGAATCAGCAGTGGCAAGTCAATCCAGAAGAAACCACAAGGCTCTGCCAATTGGCCTGAGCCCACCCGAGGCAACGGCAAACCGACAGACCACCACCAGAAGTTTTTTTGTTGTGTTTCTCTCTATGAAGTCACAACAAATGATGACCAACAAAGAATGGTAAGGTGTACCAATATCACCCAACGTCATCAGCGAAGACCAGCATCATCAAAGCCCAATAAAGAATGGCAAAGTGTACTAACACCATCCAGTGTCACCCACTATTTGTTGGGCTCTATTTATACCCTTTCCAAACATCATGTGTTCTCTCAAACATCTGCTCTAGCAAAGGGTCACATGCTGTTTTTCCAGACTGCCTCCAGAAAAACACCACCTGTCTGTTCTTAGCAAAACATCCTCCCATGTGTCTGCCTCAACAAAAACATCCCCTCATAGGACAGTTTCCAAAAAACAAGCACGTAACACAACTGAGTCTTCAAAGAAACCAGAAATTTCCACTTCAGCTTTGGGTAAACATAACCTGGTCCAGTCTTGAGCATATCTGAGCAGCCTGGGCCAGCCAGCCAGGGGGAGGCCTCACAGGCAGGAGGAAAAGCCACCTGGCCTTGGTGTCAGGTCAGGAAGGTGAGGCAGAAGCTGGAAGTTTGTCACCTTGAACATCCATCTGTGTCCCCTTTCCCTGTCTGCCAGAGCTGTCTGATTCCTGGTCCTTTGGAAACAATGAGCTTGCTGCATAACTTGTAGTCGGCTTGACAGGTCACAGTCTCTTACAGGCAGCGTGGACGGTCTCAGCCTCCTCCACAGACTCCCTGCACAGATGGAGCTGTGTGGTGGTGAGACCCGACCCTTACCACTGCACCAGCTTCCCAGAAGCCCCTGACTGGCCATCATAAGAACTCCACTGTACATCCCCACCCAGGAAGTTGGGGCCTTCTATCAACACCTCACACCTCCGAGGGATGCCATGGATCATGGCAAAGCTTGTCCATAAATCCTTGCTACTGCTGAGGGAAATGTTCCAGCCCTGGAAAGAGAGAGGCTTTGTGCACTTCAGGGTATAACGGCTTGCCTTTAAATATTTGAAAAAAAATTATGTGTATGATAGATAGATAGATAGATAGATAGATAGATAGATAGATAGATAGATCCACATGCATGCCTGATGTCGGGGACTGTGTGTTTAGGCAAATCCTACACCCTATTGATTAGGGGAAGTGTGGTTGTTTTAGAAGAGGGCACCAAGGACTAGAGCTGCGGCTTAGTTCTGGAGCGATTACCTAACACACACAAAGTCCTGAGTTTCTGCCCAGCAAAGTATAAATCAGCCTTGGTGGTTCGTGCCCATGATCCCAGCGCTTGCTGAGGTGGAGGCATGAAGATCAGGAGTTCAAGGTCATCCTATATAGTGAGTTTGGGGTCAGCCTGGGCTACATGAAGGTAACTGGTGTCATTCAAATGTGCTCAATTCAAGGAAGGCTCAGGCAGAGCTGCCACCAGTTGAGGGCTTAGGTCTCTGGGAGGGTGTCCTGCTAGTTTAATGTCAATTTAACAAAAGCTAGAGTCACCTGGGAGGAAGGACCCTGATAGGCCTCCGTAGGATTTGCCTGTAGGAGGGTGCCTAGTGGTTTCTCTTGGTTGGTGTGGGAGGGCCCTTCTCACTGTGGGCGGTACCACTCCTGGGGGAGAGGTCCTGGGTGCTCTAAGAAAGCAGGCTGAGCAAGCACCCCTCCACAGCTTCTGTGTCAGCCCCTGCCTCCAGTTTCCTACCCTGTCCTGTACTTTCTCAGTGAGGGAGTGCAGCCTGAGAGTTAGTTGTACACTGACATAAACCCTTTCCTTCCCCAAGTTGCTTTGGGCTGTCATGTTTTCTCACAGCAGTAGAAACTCCAGCTAAGACCAGAGGAGCCTTGCACTTTCTGGGCTGGAGATAATCAGCAGTGCGGTAGCTGGGTCCCTGAGTACTCAGTACACTGGCTACCTCTCCTTCTCTGCAGAGTTCCAGCCGAGCATTCAGCCTGGGTTTTGGAAGTTGCCCCATGCCTGGACACGCACCAATGCCTCCCTGGTCTACCCCTGGCTGGAGCCCCTGGACTCTTTCTCAGAGGAAAGCAGCGATGCGTGCCTGGTACAACTGCTAGGAACCGGGTGGGTCCCCCACCTCCTCAGTACCTGAAAGCCCCATAGTGTCTCCTTGGCCACAATCAGAGCCTTTAGCAAATACACATGAATGTGCATGGACACTCAGCAGCCCTCTCCCGCCCTGCTCTGCAGAGTCCAGGTCTCACTTTCCCTGGACCATAGCATTTGACTTCCTCCCCAAAGTGGCTTTCTCTGAATCCCTCTGCACACAGGACAAAACCTCAGTCTTTGCCAGTTCTTCCGGGGCCTCATGCACCTTCCGCTCTGTCCCTGGGGGCTCTTTACAGACTCCGTGGATCCAGGAAGACGATACTAAACATAGCCTTACTCCCTATTCCTTCTGCAGGTGATGGGCTTGCAGTCTAGGGCACTTTAGTGCAGGGGGTAGGCTAGGAATGGGGGAGCACTATCTTCTCAGCTTCCTTCAGAGAAGGTGTCAAGCCACAGGTGACCCCCAAAGGGGCTGCACTCTAGACAGTAACCTGTATTGTCATATGGAGTATGAGCAAGTGTATTGAGTCCAGACCATACTCCCCGAGTTGCTGGGTTTGACTGGTTCTTTATTTAGGAGACTGATAGGAAAGATATTAGGGGACTCCATGGAGCAAGAGGAAGTCAGACACTGATGCCTGTTCAAGCCCAGGACAGTTCAGCATGGTCTCCTCTGAGTTAGATCAAGACCAGGACACTGCCAATCATGGTGTCATATGGTATAATATACCTGTAGTCCCAGCACTCAAGGAAACTGAGACTGGATGACCAGGCTACAGAATGAGACCTTGTCTCAAAACAAAGTAAAAAAGTAAAGCCCATGACATCTGTGTTTTATTTGGCAACCCTTATGCTCAGCCCGGAACCCTCACACTAACAATCATTGAGGGAAACACAGGATGGCCAGATCCAGGGTGGAATGGACAAGGAGCACTGTCCTCATTAGTCTGGGTTGTCTCCTCCCAGGACAAACAGCAGCCAGCCTTGCAGGCTCTCCAACTTCTGCAGAACCCTTATGACCAAGGCCGGCTGCTCAGGCTACAGCCTCTCCCATCAGCTGCTCTTCTTCCTCTGGGCCAGAATGGTGAGTGCTGTGCAGAGAAAGCAAGCTGATTCTCAACTCCCTTCCCCTTCCCACCGCATGGTGTGGTGACCCTCTGTGGCTCCCTGACTCCCTTTCTCCTCCCTCAGCATGGTGTGGTGACCCTCTGTGGCTCCCTGGCTCTCTTCCCCTTCCCACAACATCACCATGGTGATCCTGTGTAGCCACACTTCCACTTCCCAGAAGCCCTTGGAGCTGCTTTCCTCAGGGAAGTCCTCAAGGAAGAGGTTAATATTTGCAGAGCGCTGCCCAGTGTTTGTCCTCATGCCAGGCATTGCCTCGCCACGTTGCTCACCAAACGAAATGTCCTCTAGTCTAAGCCCTACCACTAGTGTCCAACCTATGAATGCAGCACAACATGACACTGTCATCCTTCTTAAGACATTCTAAAGCTTTCTGAGACGATTTTCTGTAACTCTCCTGTGAAGATGGCAGCAGCTCAGGGTGTCAGAAAGTTGGACACACTTGCATGGCCTTCCCTTTCTGGAAAGACTTTGAAGCTCAGAAAGGCTAATGAGTGAGTCACAGTCACTCGGCTCTTCCCGACCAAGCCTGAGTGTGAGCTGACTCCAGTGACCTGCAAAGTGGGTGTGGCTGGGGAAGGAGGAGAGACCTTCCTCCCAACACAACCCTGGCAAGACCAACACAGAGCTGCAGGCCTTCTGAAAGGAGCATGTGTCTCCCAGACACTTACATGTTTCTTGTTGTCTATCCGCCAGCAAGGGTGCACGGAGGGGCTGTTCCTCCAGAGCCAGCACTACATGGACATCTTCTGTGCCAATATGATGGACCTGAACCAGAGAGCTGAGGCCATTGGATACGCCTACCCCACCCAAGACCTCTTCATGGAAAACAGTGAGCCTGGCCTTCTAACCTGGGGTAGAGTAGAGAGCTTTTGACAAAGGGGTTGCATGCTCACACCCGGGACTGGTAAATCAAGCAAGTTAACACAGAGAGTACAGGGCTGGGGAATAGCTTAGTCCGTAACAGGCTTGCTTCACAAGCATCAGGACATGAGTTTGATTCCCAGCACTCCTGTGAAAAGATGAGGTGACACATGACACATCTCGTAATCCTAGAGTAGAAGAGGCAGAGACAGGTGGACCCTGGGCACTGGGGAGGCAGAGACAAGTGGATCCCCTGAACTTGGTCGCCAGCCAGCTTAAGTGAATGTGTAAGTCCAAGGTCCCTCCAAGAGACTCTGTCTAGAAAAATGGGGTGAGGCTGGCTAGATGGCTCAGGGAGTAAAAACAAAACATGCTCACCTTTAACCCTGTGCACATGAATTCAGTCCCTGAGATCCATATAGAGGAAGAAGTGAAGAGCTCCCACGAGTTGTCCTCTGATCTCTACACACACCGTAAGAAAATGATGTAATAAAAAATAAGGTGGGCAATTCTTTAGCACTGACACCGTACTTAACCTCTGGCTACCGTATATACTTGCACACGTTGCTTATTAGGGCGTTAACTGCAACGGACCATTGTGTGTCTACTTGTCATGGTGACTGTTCTTTGTCCACCAAGTCCCTCAAGAACAGGGGGAGTTCTGGACAGACTGATCAGCTGGCACACAGACTCCCCAAGATCCTGGATATAACTAGAAAGGGAAGCCCCGGGGTGGCTGCTGCTTTACTGGGACATCCTAACACCCCCACCAAGCTCGACTCCAGGAACTCTGTGATAGCACAGGAGAGGCAGGACCAGGGCCTGGCAGCCTCTAGTGGTCAAGAGAACCCAGGCCCTGTAATTGTAGAGCAGAGGAGGCAGAGACCAACAAATCCCCTAAGCGCCCCCCTTGTGTTAGTGGTCCAGGGACACAGGAGGAGGTGGAAACAGGCCTACAGATGTGCGTTGGTGTGTTTACAGTTATGTTCTGTGGTATGGCCGGCTTCTCTGACTTCTACAAGCTTCACTGGCTGGAGGCCATTCTCAGCTGGCAGAACCCCCAGGTCGGATGCTTCGGGAAGCCTGGTGAGTTGCCTGTCTGCCCCAGCTGGGAGGATTGTTTCTGGGTCACTCAAGAAAAGGATGTCCCGGCACTGAGACCTGATGGTGGTTTAGAAGCAAGCAAGCAAGCACACACGTGGGTGTAGAAGGAATTGGCATTCTGAGAACCCAATTCAGCCAGTGGGAAGCCATCTGTGGGGAAGCTTGACTCGCTGCACTTGGGGTAACAAATTCGTTCCTTCAGCATTCCCTGAGTATCTGTGAATGTGCCAGACGGACGTTTTCTAAATGCCAGAGAAAGTCAGAGCTGTGAGAAAAGGGTAGAAACCCCCTCAACAAACCAATAGATATGGTCATGACAACTTCAGCCAAGAGCCAAGAAAGTACAGAACACTGGGGAAGGCTCTTTAGACAGAAACTATCAGGGAAGACCACTAGGAGAGGGCACACTGTTAAGAATCCCGGGATAAGGCTTTCCAGCCTTGTGACATGTGACCTCATGTTGTCTTTGAGCTAATAATGACCATAAGTCATTTATTTGCCTTCCTTGAACCTTCCTTTCATGAATCCCTAGCTTGTGCCTGCCACAGGACAGGTACCCAGCAAATGCCAGAATTTCTATCAAGAAGCTTGGGGTCCTTAAAGCAGCAACTGCCTTTGAGATAAGGGGAAAGCTAAGACATAGTGACTCGCTAAGGCTTGGCGATGCAGCCCTGTCATCCTAGCCATTGAAGAGAGTAAGGTCAGAGGGTCAGAAGTCCAAGGCCTGCATAGCCTTAGAGTGTGTTTCAGGCTGCCTGAGCCTCAAAATATCACTTTTAAGAGGGGGCAGGGCTTCCAGAAGGTTTAGGGTATAAAGGCCCTCCCTTGCCACCAAATCTGATAACTTGGACTCACATGGTAGAAAAGAATTGATGCTCACAAGTTGTCTTCTGACCTCTACACACACACACACGTACACGTACACGTACATGCGCACGCACATGTGCGCACACGCACATGTGCACACACGTACACACACACGCACACTCATGCACAAATAATTAAATGTAATAGTAATTTTATTTTTTAATTTATTTTTATATGTGCGAGTGTTTTCCCTGCATATATTATGTCTGTGCACTGTATGTATGCAGTGTCCCCAGAGGCCAGAAGAGGACTCAGTGCCCTTAGGACTGCAGTTATGGGTGGTTGTGAGTTGCCACGTTGGTGCTGGGAGTCAAACCTGGTTCCTCTGCAAGAGCAGCCAGTGCTCTTGACCTCTGGTCCGTCTCTCCAGCTCTAATAATAATCTTAAAAATGTGGAGTGCGGGCCTACATGTGTAAGACCCCAGATTCAATCCCAAGTACCACAAGCATAGAAATAAAATAAAATAGCATAAAGAGATAAAATAAAAAAGCATGAAATAAGTGAAAGAAATTTCAAAAACAGCGAGACTCACGTCGATTATAACGTCTACTATAACACCAGTGCCTGGGAGGCTGAAGCTGAGACCCTACTTCAACACAACAGCTCTGCCTGGTAGTGCACACCTTTAATCCCTGCACTTGGGAGGCAGAGGTAGGTGGATCTCTGTGAGCTCGAGACCAGACTGGTCTACAGAGTGAGGAGGTCCAGGGCAGCCAGGGCTACACGGACCCACGTGTCAGTAAAACAAAAGCAATATTACAATGGTTTCCAGAATGCAGAGCTCTAGACCCAACATTTAAAGAGCGATCAGACAGACTAGACCCCTGCACATCAGACCCTCTAGAGGTTCTGATGTAGGGGGAACTTGGACAAATGTGGCCCTAAGGTAGGGTCTGCAGACAGGCACAGTAGAAACCTAGAGTATCCGAGTCCCTCGAGGGGTGAGAGGGGAAGAGGCATATTGAGTGTTAAGCTTTACCCTGAACCTCACCTTTGCCTCTTCTCCAGATACAAAGGGTGAACCTTCTGGAGTTCCACATCAGCAGGGCCGCCTGAGAAGAGTGCGAAGGCGGGAAAAACTGTTCGCAGGTAACTAATACCCAGGGGCCCACTTACCCATCACCCAAACAATCAAGGTTTTCACCTGCTTGGTGGTGGTTGTTTCCACAGTACCAGGGGATAAAACCTTGGGCCTCCTCGCTGAGTGCCCTACTACTGAACTATTCCTACCTGTTTGTTCTCACTGGAAACGGGCCTGAGCCCTCTTGGTTGTAGAGAGACATGAGCAACAGTCAGAATCTGTGATGGGCGTCTTAGTTCTCTACAGAACATCAGCAGCTGGATGACTGGCTGGGGGAAACTCATATACCATGTATGATGGATTGTATCGGACAAACGGCCAAGTTTGCTCCCAGGATCTTTCCCTCCTCCTACCCCAACAGATGGCTGTTCTTGCCACAACACAGCCACCGCAGTGGCAGCCCTGGGTGGCTTTCTCTACATCCTGGCAGAATACCACCCAGACAATGGAGACACTTATCCAGAATACCACCCA
>JANHMN010000002.1:84864601-84883317 GCA_030674055.1 Rhabdomys pumilio | reverse complement strand
CAGAATACCACCCAGACAATGGAGACACTTATCCAGAATACCACCCAGACAATGGAGAGCCATATCCATCCACACAGTCACCAGCAGGCAACTACTAAGATGGTGCTGCCAGCCCTGATGTCCAGAGGATTGGCAAGCCTCTTGGCATTTCTTCTTAAGTACTGGATTCAGGGGTCACAAGGCTGAGGGGGCTTTTTAGGAGAGTGACCAGCTGTAACCCCATCACCACTTCTGGGTGTTTAAAAGTCTTGAGACAGCAGGGCCATGGAAGGCAGGGTTGGAAAGTGGGGTGGACCAGATGCCAGCAGAATACATAAAGCACAGTCAACTGGAGCTGAGTCTTTGTCTTTTGTGTGTATGTATCAGATCATTTGTTGAGACAGGGTCTCACTGTGTATCCCTGGCTGGACTGGAACCCACAGAGACCCTGCCTGCTTCTGCCTTCAGCTGCTGGGATTAAAGGTGTGTATCCATCTGTGTGTCAGATCTTGATGCACAGTCTATATTGGGCTCAAGATTCTCCTGCCTCCACTTCCTGAGTGCTAAAATCACAAGTGTGTGCCACCATGCCCTGTCGGGAGTCCAGTCTTATTTTCTCAGGCATAAGGACAATCTTGGATGACTTCAGGATCTCTTTTTCAAGTCCCCTATCTCAATCAACACAAATCCTGAATGGACCAGTGTCCTACTTTGTTCTCCGAAACTATAACAAAATAATCCAGTCTAGGTAAGTAAGGGAAGTCGTCTTGGTTAGGATTTCATTGCTATGAAGAGACACCATGACCAAGGCAACTCTTATAAAGGACAACAATTAATTGGGGCTGGCCTACAGTTTTGGAGGTTCAGTCCATTATCATCGTGGCGGGAAGCATTGTAGCCTGAAGGCAGACAGGGTGCTGGGTAAGGAGTTGAGAGTTCTACATCTTGATCTGAAGCCAGCAGCAGGAGACTGTGTACCACACTGGGCAGAACTTGAGCATATGAGACATCAAAGCCTGCCCCCATCGTGACACACTTCTTCCAACAAGGTCACACCTCCTAATAGTGCCACTCCCTATGGGCAAGCATTCAAATACATGAGTCTATGAGGGCCATACCTACTCAAACCACCACATGGGTTTCCTTGTCTACAATTCTGGAGTCTGCAAAGTGCAGGGCCGTGGTACTGGCATCAAGTAGGGCCTGTACACTGCTTCATAACATGGCAGAAGGGTAAGGATGTGTGAGACAAAAGCGCAGGGTTTCGGGGAGAGCCTGGAGTAAGACAGATGCACACCATGATAACAAACACACTCCTGACAGAGTGGCACAGCTCCTACCAGAAGGACCCATAACCAGGTCTCCTCCTAACAGACTCACCTCATAGTTTGTCATTTTGCTTCAAGATTTTGTTGTTTAGGTTTTTTGTTTGTGTTTCCTAAAACAGTGTCTAGCACTGTGGCCCATGCCAGCCTCAAACTCGCAGCACACTCCTTCCACCTCAGGCTCCTAAGTACTGAGGTTAGGTGTGTGCCACTGTGCCTGAGGTCCCGCTTCTTTTTATTGTTTGTTTGTTTTGTTTTGTTTTGTTTTTTCGAGACAGGGTTTCTCTGTGTAGTCCTGGAACTCACTAGGTAGACCAGGCTGGCCTCGAACTCAGAAATCCGCCTGCCTCTGCCTCCCAAGTGCTGGGATTAAAGGCGTGCGCCACCGCCGCCCGGTGAGTTCCCGCTTCTTAATAGTGCTAGAGTGGTAATTAAATTGCAGTGTGAGGGACGGAGGAGGAGGTGAGGCTAAGGTAGCCTGTGGCATGAGAACTGACACATGCTGACTTCTACATCCAGTGTGTCCAGCAGTGTACAAAGGCAGTGCAGACTGCCCAGTGGTTCGTACTGTGGCTTTGACCACAGACTCCAGTGTTCTGGGTCACTGGACAACATCACTGCATCACATGACTTCTCTGTGACTCAGTTTTCCATTCGGTAACATCAGGGTGATGATGGTACCTATCTCAGTATTATGACAATCACAGTGTAGAGATGATGTCCTTAGAGTGTCCAACGCTGTGCCTGTCATACCTAGTGCCAAGCAAGTGCCACATGGAGTCATGAGGTTAGATTGTCACAGGATGAGGGCAGTGTCCCAGAGCATCAGAAGGCACGGCTGGCCCTCCTCGGAGTGTCTTCCCCTCCCACTTCTTCCTCTATACCAAGTCAGGACATTATCTAAATGCTTCAGCCTTTTAGAAAATGGCTTCTAGAACATTCTTAGGGATTCATTACCATCTGTAGAGATGATGGCACACTATAAGCACTGCGTGTACAAGGTTTTGGAGTAGAAAACAAGCTCCCGACTCACTACACACCCAGAAGGTGCTCTGCCATAGTGGAAAGGCTGCTGCTATCCTTATGTGATAGTCGAGCCACACCACAGCCTGGAATTAACTGTCCCTTGTGTAGTCATCTGGCATGGTGACACACACCTGGAATCCCAGCACTTGGGAGGTGGAGGCAGGAGGATCAGGAGTCTTGGGTCATCGTTGGCTACATACTGAATCTAAGATTAGCCTGTACTGCATGAGACACTGTCTCAAACTGCCAGAAAAGAATCAGCAGGCAAACCTGACAAAGCAATTTCAACCCTTCGATACAAACCAGATATAGGTGGTGCAAGAAAGCTCTCGCCTTTAGTCCCAGCACTTGGGAGGCAGAGGCAGGCTTATCTCTGTGATCCTATTAGCTAGACCTTGTCTCAAAGACACACAGATGTGGTACCTGACAAGATGACGTATGGGATAAAGACACTTAGCTAGTGATCTGAACTTGACCCCAGAACTGTCATAGGAGAGAACCCACCCCTCAAACCGTCTTCTGACCTACACACTTGTGTCTTGGCATGCACAGAACCCACACGCCCCTATGCACAAATAAATAAATCAATTTTAAAAGATGAATGTGGTGGTGCATATCTATAACTCCATCCCTCCTACCTGGAGATGGGAGACTCTAAAAGCTCAACAGCCAACCCAACTAGACAGCACGGCAGCAGAAATGAGAAGGAGCTTGCTCAACAGAGGGAAGCTAGACTCAACTCCTAAAGGCTGCCCGTTGACCTCCACACAGTCAAGAGTGCGCACGCACACGCGCGCACACACACACACACACACACACACACACACACACACACACGCTAGATTAAAAAAAAGTTTAAAGAGATATGTCATTAAGATATTTTTTAAATGTTAATGTATTTATTTTTATATATTTAAATACACTGTCACTGTCTTCAGACACACCAGAAGAGGGAATTACAGATGGTTGTGAGCCACCATGTGGTTTCTGGGAATTGAACTCAAGACCTCTGGAAGAGCAGCCATTGCTCTTAACCACTGAGCCATCTCTCCAACCCGTCATTAAGGTTTTCAGTAAGTAACTAACCCCTTGTTCTTGTTCCCTGCTGAAAACCAGTGGTGGAAGTGTGAAACTGATCTTCCCAATCTCTCCTTTCTCCTAATTGTTCCCTAGCCCTACCACAATCCCTCCTAAGTTGTCAGGCCCAGGAACTGTGACATGCTTCTGAGGCTGCTGTCTTCTTAGGGAACCAGGAACCAGAACCTGACACCTATTGGCGTTTAAGGATTTCCTTAGCATCACTTCATCAACACAAAGTTACCAAGACAGGCTCTCAGGTTTGAGAGACGTTGGCTTCATATAAACGGATTACAGAAGAATTATGTCCACCCTATCCTTCCTGAATCTGAGCTGGGTTAGTGACTGAGCTGAACAATGATGTGGGCCCAAGGCTTAAGTTACTAACCAAGGCTGGAAGAAGGGAGGAGAGCCTGTGCTGGCAGGTCAGTTTTAAGACAAGGGCATCTTCTCAGGGAATGCCAGAACCACACTGAGGGCTGGGGATGTAGTTTGGCTGAGAGGACCTGAGGCCCAGAGTTCAATCTCCAGCATCACATTAACATTGTGTGTACACACACACACACACACACACACACACACACAGAGAGAGAGAGAGAGGGGGGGAGGGAAAGGGAGAGGGAGGGGAGGGGGGGAAGAGGGAGGAGAGGGGGGGAGAGAGGGAAAGAGAGAGAGAGAGAGAGAGAGAGAGAGAGAGAGAGAGAGAGAGAGAAGGAAGGACAAGCTTAAGGCCCTGAATTCTAGCCCCTGCACCACATAAAAACAACAGGCATGGTGGTACAAGCCTTCAGTTCCAGCCCCTGTAAAGTGGAGGTGGGAAGATCAAGGTTCAAGACCAGCCTGGGCTAAATGAAACCTTAAAGCTTAATTCTGGAGTTCACTCACCTGAGCCATACATACCGGGCTGTTCTCTCTGCCTCAGTGATGGCTGCTGTGGAGGTACCACAGTTTTCTAGGTAACTGCGGAAGCTTGAGGTTGTCTTTGCTAATAACACTAACTCTCTCAGAGCCCACAAATATGGGGGGGGACTAACATGAGATAATTGTTCTGGCATCTCTGCCTTCGTATCCCTACATCCCCTTCATTGTCTTGCCTTTGTCTGGGACTGTAGATGCTGATCATTGGAGAAGCATTTCATTCAAAGCAGTAACACAGGTGGGCCTGCCCACTGCCCACTGCCCACTGCCCACTGCCCACTGCCCACTGCACACTGCACACTGCACACTGCAACTTGTAATTCTCTTCCACCCCTTCCTGCGATTTCTTCCCGGCTCACATCAACCACCATCTTCCAACTTTATCAGCAGGCCCAGAGCAACCCCCAGGCCAGGATGCTTATACAAGAGGATCAAGGCTGCAGCAGAAGGAGCTCTGGGGAGAAATCGAAAAAAATAAACAAACGACAATACCCCCTGATTCTTTTATGTTGTGTCTCATTTGGCCTCAGACATGGCCATGTGCCTCATGCATGCAGGAAGACATCTGACAAAGGATGAGACAGGGCTGTTGGTAATGTATGGGTTAATCTTGTTTTCTTTTTATGGTTTTGTTCTTATTTTTGTTTGTTTGTTTGTTTGTTTGTTTATCAAGACAAGGTTTCTCTATGTAGCCCTGGACATACTGGAACTTGTTCTGTAGACCAGGCTGGCCTAGAACTCACAGAGATCCACCTGCCTCTGCCTCCTGAGCACTGGGGTTAAAAGCTTGCAGTAGCACTGCCCAGCTTGGTCTTGGTTCGTTGTTATCATTGTTGTGTGTTTTTCCTGTTTCCACACCAACAGATCCAGATGCTGGCATCAGGAGGCACCCCTTTCCTCTTTCATGGCTCTGTCTGCATGGGCTGAAGGATCCCTCTCTCCATGTATCAGCAACATCAGGCCCTCTGGGCTCTTCACCATGTGCCTGTCATATGTCTGTCTCCCTCCAAACAACTAATCTTGGACATGGGGGCTGGGAAGATGGCTCAACTGCTAAGGTGCTCGATGCAAAGGCATAGGGAGGAGATTTCAGATCTCTAGAAGCCACATAAATGCAAGGTGGGTGCAGTGGCCCTGTAATTCTAGCCTCTGAAGGCAGATAGGTGTGGGTAGGGTGGCTGGGAATGCAGAAAGTTCCTCCAGGAGGGAAGTTAGGCACAGCAGCTGTGGCTGCAGTGGCTCACTAAAGGCCTTCTCTGCAATTCCCCATGGTGGGCCCCAGAAGACACACAGAGTCCATGTGTTTAAGAGATTTATTTTCATGATGAATGGTAGTTGAGTCTAGATGTATACACACACACACACACACACACACACACACACACACACACACCTGTGAAACTCAGGGCAGACCTGAGTTAAATAGGGAGGGAGAAGGGGGGAGGGGCTGGGAAAGAATGCTTAATTGGCTAGGCCTTCAGGCCTTTAGGTATCTCATTAGTATGTAAATCTTGAGGCGGAGGCCTGTAGTCACGCCCTCTGCCTGTGGCCTTTGGGAGGGGCTGCATCTTGACTGCAAGGCGCAAATCAAATGGAGATCATAGACCACGTGTCAGGAGTTTGGAATCTGGGTGTGTGGTGAGATATGTGCTGTCCCTACCCAGGCAATAGACACCTGCTGGGTCTCTGGTTTTCTCAAATCAGTGCTCTACCAGGAGACCAAATCATTAGGGATCCCCAGAGCAAGCTAGCTAGTGAGACTACTCATGGTGAATTGATTGAGAGGCCTCTCCTCAATGAATGAGGTAGGAGAATGATCACTGTATTTCCTAATATCAATCCCAAGCACAAACAGACAGACAGACATGAATTGCTATGTAACATGAATCATTTTTATTATAACAGTAAATAGTAAACTAATCTGGCAGCTGTATTTCTTTGCCTTTGCTAGTCCCCAAAAAACACTCAAAGAGACTAAGATTTATTAAAATTGCCTTGAGTCCAATCCTAAGTAATCATTACTCCATTCTAACAATCCAGGCTGGTCAGGCTTCCTCCAGACATATCCCCATATTACCTGCATCTTTCCTCTCTTGTTCCAGCTCTCTTCTGATGCTTCCCCAGCCTCTCTTCACGGCTCCCTCCTTCCTTTCTGCCCCTCCTAGAATCAGAAGTTCCACCTATTCTCTCTAAAGCACTATATTGGCCCATTGGCTTTTATTGACAAGACCGAAAGGGGAGCAATGTTTATACAAACTCAAGGCAGCAGCTTGTAAGAGTAAATATAACAAAGCCACGTATGGATTGAAACCAGGTAGTGGGATGGAGAAATCATTTGAAATAATACAGGGAGCCGGGCGGTGGTGGCGCACGCCTTTAATCCCAGCACTTGGGAGGTAGAGGCAAGCGGATTTCTGAGTTCGAGGCCAGCCTGGTCTACCGAGTGAGTTCCAGGACAGCCAGGACTACACAGAGAAACTCTGTCTCGAAAAACAAAAAAACAAAAAACCAAAAAAAAACAAAAACAAAAAAAAAAAAAAGAAATAATACAGGGGTAAACTTTACACAGTGTACAAAAACATTTTGCCAACACTCTAGCTCAGTTGTCTGCCCAGCTTGACCAGGATAGCACCTTTGGGAGAGAAGCAGACATCAAGACAGATAAAAACAAAGAACTTGCCTTATCAGTGGTCTGCTCCTGGCAGCCAGTGAAGAAAGAACTTTTGAAGTCAGGAGGGATGCTGGCAGGCTTGGCTTGCTGCTAACTGCCTTTAGCAAAGAACAGAGACATGGTCCTGCCACACCAACATAGTGGGGTCAAACCATATCATTTAACCCCACCCCCCAGAGGAGCAGCCTCTCTGAACAGCGTTCACAGGAGTGAGCTATGGTTACTTCAGGCGTCAGAATCACTTGTGAAGAGCCCTTTGCTGGCCTTGACTGTGTTAGCTTCTAAGAACCATGCAGGCTCTCTCGGAGATCTCAGAAGAATCTGGGCTCAGTCTGCGGCACACAGTCTGCTGCCTGCCTCTGAGTGGCTGTGGCTGTTGGTCATCTTAGACATCACTTGGCTTGTGGCTGCTCCACTCCAGTGGCTGCACTGTCTCCATGTAGCCTTGCCTCTCCTGTGTGTATCTGTCTCTTCTCAGTACAGCAGTCAGACTAGGTTTGCAATCCCCTCGGCTCTAGGATGGCCTCATCTGAACTAATTGTGTCTAAGAAACCCAGACATACAAAGAAATCCATTCTGAGGTCTTGCAAAGAACATAAAATTTGGGAAAGACATGACCAAGTACAGGTGGCTGAGCCTAATCACACACAGGCCCCAAGAAGCATGGCTCTAAATTCAAGGACACACACTGCTTGCTGTAGACAGAAAAGGGCTAAACCTACTCAAATCCCCTAGCACCTACTAGATCGGCAATACCCTGAGGAAGTCAGGTACTGGGCACTGCCCCGGGGGGAGCCCCAAGAAGAGCAGCCTCTGACAGGAAGTGCTGCAGGACAACCTCTGCTCCAAAGTGACACTCACCAGGAGGGTCCCAGGCTCAGGACTTGCTATAACACAGGACACTTGTCACCTTGGGAATTCCGAGTTAGTCAGTTATTACAGTCTGTGTCTGTGATACGAGTGGGCACGTAGGCCATGGTGCACACGTGTAGGTCAGACTTTCTACAGTCAGTTTCTCACCTTCCTCCTTTCCGTGGGTTCAGGGTCTTGATCCCAGGTCACACAGTGAGTTCATTTATGTGCCTAGCCATCGCAACACCTGCCCCTACATCCTAGAGGAAAACTAGTTTCTGCTGGTCAAGAGGAAGAAAGAGTGGAAAAAGTGATGAAATCTATCATTCTAAGATACCCAAAACAGGGCCAGGTTGGGGACCTGAGCTTTTAATCTCGTCACTTGGGAATTAGGCAGAAGCAAGAGGCTACAGATCAGTCTACATACTGAATGTCAAGCCAGCCTGCCTATAAATCAGAGACTCTGTCTCAAAAACAAAACTAAACAAAAATAAAGATAAACCAAGCTACCCAAAGCACAAGAGTTAATCCAGTCAGACAGGTCTGGCAGAGGAACTCCCCCTCAGGACCACAGGACAAGCCTTAGGAATGCCTGCACACCACAAGCCACACTAAGGAGACACAATGCTTTTCAATGAGCTAAGGTTATTATTATTATTATTATTTTATTATTGGATATTTTATTTATTTACATTTCAGATGTTATCCCCTTTCCCCATTTCCACACCCCAAAAAAACCCTTATCCTGTTCCCCCCTCCGGCTACTTCTATGAGGATATGCCTCCACCCATCCACCCACTCCCCCTCCCCGCCCTCAAATTCCCCCACACTGGGGCATCCAGTCTTCACGGGACCAAGGATCTCCTCTCCTACCAGTGCCTGACTAAAATGCAGAACGCTTCACAAATTTGCGTGTCATCCTTGCGCAGGGACCATGCTAATCTTCTCTGTATCATTCCAATTTTAGTATATGTGCTGCCGAAGCGAGCACGCTAATGTACTTTTTAAAAGATGCCTTTTTAGAAAAAAAAATCCAGCCGGGCGGTGGTGGCCCACGCCTTTAGTCCCAGCACTTGGGAGGCAGAGGCAGGAGGATTTCTGAGTTCGAGGCCAGCCTGGTCTACAGAGTGAGTTCCAGGACAGCCAGGACTACACAGAGAAACCCTGTCTCGAAAAACAAAATAACAAAACAAAACAAAAAAATCCTACTTTTTTGATTTTAAGAATTCAGTGTGGTGTGTGTGTGTGTGTGTGTGTGTGTGTGTGTGTGTGTGTTTGCCTACATGTATGTCCTGAGTACCACAAGCATGCCTGATACCTGGGGAGGCCAGAAGACATCCAACCCTCTGGAACTGGAGTTACAGATTGTTGCAAGTTACCATATGGGTGCTGGGAATCAAACCTGGGTCCTCTGGAAAAGCAGCCAGTGTCCTTAACCACTGAACCATCTCTCCCACTCACATACTCCCATCTCAGCCCCACTAACATACTTTCCCTTCCCACAATTCCTGCCCAGAACAGTGCCTACAGACTGTCTTGAGTTTCACTTGATCTACATACTTGGAAAGGTGTGTGTGTGTGTGTGTGTGTGTGTGTGTGTGTGTGTGTGTTTCCCTCTCAGATGCTCTGCCTTTCAGACACTGGCCAGAACCTAAGTATGCTTTCTCCGATACTTTGGACTTCCGTACATTCTCTCAAGCCCTCCTCCTAAGCCAGCCTGCCATGAAGCTGACCTTCATGCTGACCTAATTCAAACTGCACAGAATTTTTTCCTTCTCCTTTCTCTTCCTTTGGACAGCTGCTGAGATGTATACCTCACCTGCCCAGAAGTGTTTCTTCTTAAACTCTAATAAAATTGTCCTCTTTGGTTAAAGTTTGGCTTTGCTTGACTTTCAAATGTTTCTTGTCTTTTAATTCTTTAACTGGTAAAGAAAAGGAACCTGAAAGGTGGCAGTGGCTCTCATCTTCAATTCCACCACTTAGGAGGCAGAGGTGGGTGCATCTCTGAGTTTGAGGCCAGCCTGATCTACGAAGCTAGTTCTAGGACAGCCAGTTATGCAGAGAAACCATATGTCAAAAAACAAAACCCTATGTCAAAAGAAAGAAGGAAAAGAAAAGAAAGAAAAGAAAAGAAAAGAAAAGAAAAGAAAAGAAAGGAAAGGAAAGAAAAGAGAACCCATTCTAGATGGTACCAGTTTGGATTGCTTTGCTTGTCTGTTCACTTTAGCAAGGGTCCCCACATTTTGATTTTGGTCCCTGCCAGGCTATACAAAGTATGCCTGACTTCAAAATCATCGAAATCATGAAAGATAAAGGCTGAGAAGTTCCCTAAAGATAACCAAAGAGAACAATTAAGTTGGATCTTGGATTGTATTGCCGCTGGGGAGGGGTGGGGGGGGGGGGGAGCAATGATTAAGGCCCTGATAGGTGTAGTGGGCAAAATTTGTTAAGCTTTGAATACTGGAACTCACCAGTGTCTTAGATAGAATACCTTTGTTCACAAGACAGGGTTCCTACAAGTGACCTTGCATAGAAAGAGTTCGGGGCTGCCCTGCTACCCGTTGCTGCATAACAGAATATTGCCTAGAACCACCACGTACCCAGGACAGCCTTGCACCCTGCAGCTGCACCCTAAACTCAGGGAAAGAGAGCCTTCAGAACCCCGCTAGCCCCTTAGGATGCAAACAAAACCCTCACTCCACCCCTACAAAGAATCATGACTGGCCCTTTCTCACACAGGCAACCCTTTCCCTGCAGGAGAATCTCTGTTGCTCTTTTGGAATAAACAAACTGTCTATACAGATCAAGCTCTAGGCTGGGCGGTGGTGGCACACGCCTTTAATCCCAGCACTTGGAAGGCAGAGGCAGGTGGATTTCTGAGTTCGAGGCCAGCCTAGTCTACCGAGTGAGTTCCAGGACAGCCAGAGCTACACAGAGAAACCCTGTCTCGAAAAACAAAAAAACAAACAAACAACAACAAAAAAAGATCAAGCTCTAGTCTCTTTTTCTGCCCTTCATTCTCTTTATATTGCATAAGAAATACAACAACCCTGGCTGATCTGGAACTCACACTGTAGACCAGGCTAGCCTTGAACTCACAGAGATCCACCTGCCTCTGCCTCCAAATGCAAATGCTAGGATTAAAGGTGTGCACCACCACGGGTGGACTGCAAACTTCATTCTTACAAATTGATCCTCCTCTTCCTCCTTCTCCTCCTCCTCTAACTTTTCCTCCCGCCTCCCCTCCTCTTCTTGTCAAGTCTCAAGTAGTTCAGACTGATCTCAAACTAGCTATGTAGCCAAGGATGACCTTTAACTTCTGATTCTCCTGCCTCTCCTGAATGCTGGGATTGTGGCGTAGGCCAACACTATAGGCTTGTGCAGTGCAGCGCAGAAGGAACCTAGGGCTTCAAACATGCTAAGGAAGTCCTATACCGATTTACACATCCCCAGCATCTGTTCTTGCAACTTTCTATGAGTTTGACATATAAAAATAAAACTCTATCAATCTCCCTTCCAGTCTTACCCTCCCTGATGGAATTCGAATGCGTAATCTCATAAACAGGAAGGTATTCCGTTCCTTGGTACCTGAAAGCACTCAAAAGCTCGGCCTGGAATCACGTGGGGCGAGCACACGTGACCGGAGCACCAATCCAATATGGCGGCGCCCAGGGGGCCCCGGCTGTTCTTCATACCCGCACTGCTCGGCTTGCTGGGGGTGGCATGGTGCAGCCTAGGCTTCGGGTGAGTGCAGCCTCTGGGGCCAGCCCGACTGGGATCCCGCTATCCTGAGTGATCTTAGGCACAGCCCTCCGACCTCACGATCGCCCCGTCCCCGCAGGGTTTCCCGCGACGATGACTTGCTGCTGCCTTACCCGCTCGCGCGCAGACGTCCCCCGCGGGACTGCGCCGGGATGCGCACAGGCAGCCCAGAGCAGGAGAGCTGGCCTCCGCCACCCTCGAACCCCGGCGCCAGCCACCACGCGGCCGTGCGCACCTTTGTGTCGCACTTCGAGGGACGCGCGGTGGCCGGCCACCTGACGCGGGTCGCCGAGCCTCTACGCACTTTCTCGGTGCTGGAGCCCGGAGGACCCGGAGGCTGCGCGCAGAGGCGCCGCGCTACTGTGGAGGACACAGCTGTCCCGGCTGGTTGCCGCGTCGCTCAGAACGGTGGCTTCTTCCGCATGGGCACTGGCGAGTGCTTGGGGAACGTGGTGAGCGACGGGAGGCTGGTGAGCAGCTCTGGGGGGCTGCAGAACGCGCAGTTCGGGATCCGACGCGACGGGACATTAGTCACCGGGTGAGGAGGCGGGGAGTCCCGGGGCTGTCGAGGGCCGAGGGTCTCTGATGTTCTTTTAGAGCCATGCCTCCGAGCCCAGGTCACCTAACCAAGCTTCCTGTCATTCATCTTCAAAGTAGTTACGCTGACACCTTCCTTTCTTTAAGTTTACTCATGTGTCACTGAACGCTACTTCTGTGATCAGGCCTTGTGTGGGGCCTTGGAGAGGCGACCGTGAGCCTGAACACAGTTTGTGCCATAGCGAACTTTGCCTAGTATTAGAGAAAGCAAATATTTCGTACTCAGCGAAGCCATGGAACCAATTGGAAATAGTGTAAAGTTTATGGAGCAGTCCCAGACAGGTAGCTGGAGGCTTTTTGCTGTCCTGGATAGAAATCCAGGGTAGGCAAGGAGCTTGTTGAGGGCTACCTTTAGCAGTTTCTGTATTTCTTGAAATTTGACAGTAGCCAGAGTTGACAGCAGGCAGGCAGGAATAGAAGGTAGCGCCATCTAGTGTTCCAGCTCTCTTCTAAGGTTCTGGGTTTTTTTTTTTTGTTGTTGTTGTTGTTTTGTTTTTTGTTTTTTTGTTTTTTTGTTTTTTGGTTTTTTTTGGGTTTTTTTTGCCAAGGCTGGAAGTGGGCTTTCCCCAGCTCTTCACAGCCCATGCTTGCAATTTCTGGGCCTGCCCATGTATCTGGCTCTTCATCCTTCAACATCAGACAGAGTCACCACTGTTGATCTTAGGTTGTCATAGATCCTAAAAATTTTGCCACTGCCCAGCCTGCAGTTTCTCTTCCCTGGCTCTGTCCTTCCTCCTCTCTACATTCCAGCTGTCTCCCTTGTTCCTCTCTTGGGCTCCTGTTCTGGACTTGTTGCCATGGCCACCGTCTCAGTACCCCTATTACTCTTTCTACAATGGTCAGTGGTCAGGCCTGCTCACCTCCTACTTTTTTTTTTAAATGTGTGTGCATCTGTGTGTGCCCATGTGGAGGCCAGAGTTTGACTTCAAGTGTCTTCTATCCTTCTCTTTTCCTCTGTCTTATTTTCTGACACAAAGTCTGAATCCAGAGCTTACTGGTTCAGTTAACCTGGCTGGCCAGCAAACCTCAGGGAGCCTCCTGCTTCCCCCTGTCCACCCCACCCTGGCACTAGGGTACAGGTGTGTGCTGTCTCAGCTGCCTTTTGCATGGGTGCTGGGGATCTGAACGCAGGTCCACATGCTTGTGTGGGAAGATTTTTACCCACTGCACTGTCTTTCCAGCCCATCCTCACTTGTTAACTGCCAAGCAGCTGCCTATTCTGTCCATGCATAGCTCACTGCTACTTCTTTGTATTATGAGGTCAGCAGATGTTACTAAAGATGGCAAGAGATGAAGATTCTTTCGTTGCATCTAATGTAGGCACATGGGAGAGTGACTTCCAGCTCACCTCCAAACTCAACTGAATACATGCACCAATCACAGCATACCCCGAGTGCACATGGAAGTTTGCATTTGCACCGATCACAGCCTTGCCTCTTTAGTATGCATCCCAGCCAAGTCCTGCTAGACTGTCAGGGGATGTGCTCTCCTTCTGGCCTAGCTAGGAAGAGTTGCAAAGTCATCCAGCACAAACCACTTCAAACAGCCTGGCTGAGGCTATGCCTTCAGGAACCTGAGCAATCAGATGCAGTCTTTGTGTGGCTGTCTTGAAGTATTTGTGGAGTCCAGACGGCTGGTGCTGACAGACGCTTTGTCTGGTTGGCTGTTTGACTTTTGCTTAAGCAGCCAGGGCATTAGAATCTAACAGATGCTAATTTCAGAATCAGTTAGGAAAACTGCAAAAAAAAAAAAAAAAAAAAAAAACATCAAGAAGCCCCTTGGTAACCAAAGCTGTTCTTGCCAATGAGTGAACCTCCTGCCTCCCCGTTTCCAGGTACCTGTCTGAGGAGGAGGTTCTGGACACTGGGAATCCATTCGTGCAGCTGCTGAGTGGTGTTGTTTGGCTTATCCGCAATGGAAGCGTCTACATCAACGAGAGCCAAGCCACCGAGTGTGATGAGACGCAGGAGACAGGTCGGGAAGCAGAGGCACCTAGAGCATTCTTTTTTACTTTTATTATGTTTTGATTTGTTTACTTTGTGTGTGCAGGGGGGCACACAGGCCATGGTGTGTGTGTGTGCAGGGGAGCAGACAGGCCATGGTGTATGTGCAGGGGGGCAAACATGCCAGGGTGTGTGGGGGAGGATCAAGGGACAGCTCCTTCTCTCCTTTCGTCATGTGAGTCCTGAGTATTGAACTCAGACTGTCAAGTGTGACGGGAGGCACTTTATCCACTGAGCCGCCTTCCTGGCCCCCAGCATCAGCTTCTTCAGACCCAGGAACAGTGTGAGTAGGCTGATCTTTAGTGTGCCCAGGCATTTGCTGAGCAGCTATTTAGTGCTTAGTACTACAGTGGGAATCACGAGGATTCAGTCTTGTACAATGTATAAGGAGAATCCTTGGCAATAAGCTGGAAAGAATTGGCAAGTGCCAAGAAAGAAACCAGAGAAAGGGGACCGGTGGGGACCAGAAGCACTGGTGTGAACAAAGTGCTGCAGATTTGTGACACAGTGGCCTCCACGTGGCCTGGGAGTTTGTCATAAAGGCAGAACCATGAGGCCACCCTCCCTACACCTCCCATCCAGAAACCATCGCTGGGTCAGTAAAGTATTTGCCTTAAAAGTGTGAGGACCTGAGTGTGAGCCCCAGGAAGAAACATAAAATGCCAAGTGCCACTATGCACACTTGCAGTCCCAGGGATGCTGAGATGGGAGGCAGGGATGGGTGGGTCCATGGCTACATGGTGATATTCCAAGCTAACAAGAAGACCCTGTTTCAAACAGAAAGTGAACGGCACCTAAGGACCTACACCCAAGGTTATCCTCTGACCTCTACAGGCATGTGCACACACATGCGTATCTTCAGAGTGGAAAATACTGGGGTGGGAAAAGATGCTTTGGTCCCAAGAGTCTGGCTATTTCAGGGTATAGTGTAGAGGGACAGGGAGACTAAAGAGGCTGTCTTTGGATCAAAGGAACAAGCTATCAGAAGAACTCAGGGCAGAGGCATGTAGTTCCCAGCAGAGTACAGACTGCAAGGCCCTAAGCGGAGAGTAGCTGCTGGGTGAACAAGAACAGAAGTGAGACCTAGGACCTCAGGCAAGGCCTGTGGATTTTGTTCCACAGGATAGAAGTTTCTGGAGACTGAGATTACATGAAGTGTAATCTGTGGCTGTGGCGTGGAGGCTCATGGGAGGTGGGGCTGGGATGTGGCTCAGTGTTCCAATACTTGCCTCATGTGCATGAGGGAAGGAACCCAGTACCATCAAAAGAGAGAAAGTGGGGGAGCCTAAAGGGTCCCCTGGAGAGCTGGGTAAGCACCCAGGGCCCTTCTCCTTCAGGTTCTTTTAGCAAATTTGTGAACGTGGTGTCAGCCAGGACAGCTGTGGGGCATGACCGTAAGGGGCGGCTTATACTCTTCCATGCCGATGGGCAGACGGAGCAACGCGGGTGAGTCCCAGGGATCCCCGGGAATGTTTGTACTCAGTTGCCTCTGCCTTCCAGTAGTTTCTGGGGTGTGGGTGGGACAAGACAGCTTTCGAGCCATTTTGGAAGTTTCATCTGCCTCAGTGGGAGCAATAGTATCTACCTACTAATGAAGGAAGACAGTTAAGCCAGAGCCCATGGGGACTCAGCTACATCCCCTCTGCACAGCCTCAACCTGTGGGAGATGGCAGATTTCCTGCTGCGACAAGACGTGGTCAATGCCATCAACCTGGATGGAGGCGGTTCTGCCACCTTTGTGCTCAATGGGACCCTGGCCAGTTACCCCTCAGATCACTGGTAAGAGCACCTGAACCACCTCTGTGAGAGGTGAAGCTATGCCCTCCCTTGGACTGTCTCACTCATCAATACTGAGGCCCTGTTGTATGCCGGGTCCTGGATATCCAAAAGTGAGCAGAAGAGTCAAGATCTCTTTCCTCAGGGAACCCACACCTGGGAACCTGGGACAGGTCAGGAAAGGCCTCCTTAAGGACAGTGAAGTAAGAGCTGAGGAAACACCTGGCATGGGTTGAGGGAGCCTTCACCAGAAGGCAAACTGTATGCAATGGGAAAATGCTATAAATGACCCAGGGGAGGCTGGAGCTATAGCTCAGTAGGAAAAGCACTTGTCTTGTAAGCAGAGGACCTGAGTTCAAACTCAACAACCTATATGGGAAGCCAGCTATGAATGGCACATGCTTGCAATCCCAGCTTTGCTGAGGAAGAGACAGGTGAATCCTGACACTCTGGCCAGCCAGCCTAGCCTACTTTTTGGCAAGGTCCAAGCCAGAGAAGCATAAATAAAATAAAGTTTCAAATGGCAGGTACCTAAGATTGTCCTGACTCCATATGTGTGCAAGTGAACACACACACACACACACACACACACACACACACACACACACACACACGACTGTCAGAATGGAGATGAAAGCAAACTGGAACAGCCTTCGTAGGCTGCAGCAGGAACCAGAAACCAAGGCCTAGGCCTCTTCTCACAGTGAATCCCCCACAGCCAGGACAATATGTGGCGTTGTCCCCGTCGGGTTTCCACTGTGGTGTGTGTGCATGAACCCCGCTGCCAGCCACCCAACTGCAATGGCCATGGGACCTGTGTGGATGGCCATTGCGAATGCACCGGCCACTTCTGGCGGGGTGATGCCTGCAGTGAGCTGGACTGTGGCCCCTCCAACTGCAGCCAGCATGGGCTGTGCACAGAGAGTGAGTGGGGAGCCCACAGGAGGGTGGTGAGCTGGCGGGACCCCAGCTCTCCCATGTTACATTCCTGCTTTTGTCCTCACCTGGCCTCCGTGGTCTTGCTTTGGCAGCTGGCTGTCGTTGTGATGCTGGGTGGACAGGATCCAACTGCAGTGAAGGTGAGAGCTGCCAGTGGCCTGCAAACGCTCCTGGAGGGCATGGCCCAGCTGCATGCAGTTGTTACGATGCCTTCATCCCTTCTTCTGGCTTGGAAGTTACCTTCAGAGCTTCTCATTTCTCATGTGAATCACTTTATGTCTTTCCTGCTGAAAAGTTCCCACTAAGGTGAAGGCCAGATTTTCAGTAGTGTCCACTCAACTCCAAGGACCAATAGCAAAAACCAAGGTGTGGGCACACCACACCCCTGAGGGAGAGTCACCAAAGTCCTTAACACCTGGAAAGCAGCTCCTTGTGCTCCTAGGTGTGAGGCGGATCTCGTCAGTGTCAGCCTCAGTTGGCTTCCCATTCAGTTTCTTCATTCTTTTAAGGTCATAGAGCCCACCTTAAATCTAGGCAGTATACTTGGGTTTTATTTGAGACAAGGTCTTATGCAGCCTAGACTGTTCTGTAACTTACTAAATAACCAAGAATGGCCTCAAACACCTGCTTCCTGCTTCCTGCTTCCTCCTCTCAAGTGCTAGTATTATAGGCATAGCACCAGCTTATAGGTTGCTAGGAATCAAACCCAGGGCCCCATGTATCTCAGACAAGCACTGAAGAAACTAAGCCACAACCCTGTTTACAGCTGAGTTACCTTTAGAGAGTTGGGCCCCAGGGATCTGGGGGCATCTCCTTCAGCATGGCCATGCACACACCCAAGAGCCAGGTTGCCCTATAACAGGAGATCATGCCACCCAAGGTGAGACCTACCTGCCACCATCTCCTCTCCACAGAGTGTCCTCTGGGCTGGTATGGGCCAGGTTGCCAGAAGCCTTGCCAATGTGAGCACCAGTGTCCCTGTGACCCCCAGACTGGCAACTGCAGCTTCTCCCAAGGTACAGAGCCTTGAAGGTTCTTGAAATGGGAACCCTTGGGGCAGGCCTGAGGTGGGTGGGCTCTCCTCAGCCCTTCTTTCTGGTGTCTTGCAGTGAAGCAGTGTCTCCAGGCAACTGAGGCCACACCAAGGGCAGGAGAGCTGGCCTCTTTCACCAGGTAGGTATTCCAGCACAGACTGAGCCCCTGGTCCCATCCATGAGGCATGGCATCTGTCCAGGCACAAGCCAGGCCAGGAGGTTGCAAGTGCTCCTCTACTTTGTAAGCTCAAGGATAGTCACAGGTAAAACTGGCATCCAGGATTGCGAGCGAGAAGGACCCTGGGCCACTGCCCAGTGGAAGTCAAAGGTAGCAGGCCATGGGCTTGATATCTCTGGCTACAGAGGCTCCACTTAGATGCTGGAGCAGGGCTGTAGAGATAGGAAGGACTCACCTTACTTCTGGACTCTGTGTTCAGGCTTTGTGTTGCTGTTGCTTCCTTTCTGCTGCTTCCTGAGTCTCCAGTTGCATCTCCACATGACTCATGTAAAGGATTGTGAATCAGGGGGTGTGGCTCAGTTGGCAGATTGATTGCCTTGCATGCAGAAAGCCCTGGGTTCAGTCCTCAGCACTTCCTAACCTAGGTATGGTGGCTCATGCCTATAATTCCAGCAGTTGGGTGGTGGAAGCAGAGAGATCAGGAATTTAATGTGGTTAGGGAGTCTAAGGCCAACCTGGAATATGGAAGACAAGATAGATAGATAGATAGATAGATAGATAGATAGATAGATAGATAGA
>JANHMN010000002.1:84828212-84849597 GCA_030674055.1 Rhabdomys pumilio | reverse complement strand
GTGTGTGTGTGTGTGTGTGTGTGTGTGTGTGTGTGTGTGTGTGTGTGCATGTGTATGCACATGTGTATGTGCATGTATGTGTGTCAGCTTGCATGTGTTTGTATTTCTGTGTGTATGCATGTGTGAATGCAGTGTGTACATGTGTATGTGTGCATGTGTGTGCCTGTGTATGTGTGTATGTGCTTGTTCATGTGTGCATGTATGTGTGAGTGAGCTTGCATGTGTGTTCATTTTGTGTGTGTGTGTGTGTGTGTATGTGTGCATATGTGTGTGGACCCTTGCACTCTGAACCCTTTTCATACTGTCTAGATGTGGTTCCAGCTTCTGCAAAACACTCGAAGTGAGAGCAGCACCCTCCCTTCCTCCATGGGAACTGACCAGTGAAGGGCCTGTCTGGTTCTATAGAAGACTCAAAACCAAAGCTGCCCTGGGTGACCAAGCCTCAGACCCCACGCATCAGCACGCAACAGTTTTTCTTGGTTCACTTTGAAAACAAAAGGGGAGAGGGGATAACAGAGCAAGGTCCTTGCCCATTGTCCTTCAGTAAACTGGACCCAAAAAGGAAGCCAGACATTTGTATCACAAGAGAGAACCCAGTCGAGCTGGGCAGAATTTCTAAGAAAACCATTTTACCGACAAGTGGCACAAGCCTGCTGCCGGGTGTCTGTGCCGGGGAACTGAGAGGGTGCACAGCAAGTACTTGTTTTTGAAATGTTTTAACATTTAATTTTATGTGCATGGGTGTTTTGCCTGCATGCATGTTTTTGTACCACATGCATGCAGTACCTATGGAAGCCAGGAGAGGGCATTGGATTCCCTGGGACTGGAGTTACAGCTAGTTGTGAACCACCATGTGGGGCTGGGAATCAGATCCAGGTCCTTAGGGAAAATGCCCTTAGCTGCAGAAACATCACTTCAGCCCCAGCAAGTACCACCTCCAGCCCTCACTGCCTTTGAGAACCAAAGGAAGGCTCTGCCTTAAGAAATGTCACCTCTCTGGGGGAGCTTCTACAACCAACCCTGTCCCCACTTAAAGCCAGGGTCTCCTCGCTGTGAGAGTAGGAGGAGATCAGCACTGTCCACCAGCCCCAGTGACCGACCCCCTTCTGGGACCCAGGACCGGCAGCCAGCCTCACCACGCTCTCTCCTCCCAGGAAGTCAGGGATCACATCCTTGTCCAGGTAGTCCACCAGGCCGCCAGGGCCCTGGTAATTGCTGCCACTGTAGATGAGGAACTTCCGTCTGGTGTTCTCATTGATGAAGGGGCTGACCTGGGGGTGAGGGCAAGACGGAGTCTGTGTTTACTCAATGGGATTCATAAAGCAGAGAATCGGCCACCTGGATTTGATTTGGTTGGCTTTGTTTTATTTTGTTTCTGGTTTGGTTGTATTTATTTATTGATTTTTGGTTTGGGCTTTCCTGTTTTGTTTTTGAGAAGGGTTTCACTCTGTGGACCATCATCAAACTCAGGATCTTCCTGCCTCAGCCTCCCGAGTGCTGGGACGACAGGCATGCACCAGCAGACCTAGCTCTTTGTTTGTTTGTTTTTGTTGTTGTTGTTTTTCCAGACAGGGTTTCCTGTGTGCCGTCTTGACTGTCCTGGAACACACTCTGTAGACCAGGCTAGCCTCAAACTCAGAGATCTGTCTGCCTTTGCTGCCTGAGTGCTGGAATTAAAGTCATGTATCACCACCCAGTCAGAATTGATCTTTAAAAAATTATTTTACATGTATTTATTTTGGGGTGGGCATTTTTGGACATTAAAGGACACCTCTTAGGAGTTGTTTTTCTCCTACTACCCATGGGTCTCTGCTCTATGAATCCCAATGAGTGTGTTTCAGGGATTGAACTCAGGCCATCAGGCTTGGCCACAGGCCCTCTTGCCTGCTGAGCTCTGTCTCCATCCCTGACTGAATCCCAAGCACTGCCTAAACTAGGCATAGTGGTACATGCCCATAATCTCAACACTCTTGACGATGGAAGCAGGAATATTAGAATTTAAGGTTACCCTTGGGTGAGTAGCAAATTTGAGGCTAGCTTGGGTTAAGTGAAATGCTGTCTCAAGAAAAAAAAGAAAGAAACCGAAGCCTCAACAGTGATAGTATGCTTATGTGTTTGTATAACATCTTTAGAGTTCAACAAGATAGAAAACTTTGAGAACATATCAATTTAAAACATAGCTATGTCAAAAAAGTACTTTTTAAAAAATACTATGCAAAAGACATCCTGAGGAGAAAATATATTAATCTAGGTTTGCAAACACCCGGGCATCTTACTGCTGAGCCCTGTCACCAGCCCTGACTTGATTTTTATTTTAAGACAGGGTCTCACTCTGTAGGCCTGGCTGGCCTGGAACCCAACATATAGATCTGACTGGCCTAGAACTCACAGCAAACCTCCTGCCTCTGTCTCCTGAGTGCTGGGATTAAAGGTGTACACCACTACATTGGGTTGAGTTGATCTTTTCAAAGTGCATGACTCAGGCTGTCGACAAGGCTCAGACAGTAAAGTGTTTGGCAAGTAAGCATGGGAAACTGAATTTGGATCCTCAGAACACACATTCCAAAAAAAAAGTTGGGTTTGGTGGCACCCATTTTGTAAACCTAGTGCTGGGGGGTCAGGGGCAACAGGTGAGCCTCTGAGACCAGGTTCAGTGAGGGACACTGTTTCAAAAACTAAGGTGGGGAGCCCCTGAGGAAGCACACCCAAGGTTGACCTCTGACCTCTGACTGCCACCCAAATGCATATATGTGCACATGCACCTGACACACACATGCACCCAAGTGAACACACACCTATGCACAAAACCATAGAATTTAAACGTGCAGGGTTCATAGGCTTTGATCCATTCAAACAAGTAAAAAAACCTCATCATAGTCCAGTTACATTTCCATCTCCGGGAGAGGAGACCCCGATAACCTTGGGTCCGCACCATCTCCACCGATCTGCGCGTTCAGGATCATTCAGGTAAAAGATTCACCCCCTTATATGGCCCCGCTCTGGATCTCACCAGAGTCCACAGCACCGGGAAGACGCGGGGAGCACGCACGATAAGCAGCCTGCCCAGAGTCTCAGGGTAGTTGTCCTCCACCACCTCGATCATCCGCAGCAGGGCTTTCACCCCAGGTCGCCACAAATGCCTCATGTTGAGGCCTTCCAGGTCCAGCAAGCAGGTCCAGGAGCTGTGACAGACACAAGACCTCCGGCTAGTCTACCTGACTCTGTCACGTCTCATGGCCTCCAGCACCCTCCCGGACACCTGGGACAGAGCAAAGGGTTCAGAAAGGAAGGGCTGGGAGGAGGGGACACAGGACACTTTCACAGGAATGGAAATGTGAAGGAGGAAGAGGGAGACCATGGGTCACTAGTGAACACAGGTCACATCAGAGCTGAGGAGGAAGGCTGACCTGAGGAAGCAAAGGGGAGGAGCCTATAGAGCTGGGGGTGGAACTAGTAGGGAACAGCTCAGATTAGCTCAGCCAGAGTTTCTCCACCAGCAAAAACCAGGAAAGGGGCCCTACCCGACCTGTTCCTTGTAAGAATTAAGGACAACGCGGTCCCACAGCGCCCAGCCAGCCACCTGACCACACACATGCACGGGAGGCAGTAAACGTTCATTAGCATTCTTTGGGCGTTTTGCCCCCAACTCGGGTTCTTGCCTGATGGGACGGCCAAATTGTCTCGTGTTTCCTTCGCATCTCTTCTGTCCTTCCTCGTTGACAGAAAGAACCTAGAAGGCAGGCGCAGTACTGAGAACAACTGATTATGCTGCTCCGCCCACAGGCCAACATCTCTGGGTCCGACTCCGCCCCCGACTCACATGCTGCAGCAATGCTTCCTCTCCTACTGCCTTCATCAGGCCTTTGGTGTCCATCTGTCCCAGGCGCAGGATGTAGAGGGGGCGACCATCTTTGTGGGTGGGCAATGCCCAGAAAAGAGAATAGACATCTTTAGGGGGATATTGACAACTGGAGCCAGTCAAAGCTCTGCATAAGAACCTAACTCCCCTGCTAGGAACAGAGGTTATGCTGGGTTTCGCCAAGGGACCAGTGCAGCACCTACGAAAACTGAACACGGAAACACATTCAAAAATAGAGAGGAGAGCCTGAGTAGGGGAACGGGGCACCTGCACCACCTTGCTACCTTTTCTACCTAAAACTGAAATCAGTAGTTCACTTTTTTTTCCCTTTCTTTTTTCTAATGGTTAGGGGGATTGCTGTCAGTAAAGCACTTGCGTAGCAAGTGTGAAGAATTGAGTCTTATCCTCAGATTCCTTTTTTATTTTTTTAAGATTTACTTATTTATTTTTATGTATGAGTACACTGTAGCTGTCCAGACACACCAGAAGAGGGCATCAGATCCCATTACAGATGGTTGTGAGCCACCGTGTGGTTGCTGAGAATTGAACTCAGGACCTGGAAGAGCAGTCAGTGCTCCTATCTGCTGAGCCATCTCTGCAGCCACGGATCCCAAGTTTTCTGAAGGCAGGCAGAGCTGTGAATACGGTGCCCATGAGCAATGGTACACACCGTTAGTCCCAGCAGGAAGCAGAGGCGAGTGGGTCTCTGTAAATTCAAGACCAGCTTGGTGGTGTGGAGTTGTAATCCCAGTGCTGGGAAGTCAGAGACACAGGTGTCCCTGGGGCTTCCGGACATTCAACCTTGTCTCCGCTACTCCATGAGCTCCAGGTTCAGTGAGACACACATGTCAAACAAGAAGGTTGTCTTCTTGTCTCCACACTCACACATGCACTTAAACCACTTTTAATTTAAACAAAAAAATTTAAAGATTATATGAGCCATGTCATGAAGAAATCCAGAGAGCACACATTCAGTCCCTGGCTTCCCACCAACCAGGACATTAGAGGACCATGAAGGACTGTCAACACGACCAGTTATCTTTAAGGACTGCTAACATAGGTGGTTCTCTTTAGTCTCGAGAGCTGGAACCCTGAGCTAGTAAGCAGTCAGCCACGGCTTCTATGGACATGGAGTTGGTCCCATTGCTTGTCCAGTCACATTTTTGTGTCCTTATCACCAGATGGCCTTGCTTGCTGCATTCTATCTAAGGACAGTATAATAGAGACGGTGGACTCACCAACCTTGACCTCAAAACCAGAAGGACTGTAACTCAGAGGACGAAACGTACTGGGCACACGAGTCTTCTATGGAAGGCTCTGCATGCAGGACCAGGCTTCAGCCCTGCATAACCAAATACTCTCTTTTGCTTGTCTGCCCCTCTTGCAGCACTAAGGCTTGGAACCCAGGTTCCTCATACAGACAGGTGATGGATCCCTGAGCCACGTCTCCAACTTCTTTTCACTTTACGTCTCATAAGTTCCCAGGCCAGCCTTGAATTTACTCTCTAGCCAACATAGGCATTAAACTTGCAATCCTCCTGCCTCAGCCTCTCAAGGAGTAGAGATGTCAGGCCTGAGCTACTAGGCACCACACTGAGTAGCCGTTTTTAAACAGCAAAATAACCAGTAAAAGTTCAAAAATTGGGAGCTAGAGAGTCGGTGCAAGTGGTTAAGAGAGCATGCCGTTCCTTCAGAGGGCGCCATTTTTCATAATAGACCTTAAAGAGCACAGTCGTACTTTGGCTTCATGGCTCTATACTCTTTAAATCTGGAAAGGAAACCTACAGTGGAAAGAAAACTGTCCCCGAAAATCTTCTGTCCCCCAGAACCTTGTTACTGGAGCTGCAACTGTCAATTAAAGGATCTCCCAGTGACATCAGGATGGAGGTGGGGTGGGTTCTAAATGACCCAGAGCTCCTGAGAGGTGGTGAGGGACACAGAGATACCCACAGGGAAGACCATGCATGTCAAGTAGGGGCAGAAATTGACGATGATACAGCCACAAACTCGGGGGCCACCAAAAGCTGGAAGAGGTGGTGTAAGGACTCTCCCAGAGCTTCCCAACCTCCTTTGTTTGTTCATTTGTTTGTTTGTTTGCTTTATGAATGACAGAATCTCTAGCCCAGGCTGGTTTTGAATTCATTTTATAGCGGAGATTAACCTTAAATTTCTGATCCTCCTGCCTCCACCTCCTGAGTATTGGGATTTCAGATGTTGTGATGGCTTGAATAGGTATGGCCCCCATAGATTCATGTGTTTGAATGCTTAGCCATGGAGAGTGGCACGATTAGGAGGTATGGCCTTGTTAGTGTGGGTGTGGCCCTGTTACATAAAGTATGTCACTATGAGGGTGGGCTTTGAGGTCTCCTATGCTCGAGCTACACCCAGTGTGGCACACAGTCTCCTTCTGCTGCCTATACAGTAAGATGTAGACCTCTCAGCTGCTTCTGCAGCCATGTCTGCCTGCACTCTGCCATGCTTCTCACCATGATGATGGACTGAACCTCTGGAACTGTAAGCTAGCCACAGTTAAATATTTCCTTTATAAAAGTTGACTTGGTCGTGGTGTCTTTTCACAGCAATAAAACCCTAACTAAAGCTGGGCAGTGGTGGCGCATGCCTTTAATCCCAACACTTGGGAGGCAGAAGCAGGCGGGTTTCTGAGTTCGAGGCCAGCCTGGTCTACAGAGTGAGTTCCAGGACAGCCAGGACTACACAGAGAAACCCTGTCTCGAAAAACCAAAAAAAAAAAAAAAAAAAAAAAACCCTAACTAAGACAGATGCATACCACCCAAACCAGGTCTGTGTAGTACTGAGGAGCAGATTTAAGGCTCCGTGCAAGCTAGGCAACGCTCTATCAGCTGAACCACATTCCAAGTCCTGCTGCCTCCTGAATCTCAGATTTCCAACCACCAGGCCGGCATCTGTTGTTTTAGTACTTAATTTGCTATGGCTACCTAAGTAAATCAATACTGTATTGGTGAGACTATGTGTGGTGATGTTGGGAGCAGAAACATCCTACCCAAACCAAAAATCTATGCCTATTCCACCTTCTTCAGAGCTGGGTAACACGTCATAGTTATCTCCAGATGCCCCAGAGAGCTAAAAGGGAATCTGAGGTGTCAGCATGGGTGCATCATTTATAGAGAACCCTTGGCTTTCATGCGTGGCTCAGGTGTGGGACGCACCTATATCCTGGTAGTGCCAGCCTCCAGCATAGAACTCCTGCAGGGGCGCGGGGGGCCGCCAGGTCTGCAGAAGGAGATCCACCTGGTGCTGCTTCCGCCAGCTTAAGGACTGGCACAACATATCTCGGGCCTTGTCCAGGTGGAAGTCTCGTGCCCTCAGGAAGCGCAAGATATGCTCATCTTTTGGGATCTGAGAGACAGAGGAAAGAGAAGACCACACAATGGTACTTCCAACCCTTGACATAAAGTGACAGAAATGGGCCTATTACCTCATCTGCAAAACAGCTGGGGAAAGTAGCCCAAAGCAGAGAGGCAGGGGTGGAGGGGCCCGCTGTGGTGAACAGCTGTGCAGTGTGGCTGCCTAGCATCCTTCCCTGTTTGTCCTAAAAATAGTATCTTTCCCTGGGGTAACTCCTCCTCCCCTCCTTCCTCTCCCTCCCCCTCCCACCTCTGCTTTCTCCTCCTCCTTTCCTAATATTCCATTGGTACAAAATCAGTCATATTGAAAGCTGCCTTTTGGGGGGTTCTCTCTTTGCATCGGATTCCACCCTAAGCATTTACTATGGCTCAGTGTGTGTGGCCCACATTTTACATTTGCAGAAATAGAAGTGACCAGTTATGCTATAGGCCAACACTGAGGTACTCTCTCATCTGGCCCCAGGGCAGGGGAAGCCAATGTACACAATCCATGCCTAAGCAAGAAATTCTGATTTGTTAGAACTGAAAACAGATGTCTGCTTGGGGCTGAGGTATGTGCCCCATCCGCATGACCAGAGCTAAACCTTAAAGGCAAAATCCATAGACAATCAATAATAACCTTTCTTAAGTCATTTGTCTCTTAGAAAAGGGACAGTTTCCACGGTCAAATGAGCATGGTATAGCTATGATTCTCCGTTGCGCACACACACACACACACACACACACACACACACACACACACACCTGTCCCCAGAGGACATATGTTCATACTAAGGGTCATTTTGAGTTGTCCTATCTGGATGGGGCAAGATACTGGCATCTCCTGATTGGAGACTAGGGAAGTTACCAACGTGTTACAATATACAGAATAAACCTTACTACAAAGAACCTCCCAACTCCAAACTTCACTAGCAAGAGAAGGGTGGCCTCCGCATGTGTAAAAGACAGACAGGACAGATGTAATACCAATAAGACAACCCTGAGTTCTTAGTGTTACTGGCAGCACAAGCTTGTTCTTTTCCCTCCCCATGTCCCCAGCTGACTCCTGTCATTAAAGTGTGAGGCCCACACCCACCTTGCCTTTGTGCGTCTCCTGTAACCAGTGCCGAAGCTGGACCAGGCAACTCTCTTGCATGGGACTGAGATGGCCCAGGCACCTCTCAATGTAGTCTGCATCCAGCTTGTCCCCTGGAGGAAGAGAGATAGAGATTTCAGGGTAGAAGAAGCAAGAGGCCATCCTCTGTCTCCCTTTGTTTTGGTCTTTGTTGTTTTGTTTGTGTGTTTTGTTTTGTTTTGTTTTGTTTTGAATCAGGGTCTCATGTACCCCAGGCTAGATTCAAATACACCATAAAGTAGAGGCTATCCTTGAGCTCCTGATCTTCCAGCCTACACCTCCTGAGTGCTAGGTCACAGGCATGTACTACCATATCTGCTACCCTAGCTAGGGTTATTATTGCTGTAATAAAACACTGTCACCAAGGCAACCTGGGGAGGAAAGGGTTTATCTGACTTACACGTCCATATCACTGTTCCTCATTGAAGGAGGTCAGACAGGAACTAAGACAAGACAGGAACCTAGAGACAGGGGCTGCTGCAGAGGCCATAGGGAAGTGCTGCTTACTGGCTTACACCCCATGGCTTGCTCAGCTTGCTTTCTTATAAAACCCAGGCCTACCAGGATGGCACCACCCACAGTGGGCTGGACCCTCTATGTCAATCACTCATTAAGAGAATGACCAACATTCAGATCCTATGGAGGAGGCATTTTCTCAATTGAGGTTCCCTCCTTTCAGATAATTCCGAGCTTGTGTCAAGGTGACATAGAACCAGCCACCACCTCTGGTGACATAGGTTATTACCACATGGCCTACACTCTGTGTGGCCGTCTGTACCTGCCAACTGTCAGAGCTCTGGAATGCAGTTACTAGTCAGGATTTGGCAACAGCCACAAAAGCTCCAAATTCATCTTTCCAAATGGTTTTGAAAATTTATGGTGGGCAAGCCTGGACATTTCCATGGGCGGAGGCTTCCCTCCAGGTCTCAGGTGTGGAGATGGTCCTCACTCTCTGGGATGAGGGTCTAAAGACTGCTGACTCTCCTGCCTGTATTTCTGTTTTAACCTCATATTGTGAGCATTTTCTATATCAACAGACTGAGATGTCCCTGGACATGGTGGTGCACACCTGTAAACTCAGCACCTGGGAGGTGGAGACAGGAGTTAAAGATCAGTCTGGGCTACATGAGAAAATATCTTAAAATAAATTTATCTCAAAAATAAATAAATAAGGACAGGCACGGTGCCAGGTCTGCACTCAGGAGGCAGAAACAGGATGATCTCTGTGAGGTAGAGGCCAGTCTGGTCTACAGAGCAGGTTTTAGGTCAGCCAAAGTAACATGGTAAGACTCTTGTCTCAAAAATCAAAGAAGCCAAAAAAAAAAAAAAAACCCAACAAAACAGTGTTGTCCTGTGTGACATTTTTTCATTCCTCAAGTGTAATTAAAACACACACATATGCACACACACACACACACACACACACACACAATGTACACCTAAGACAGGCATGGTGATACGTCTATAATCCCAATACTGGGGAGGACCAGGAGTTCACATCATCTACACACACACACACACACACACACACACACACACACACTCACCAATAAATAAAAATGTAATTTAGAAAAATATTTAAAGAAAGTGTGCAAAGTACCCAGGCACAGAAGTGTTTACTAATCTCCAAACTCAAGAGGACCTCAAATTCGAGGCTAGCCTGAGCTAACACAGAGAGGCCCTATGTCAAACAGTGGATCATCTGGCTTATACATTGAGCTATGACATGCACACACATATTATATGATTTTTACATACTATATGATTTGTATGAAGTTTTGAAGGAGGCTAAAATTGTCTGCATCATGGTGGCACATGCTTGTAATTCCAGCATGTAGGAGGTGGGAAATCAGAAGGTTTGAAGTTCTAGGTCACCCTCAACTGCCTACCCAAAACAGGGCCAGCCTCTGTCTCAAACAATGATAACAATGAGTCAACTTTAGGAAGTGAGGCTTCAATCGTTCCCATTGTACTATGAAGGGCAAGGATATGCCTGGTATTTGTGCAATGTTAGTAAGAAATGGTAGCATATAGATGGGATGCAGGGCATGCTCTCATCTGTTCCATATTCTCCAAGTGTGAGGATGTGTGCACTTGTGTGGGGGGAGGGGATGTATGTCCTCTTGTGCCATCTGCCCCTTCACAGAACACAAATTATTGAAGACTCTTGGGAGAGGGAAGGAATCATCATTCTTCTCTCTTGTGTGTGCATGTGTGTACGTAGAGGCCAGCTTTAGGTTTGGTCCTCAGGTACCATCTACCTCGGTTTTGTTTGAAGCAGAACCTCTCGCTGGCCTAGGGCTCTCCAGTTAGGATCAATGAGACTGAGCTGGCACCTTTCTAGAGCTAATATTACACCTGAATGCCACCATGTCTCCTAGCTTCTTGTGTGGGCTCTGGGAGACGCCATTCATGTGTGCAGGGCAAGCACTATCTTAACTGAGCCCCCTTTCTAGCCCTCACTTCTCATTTCTCATCTTCATTTGGATATTTTTCTACCATGATCTTGCATTACTCGTGCAATTAAAAATATCTTAAAACCACCAGAGGTCAGTTCCTGGGCTAGAAATAGATCAGCTCTGAGAAGCAGGGGGAGGAGGCCTAGTGGGTGCCAGACTGTCCCCAGCCCTGGCAACGTGCAGCACCTCTCCTGCCTCTCAGGGAACTTGGCAGTGTGGCAGGCTTCCTGGAGCCAGAGGTGAGGGCACAGACTTGGATATGGCTCTCTGCAGCCACCTACCATCAGCCATGACCATCTCAGAAGCAGGGCCTGGGGCATCACTGGGGCCATCGGTCTTCAGGGAGTTAGGGCACCAGGGCCCAAGCTGGCTTCCGACAGCCTCCTCCTGAATGGGGGCTGGTGTCCAGCGGGGAATGTGAGACGTCCCCTGGGAAATGAGTTCACTCAGATAGTGTTCAATCACCTCCTTCCCCTGGAAGCAACAGACCCAAAAGATGTCACCAAACAAGCAGCGTTGCAAGGTCACCATACCAGCCCTGAGGGAATCACACATGCTCAGGTCCCAGCCTTGACATAGAGCTATTGCACAGCTAAAATGTGGCCAGGAGGAGCAGAGATGAACAAGACTGAACACAGAGCAAACGCATCGAGCTCAGTTTTATGTTGGTAATGCATCAGGTAAAGTATATCCCCAAAAGCAGACTATTCATCTGGTGAACAGGCCACTCTCTGACCTGGAGCCTAAGGCCATTGAACCAAGCAGTGACTTTGTGGTGTTGGGAATGGAACCTAAGGTCTCCCACGTGCTAAGCAGATGCTCTACCATCCAGCTACACCTCCAGTCCCTCACTGAAGAATTCTAGGTGAGTGCTCTGCTGTTGAGCCACACCCTTCATGCCTCACTGGGAGATTCTAGGCAGGTATTCTATTACTAAGTCATGACCCTAGCCTTGAAGCCAGGGCCTCACGCATGCTAGGCTAGTGCATGCTCCACTATTGATCTCTGCCTCCAGTTGTTTGTCTCACTGAGTTGCCTAGGCTGGCCTTGAACTTGCTCTGTAGCCCAGACTTGAACTTGCTGCGGTCTCTTGGAGTGCTGGGACAATGTCAGGATGCCCCCACTATAGGCCAGCTCTCCCCACTGGTGGCCTCACTGATGCGGTCATGACCCCAGTGTTCATGTTTAAAAAAAAGAAGACTGATGCCCAGGAAAGTCGGAGCTGTCGCCCAGTGTCACAGCTGTTGTCAGCAGCGTATCTGGCCTGTGCACCTTCCTGCTGGAGCTAGCTCAGTCTCCCTCACCCTCTTGACATTGGCAGTGTACTGCCTCATGGCGATCTTCTCCAAGGTGCTTTCAAAGCCAAAGAAAGAGCGGACGTCCAGGGATGCGGACTGTTCAAAGCAAGTCCAGTCTTCATTCTCAGGATGGACCTGTAGGATAGGAAAGAGCCATGGCAGGGCCTCAGTATGGTGACACTGTGCCCTCTCCAAGGGTTCTTCTGGCCTGCCATGGACAGCATTCTGCACCCAGTGATGTGGAGTCTAACTTCAGGGATCAAAAAGCCCTTTCTCAAACTGGTGCACACCTATAATTCCATAAAAAAATTACATACATAGAGAGAGATAAAATTATATGTAAAATACACAGATCATTTGTATAACACAAGTTATCCGTATGTGTTTAGATATATTTCAATAGTTGTATTATATGTGTATATAAAAACATTACATCATTACATATCCTTAAATGTCCGTAAATGCATTTATATATGTCGGCAATAAAAAGACATTTTAGCAGGGTATGGTGCCATTCACCTACAACCCCAGCACTCAGGAGGCTGAAGTAGGAATATAGAAAGTTTTCAGGCCAGCCTGGGCTGCATAGTGACACTCGGTCTAAAACAAGGAGGGGGAATAAAGCTCGCTCGTGAGGGGTCAGGAGAACACAGGGAGGGGAGACTGGCGGGACACACAGGGCCGGCCTTGGGACAGCACCAAGACCCCCGGAGGCCAGGAAGGCTCACTGTGTAGCGACAGTTCTCCTTCACTGTCACTCGGCTCGCAAAGGTCTCATTGTGAGCGTCTATCAGCAGCGTTCTCTCTCTCCAGTTCAGGACGTTTCTCTGAATGAAGACCACGTGCTCCACACCAGCGATCTTCGAAGGAGGAGACCAGGAGAGAGGAAATAGCATAAAGTCACCCAGACCCCTGGTTCCCGCTCTCGCTCTCACCCAACCTGGGTCACCCCTTAGCTGGTACTTCAAGTTCCATCTCCTGTCACCCCCTAGCCTGGCCTGTGCCATTCTCCAGTCTAGAAACAGAGACCCTGCTCCCTCTGCCCCTCAGCCCAACAAGAGACACCCAGCTTGAGCAGGACAACACCTGCTCCCACCGCCATCCACACTGGCTCAGAATCCAGATCCCTTGCCCAAATAACACACACCCTGAAGACCCTCAGTGCTTTGTACTGCCAACACCATCAAGCCAAGAATGCTCCCACCCACCCACACACACACCTGCATACCCACCTACCCTCACACCCACCTACCCACACAACCACACAACCACACATCCACCCACACACCCACCTACCCACAAACCCACACACCCACACACCCACACACTCACACTCCCACCTCCACACCCCCACTGATACACCTGCACACTCACACTCACCCACACACCCACATCCCCCACACCCGCACACTCACCCCCCCACACACACACCCACACACACACACTTGAAGCCATCGGGTGTCCTTTGTCCTGCCACCAGACGTTCTGCCCTGACCCTCTGCCCAGTCCCGATACAACACTGTCACCCAGTTACTTTCACTGCCCAGCCACCTCCACCATCCAGCTGTGGCCAAACCGGTAGACCCGCACCCTACTCCATGTCCCTGGATTCTCATCTAGCTCTGGTTCCCAGACCCTGAGCCTGGGCTCCCCGGATGCTAGCCCTACCAGATCTCAAGGTTCTGGTGTCCCCATTGTACCGCAAGTGGACCCATTCACACCCTGCACACCGGGACCCCAGCCCCGTGCTCACCTTCCGCAGCAGCCGCGGGGCTTCCACTCTCAGCCTGCAACTCCGCTCCACCGTGTGCACCGCCCCATCTGCGCTTCGCCACTCTCCCAGGACATCACTACCCAGAAAGACTGGGATAAGCGGACAGGTGGGGAAGCGCTTCTCATAGGCCTGTGGACAGAGGGGATTCCTATCTAAGAGAGACTGTCGCTAGGCAGAAGCACCCAGCCACAATGACAACACACACACATATCTTGGCCCCTCTTCAGAACAGTGATACAAGACGCCATCGAGACATTTTAAATTTATTTATTTATTTTGGTGGTATTGGGGATCGAACCCAACGAGGCAAGCACCCTAACACCGAGCTACATCCTCAGACTGCTTTACTTTTTATTTTGAGATAGGGTCTCCCTAAACTGACCAACTTGTCCTTGAACTCATTCTGAAGTCCCAAGCCACCTGGCAGCCTTCTCAGTGGTGGGGAGGACAGCCTGGACCATTACGCCCAGTTCCTGGCCTCAACACCAAAGGGAAAAAAACATATTTTTTTTTTCTCAGAAAAGCACCTGAGCCTTTTTTTTTTCAAACTGGGCCAAGCAGAATGGGTCCACAAAGAAGGGTTTCCAGGAAAATAAGGGTTATTCTGTCATCCACAAGGCATTACTGGGAATTCACCACCAACACTGTCTCGAGCATCCATGAGGTAGCTGGCTTTAAGAAGCGCGACCCTCGGGCAATCAGAGAAATCCGCAAATTCACATTAAGGACATGGAACCTCAGACGTGCACACTAAGCAGGAATGTTCCATATTTCGTGCATGTATGTTTGCCCAGAAAATACGAGAGTGTGGATTATCCAAACAAGCTCTGAGTTTCTCTTACCACATACAAAAAAGCCTGCTTTCAACATGGATGAGAGCTAACTACTGAATGTCAAATGAACTTACACAACTGTCCTGAGGGTGGGAGAGAAAGAGAGACAGAGACACAGACAGAGACAGACAGGAAGCCAGAGACCCTGATAAAATCCAACATCCCCTCCTGATTAGAGAAAATTGCCAATAAACTGTTAGTCACATAGGGAAAAACCCATAGGTAACCTCATACTCAGGGGTCAAAGACGGAATTCTTTGCCCCTCAAGTCAGAAATAAGACTCCAGTGTGAAGTTCTCCCTGTTTCTATTTAAAGGTTCAAGGTTCAGGTTCAAGCTAGGCATCTAGATTGAAAGGAAGAGAAACTATTTCTATTTATAGACTACATAGCCTTATATAAAGAATCACTGAAAACTCTCCCCACCCCCTCTCTCTTTCACACACACACACACACACACACACACACACTTTCTTTTTAAAGAAGAAAGAAAGCATGACCCAGCCGTTAAAGGCATTTCCCAACAGGTCTGATAACCTGAGTCTGATTCCCAAATCCTCCATGGAAGAGAGTGTCAGCTCGCACATTCACATTCCACGTGTGCACACAATAAATGGGGAAATTTTAACTCAAGATGAAAGAAGAAGGCCAGGCGGTGGTGGCGCATGCCTTTAATCCCAGCACTTGGGAGGCAGAGGCAGGCGGATTTCTCAGTTCGAGGCCAGCCTGGTCTACCGAGTGAGTTCCAGGACAGCCAGGACTACACAGAGAAACCCTGTCTCAAAAAACAAAAACAAAACAAACAAACAAACAAACAAACAAAAAAGGACTAAAAACAGTTAAAATGAGCGAGGCCTGGTCTGGAAGGCACCTATAATCCCAGCACTCAAGAAGACAGAGCCAGGAGAAGCAACAGAAGCTTGAAGCCTGCCTGTTTGTTTATTTGTCTGAGGAGAGACCACAGCACATATATGAAGTCAGAGAACACCTGCAGGAGGCTGGACCTCTCTTCCCACCATATCGGTCCCAGTGACAAACTTAGGCCACTAAGCTTGGCAGCGGCCCCTTTACCCACTGAGATGTCTGGCCAACCCTTTTCCACTTTTTCTTTTTCTCTTTTCTTTTTTTCCACATAGCATTTTTATTGATTCTCTTGGAAATCAAAAAAAATTCTCTGAGAATCATACCATGCACCTCAGAGGCTTGCCTGTTTTACATTGTGAGTTTTAGGCTACAAATAACATTTTGTCTCAGAAAAAAGAAAAAGAAAAAGAAGAGGCTGAAGAGATGGCTCAGTGGTTAGGTGCACTGGCTGCTCTTCCAGAGGGCATATAGGTCCAATTTCCAGCACCTACATGGCAGCTCACGACTGTCTGTAACTCCAGGATACGACAACCTCACACAAACATACATACAAGCAAAACACAAATACCTATAAAATAAAAACAAACTTAAAAAAAGAAAACAAAAACCTTAAGTGCATGCCCGTAATTAGGAATTAGCACTTAGAAAGGAGAGGCAGGAGGATTACCTTCCTAGCAAAATCAAGGCTAGCCTGAGATACATGAGATCCAGTTTCAGTAATTAATTAATTAATTGTGGACAAATATCTGATGCAAAAGGGGTGTGAACATAAGCACAGAAAATCAATTGTAAATATTGCTAGCAAGTATTTACAGTCTATGTAGAGAATCTGTGTATATTTGATACCCATTTATAACTGTATACATGTGTATAGAGATATATAGGATGTTCTACATGCAAACATGTAAGTAGTATGGTATGGTACTTATTTTGTATATGAATATATTTATCATAGTATATACATATGGATGGTTTGGGGAGATGGAACCCATTGCCTCATGCGTGCAAAATAAGCTTTGCTGAAAGCCTTGCTTTCAGGGCTTTTACTGTTTTTCCTTTTCTTGAGGGAGAATCTCATGTGGCCCAGACTGGCTTTGAACTCACTGTGTACAGAGGATGACCTTAAACTTCTGATCTAGCTGCTAGGATTATAGGTAGGTGCCACCTGCCTAGTATGGTATATTTTCAGTGTGTGTGTGTGTGTGTGTGTGTGTGTGTGTGTGTGTGTCCATCCTATAGCACTACCTGGGTGCTAATTCTACTATGTATGAGCTGTGTGACTGCAGGCAGGACACTTAGCCTCTCTGTGCTCCCTGTTGAAGTGGTGCTAGGTGCTAGGGAATAGCAACTGGAAACCCTTCATCTTGGTTTATCAATGTTATCGGCCCCCACAACAAGGAGTATCCCTGAGGCTGCCATCCCTAAAGCTACTTCAGGTCCTGAACTGGGGGTGCTTCTTTCTGACTACAGAGGTCCTCCCCAGGTAGCAGAGGAAGGTAACTGGAGAGGAAACCCAAGCTAATGATCAAATGTTCAGAGATGGCAACTCTGTATCCAGTCTAGACGCTCTAGATGACTCTAGAGTCAGCTCTTAGCCTGGCACAACCTACACGCCTCAGACCTGGGACCAGACAAACTCCAAAAATAGTGACAACATCTAAGGACAGTGACATCCTCTCTGTCCTTTCAGCACCAGGGAGGAGACATTGCCCTGGCTCTGAAGGAAAGGGGACCTCAGGAAGCACAGAAAGGTGCTAGAAGCCAAGGAGGCCATTCCTCCACAGGAGTGTGGAGGGCAGATACGGTCCTGCTGGACTTCAGGGAGGCATGGTGTCCCATAGTTAATATATGTGAGGTCTTATCTCCCTGGGCAACACATCCTGTGACCCCTGGCTTCTAGGATTGCTTTATATTCACCCTGGCAGGAACGGAGACATTTTAAACAGACACATGAGGGGGAAAGCCCACGAGGCCTCAGTCCTACACAAAGAATGACAGGCAGCTAAGGAACGCTGAGACTGGGAGCAACAGTCTTCCCTGGGGACAAGCACACTGATTGGTTATCCAGTACCAGCCCTGAAAACAAACAGACAAGTGACATTCTGCAGACTGAGCAGGTTATATTTATATATTCAGGAATAATATGCATATATGTGAATGTGTTTATAATCGATTAATAAAAAAAGAAGTCATGAAGTTGAAATGGAACAAGGGAGAGCATATGAGAGAATTTAGAGGGAAGAAAGGGAAAGGGGGAATTATAATCTCAAAAATAAAAGAAATTTTTTTAAAAAGAGAGAGATACTTGTACCTCCCCCTTTAGTTATTGAAACAATGGTCCTCAAGAAATTAGAATTTTCCCAGAAGCCTTATGCTAGGAGAAGGGAAAGGCTGAAGTCTGGTGTCAGTCAAAGGGGCAGCTTGTCTCCCAGGAAAAGATGTCACACAGCTCTGACAAGCTGTTAGAGCACTTTGCAGAAGAGCCTGGAGCCCACACAGGGATGGGTCAGTGATGGGTGGAACCACATCTTGGTCAGAAGTGCTTAGCTACCCAGGCCTCTTACCTTCTATTTAAACGAAAACCTCACATCAAGACATCAAAGATGGACTTGGGGGGGGGAAGCAGTCACTGGTCCACTTTAATTGCTCTTTAGAAGAACCCAGAGTGAATAAATCTCCTTTCTCCGCATTTCACTATTACGTTTCTGTTCAACTAACTCATTGAGGATGGATGGCTGAGCCTAGCTCGTCAGAGCCTCTGGATCCCAGGCTCTGACTCTAACAGCCTCAAGCAACTGGAAGGGCTGCTGAGGAAGACCCCTGAGAACTCTGTCATCAAACCCCCAGGACAAGCATCTCCCCCTGTAAGCAGGGTTGCAGAGAAGATGGTATAAGAGCCTGCAGGGGCCTTGGGCAGCCACCTGCTCCCAGTCCAAGTAAAACCCTTCCTTTCCTTCCTCTAGACCTGAAACAGTATTGTTGCTGAGTAGACAGGTGGTGTCCAGAGCCCAGTGACAACCTGGGAAGATAGGACAAGCTGGCTCCTTCTCAGGTGCCAAATGCAGGAGGGAGGGTAGAGCTGGCTTAGATGCCACCTCCTCTCTAAGTAGGTGCTGTAGAGTGCCATCCCCTGAGCAAAGCAGATGCCATCTTCATCAGCTCAGCTGCACCTGCTCACAAGAGTTGTCACTACCCCTCAGGCTGATGCACTCTTGACAGTCTCTCATGGAACATGGTGGGGAGAATCACTGGACCCTTACCTGAGAATCCAGTCACTCCTCTGCCACTCGTAGGCAGTTCTGTCCTAAGTGCATGGGGCCTTGATTGTCTCAGATGGCGCTAAAGAATATGGCATGTATAGCTTAACTGAAAGAATTACTCCATCTATACAGCTACTGGGCAAGTCGTCAATTTGGGAAGTGGGCAGAGAGTGGCTGGTGCATTACCTGGTCAGGCAGACCTGGTTTCTGCTGCTTCCTAACTGTGAGACTTTGGATAAGCCCTCTGAGAGCTTCCATATGCATCTCTAGAATGCAATGGTTAAGTTCCTGTATCACCAGAGATCGGCAAGGATGTTACTGATGGAGAATCAAGCAACATTGTCACCATGGCAAGTCTGGGCTGTGCTCCTCAGCTGTAAGCTCTTCTGTATCATCCTTGGGATGATGTCCTCTTTTGACTATTGGGAAGCTGGAGCTCACCGACTCCATGATTCACTCAGGTCACACAGAATGAGATGACCCAGCCCCAGGTCTCCTCCGAGAACTCCTTGCTCGGCATTTCTTCCTGAGGGAGACGCAGAAACAGAGCCAGGCGTTGTGCCCAGGGCCTAGCCAGCCATGTCTTTCTCTCTTCTGCCCTAAGCCTTTCAATTCCTGCCAGTCCAGAGCAGCACCACACTCTCCCTCAGACCACTGTCAAGTCCCCCCCCACACACTAGTGAAATAGGTGGACAAAGGAGCCCTGAGCTGGGGGCCGCTCGGTGAGTAAAGAGCTCGCCTTGTAAGCACAAGGATTGACATTAATTCCTAAGAACCCACACACAAGAAGCTGGGCAAGATGGCACGTGCTCGTAATCTCAGCAAGGAAAAGGTGGGAGGTGGAGGCAGGTGGATGGATCCTGGGAGCTCAGAGCCAATCAGACTAGTGAGAAAGTTCCAGGCCAGTGAGAGACCCTGCCTCAAAATGAAGTAAACATCACCTGAGGAACAAGGCTTGAGGTTGACCCCTGCATATGTATCTGCACACACATATGCAAAGACTCTCTCTGTGTGTCTGTGTCTCTGTGTGTGTGTGTCTCTATGTCTCTTTGTATCTCTGTCACTTTCACACACACACACACACACACACACACACACACACACACACAGTATCCTAACCTCACATTTTTTACTTTGGCCTCCAACTCCACCAACCCACCTCCCACCACACTGGCCCCCTACCCTGTTCCAGCCACACTAGCCTTGCTAGTTCTGGAATGCATCCAGCTTGTCCTGCCATGGGACCTTGCACCTGCTGTTCCAGCCTTGAAAACTCAGCTATTCAAAGACTGAGAAGAGCGGGAGATATGAGTCACTGGGACTTTCTGGAAGGAGCTACCCTTCTTCCAGGGATTCATCTCAGGCACCTCCCCTGAACAGCTGCCTCCTCTCCATCCTTCTGGCCCATTCATTTCCCTGACGGCTCTAATCAACACTCCCAATGATAGACATGGGGGAGGGTCTAATCATGGCCCACTTCCCCCAGAAGTCCTCAGCTCCATCCCCGCTCCGCCTTTGGAGAAGAAATAACAATTTGTAGTCAGGGAACCCACGTCACCATGCCATGGTCCCCCCTGAATGGCACCCAGGGAGAAAGGACAGGTCACAAGCTTAGCACCACAGCCAGTGAATGGCCTAGATGGAAACCCCAGATAACAGACTTGGGGGATGCTGGCTGGAAGCTGGTGGCTGTCCATAACTGTAAACGAGAGGGCTTCATCTTCACCCAGAAGCCTCAGAGCTCTGGTACAGTTCGAAGGTAGACGACCCAAAAATATTTGCCAGTGTAGAAGACAGCGGGCATCAAAAAACACTGGGCACTGCTGTTCCTCTTACAGAACACTGCCCACAGGTATAATGGTAGAGAAGCTGGGTGTCCCACCCAATCTTCCTGATGGTCCCCCTTTACAGATGTGTTAGTGGAGACCAGAAAAGGCAGACAAAGGCAGAGGATTGGCCTAGTGGAGAGCATTCCACATCTGAGCCACTCACCTGCCTCTCAAATTTTGTGTTCCAGTCTTAAAGCCAGGAAAACATACTCCCACTGCAGAAAGATGGGCTATTCCTTCCCCCACCAGAACAAGAACCAAGAGGGCCCTTGCCTTCTTACAGGAGAATGTTCTAGAATTTGGTCACTGTCCAGGAAAGCTTGCTTCAGCTCCTAGTGTTGAGTCCCAGGTCAGCCTTCCTGTCATCGCCTCGACAAGAACAGCGAGCACTAAGGGTCAGTCAGTGGGTCAACATGGAACATTCCAGGCATTTCACACACTGCCCCTTCCAACAATTCAACAAAGTAGGAAGTCTGCATGTGGCTATAGAGAAACCAAAGTTCAGAGAAGCTGAGTCACTTGCCTACAATCACACAGCTCATGAGGAGAAAAACCTAACCCTTTGACCCTTTTGACCCTTTGACCCTTTTGACCTTTTGACCCTTTGGCAACCAGAGTATGGGCTCTTGGTTCTTGTATCATGTTACCCCTCAAGCCAAATGGTCACACACACACACACACACACACACACACACACACACACACACACAC
>JANHMN010000002.1:84802049-84826780 GCA_030674055.1 Rhabdomys pumilio | reverse complement strand
AGAGAGAGAGAGAGAGAGAGAGAGAGAGAGAGAGAGAGAGAGAGAGAGGGAGACTGTGGACTAGGGGTGTTAAGTAGGTAGAGGACTTGCTTAGCATACACAGTTCCCTGGGTTCCATTCTGATCATTGTATAAAAACATGTACAGTGGTACACACCAGTAATTACAGCCCCAAGGAAGTAGAGGCAGAAGGATCAGTAGAAGGTCATCCTCAGCTACATAATAAGTTCAAGGACAAGAGAGCCTGGGCTACAAAAACCTAATCCCAAAATGACAAAAGGTGTGTGTGTGTGTGTGTGTGTGTGTGTGTGTGTGTTGTACGTGTGTAGTTGTGCATGACTTTGATCCCAGTATTTGGGAGGCAGAGACAGGCAGACTTCTGTGAGTTCGATGCCAGCTTGGTTTATACAGCAACTTCCAGGACAACCAGGCTACATAGAGAGAACCTGTCTAAAAAAAAAAAAAAAAGCCAAATGAACGAATATTCACATTACAGCTCCACAGGGATTTGATAAGTATCTGGACTTTGATGTTCAGAGCAGAAATGTTGCCAGTAACCAAAAGCCAAGCAAGTGTGTTAGCCATGTGGTTCCTCCAGATAATGGGTGATTACTCAGTCATTTAAAAAACATGGAGTACAGGTTCAGTGGGCAAAGGTGCTTGCTGCTAAGCCCAGTGACTGAGATTGATCCCAGGACCCATGAGGTAGGAGAAGAGTTGTCTTCTGACTTTCACACCTGCATCATGGCATGAGGGCTAGACACTTGCACACATGCACACACACACACACACACACACACACACACACACATACACACACACACAAAACCTAAACAAAGTGCAAACACCCCACACAACTTGGATGGTACTGACTGAAATAAACCAAGCACAAAAGGGAAAACATAGTCTGGTTTCTTCCCTTGGATACCTAGGATGTCTCTGTTTGTAGGTAAAGCAATGAGGATGGTCTCCAGAGCCCAGGGTAGTGGTGGAGCAAGAGGTGTTTTGCAGGTAGTCTCAGTTGGGTGATGAGAGCCTCTGGGGGTGCCAGTTGCCCAGCAATGCCTCTGTCCCTAATGTCACTGACAGGAGACTTAAAACAGTTGTCAGGGTGGGGCTTTGTTTGGGCTTTTGTTGCTGTTGTTTGTGTTAGGGAGCTGAAGTTGGAGCCCAGAGCCTCCTGTGTGCTTGCAAGCACTCTGCTGTGGAGATGCAGCCTGACCTGAGGCAGGGAACTCTGAGTCTTGTGTGTTCACTGTGAGAGACAAGCACATGCTCCCGACAGCCTGCCACGTGTGGAATGGCATCTTGAGTATGTTTGTTTTGGTTTCTGCACCAAGGTCTCTATGTCTGTGTTGGTCACCACAACTACCCAAGCAGGCCGGTGGCACACGGCTACCATCCCAGCACTTAGGAGGTGGGACAGGAATTCAAGGCCAGTCTTAGCCACATACTGCATTTGAGTCTTGGCTGCATAAGACCTTTCAGGTGGGGAAAGGGGACACAAAACTACCTTAAATGTGTCAGAGAGGGAGCTAGAAAGATGGTTTTTGGCTGTTAAGAGCACTTACTGATCTTCCAGAGAACCAAGGTTCGATTCCCAGCTCCCACATGGTGGCTTACAACCATCTGTAACTCCAGTTACAGGAGAACTAACACCCTTTTCTGACCTCTGTAGGCACCAGGCATGTGTATGGTGCACCATACATGTATGCAGTTAGAACACTCATAATAGTTTTTAAATAAAAAAAATGTTTTAAGTGCCAAACATGGTAGCACAGGACTGTAATCTCATCAATCAGTAAACAGAAGCAGTAGGATGCATACAAGTTCAAAGCCATCATGGTATCACGGTATTCTCTGGGGGTTCCTGGCCAGACAAGAGCTACAGAGCAAGACTATGTCTCAAGAGATAAATAAATAGGGTGTGGGTGTGCACACCTCTAGTCCCAGCACTCGGGAGGCAGAGGCAGGCTGATCTCTATGAGTTTGATGCCAGTCTGGTCTCCATAGAGAGTTCCAGGCCAGCTAGGACTACATAGAGAAACACTGTCTGAAACAAACAAACAATAAAGATAAACAAATAAGGATGGGGTGAAAGCTCAGTGGGTAAGAATGTACAAACATGAGAGTTTGAGCCGCAGTCTCCAACACACAGCACTGTTGTTGAGAGAAAGGAGATTCACTGGGGCTCGATAGCTCTAAATTCAGTGAGAGACTCTGTCTCAAGGGAGTAAGGTAGAGAGGGATAGAATTCGTGCACAGACACCACATCCATACAGGTGCATATGCACAAAGAAGAGAAAGAGAACCTAATCACCAGGAAGACACAGTGCCAGCTTCCAGAACCCTCCTTAATGAAAAAGACCCTTAAAAACAAGTCAACATGTCAACAGGAAAATGACACACTCCCTCCTCACAAACACAATCAGTGATCTAGTGCCTGCAGGAGCTGACAGGAATGGTGGCCAAAGACCTCCTCCCGTCCACTTCAAGGCCTCTGGCATCGAGAGGTTCTTTGATGGGCAGTGGATAGGGATACCCCAAATCAGAGTTGGTCACCAAGGCAGAATTGCTTCCCTTCATCAGTTAGCAACCAGGTCAAATGATGCCCCAGGGAACTCATTTAATCTCACTTAAATCAGGCCCCAGCTGCTTTATTAAAAGGATGTCCACAGCAACCATTCTGCTGTAACTGCTTCTGGCCTTGGCTGCAAGAGTATCCGGCTCCTTATTAACAACCGGTTTGCTCAATTACACGCTGCGTATCAATACAGCATGGCCAAAGCTTTAAATATTTTAACACTGGATTGCAGGAGGGTGAAAGCATGTCTCTACAACCGATGGAAAGCCTGCGACTTAAAAACCTCCGCTTCAGGCCCTCTTTCCTCTACATTTTCGGATCAAAGGAGCTGTGGAGCCCAGGACACCCTGGGACAGTAGCCAAGCAAGAAAAGATTGAGGGCATTTCTGAAGCCTTACCACCAAGGCTTTGTCCTGGGGGGGTTTACCAAGTGTCTGATAGAAACTCATTGTATGCAGTGGGAGTTTCTAAATTCCAGTCTAAGTTCTGCTGTGTGCTGGGTATTACTGACACAGGACAGAATGGCAGCAAAAGTTAAAGAAACATAGTGTTGGGTTTGTATGCAGTTGTTCACTGAGGATATGCAGTATGTATCACACTGAGGGAGCTCAGAAGGACACAGACAGATTCCAGAAGAAAAAGGAACTCACTAGAAGAATTAACTCCATGCCAGAGTAGCCACAATATGGCTGAAGTTCTATAAAGAGGTCAGGCTCCAGCTCCGAGACAGGAGATATGGTGGAGACTCTGAAGAGAATTGGAGGTTAACAGAGCAGAGGAGGGAGGCTCTTCCTGTAGTTTTTGAGAGTGGGGGGCCATCCACAGCAAGCCTGTGGGCTGTCTGATTCCCTGCAGGAATCGGGGAAGGGAGTAGGGAACAGGGTGCGTGCCTTTACTGTAGATACACTTCCCAAGTGAGATTATAGACGTGTCCCCATAGGGTCCCTGGGGTCTGAGGTTTGTTCCCTGGGGGCTGGGTCGAGAAACTTCGGTGCAGCTGATAAAGCTGAAATCTCATTCAGAGAGAGTTTTGTCTTGCTAAAGATATTTCGAAGGAGAATGTTCAAAGCAACAGACTGTGGTTAGGGATGTAGCTTGGTTATGGTGTGGGTACCCAGCACGGGGCCTTGGGTTTCATCCTCAGCACCACATTTAAAAGTGAGCTTCAGTTTCAGTGAGAGACTGTCTCCAATAAAGGATGGTGTCTTGTTCTATCCCTCTCAGACTACTCACTTGAAGCGGGAGCTGGAGTGCCTTAAAAATCCCCTGCTTTTTCATCTGTTTAAAACTATATCAGGGCTATTACAAAGTGGAGAGATGGCTCAGTGGTTAAGAGCACTTGATGCTCTTACAGAGGACCTGGGTTCAATTCCCAGCAACCACATGGTGACTCAGAACCATCTGTAATGGGATCCAACGCTCTCTTTTGTCATGCAGGTGTACATGCAGATAGAGCACTTGGATACACAAATAAATAAGTAAATAAATAAATAAATATTTTTTTTTTAAAAAAAAATTAAACTCAGGCAGTGGTGGCGCACGCCTTTAATCCCAGGAGGCAGAGGCAGGCGGATCTCTGAGTTTGAGGCTAGCCTGGTCTACAGACCAAGTTCTCTCTCTCTCCCTTCCCACTCCTCCCTCTGTCTCTGTTTGTGTGTGTGTGTGTGTGTGTGTGTGTGTGTGTGTGTGTGTGTGTCTGTGTGTGTGTGTGTGTGTGTGTGTGTGTGAAGGTAAATGCTTCAAAATGTTCAACTGTGGATATCAGAAGCTGACATCATGTCTCTCTCCAGATCTCTCTCATTTTTGAGGTGCAGTTGTTCACTAAGCCTGAAGCTCAGAGTGTTTCTGCTAGGCTGACTTACCAGTGAGTCCTGGTGCTCTGCCCTTCTCTATACCCCCATCCTGAGCATTAGAGGTGCACACTATGACACCCAACTTTTACAAGGGTGCTGGAAGCCCTAACTCAGGTCCTCGTGGATACACAAAGCAAGCCCTTTACCCACTGAGCCATTTCCTTGGCTCAAATCTTTAAATTAGTTTTCACAATTAGGAGGCAGACAAAGAAAGACTGTCGTGAGTTCCAAGCCAGTCTGAGCTACAGGGTGACATCCTGTCTCAAAATAAACACCAATCCGTTGGGCTAGTGAGGTGGCTGTGGTGAGACTGAAGACCTGCGCTCAGTTCCCAGAACTCCCATGGTAAAAAACTGAATCCAGACAGTTATCCTCTGGAGGGAGATATGTCTGTCTATCTATCTATCTATCTATCTATCTATCTATCTATCTATCTATCTATCATCTATCTCTAAAATGGTCTAATAAAAATTTTAGAAGTCTTGCTGGAGAGATGGCTCAGAGGTTAAAGCACTTACTGCTCTTCTAGAGCGGACCAGGGTTTGGTTCCCAGAACACACATAGTGGCTCACAGCCACCTGTGACTCCACTTCCAATGTGCTCTGGCCTTGGTGTGTGTCTACATTCACATAAACTCATACAGGCATACCTACATACACATACATGAGAAAAATAAGTGAGCCTTTAAAAAGTTTTAGAAGCTGACCAGTAAATCTGGGAAGCCTTTCCGTTTCTGCTGGTGGGCCTTCTGAAGTATCATGGGTGATCCAGTTCTCCAGACACTTCTGTCAAACACAAACCAAAAGGCTAGCAGCTCAGATGCCTGGAGGCAGCTGAGTTCATCCCCAGTGGTCCAGCCTGGAACCCACGCTGAGGGCAAGTATTAGCTGAGGAACAAAGAGGGGCATTAAGGGCAGAAAAACCCCTTTGTGCTTCCAAAGCCACAAGTTCTGTGTAGTTACGTGGATATCTGAGGGACAATAGCGTTTTGTCAACAGTCAGCAAAGCGTCTTTGTCTGTGGTGAAGCTGCAGGATCTGGACACAGACAAGAACAGGACGGAAGAGAGGAGGCGGCTGTGGCCCGCCCTCTAGAGAACACTTTGAAGATGACTCAATGCAATTTACTAATCTGTTTGTTTGTTTGTTTGTTTGTTTGGTTGGTTTGGTTTTTTAGACAGGGTCTTTCTGTGAAGACCAGGCTGGCTAAACCTTCTCTTTTCTTCTTCTTCTTCTTCTTCTTCTTCTTCTTCTTCTTCTTCTTCTTCCTCCTCCTCCTTCTCTTCTTCTTCTTCCTCCTCCTCTTCCTCCTCCTCCTCCTCCTCCTCCTCCTCCTCTTCCTCCTCTGCTTCCTTTCTCTTCTTTTTTAACTGGGGCTGGAGGGTGAGGACTTGACCATGTCTCATGTAGCTCTAGCTAGCCTCGTGGCTCACAGTGACTTTGGTCCCCCATTCCTATTCTACCATCTTCTCATTTTACTGCTGAGGGTCCAGACATGTGCCACCACACCTGATTGTGAATATTTTTATAACCTATACATGATAAATTACGTTTACATTTTTTGTTTGTTTCTTGAGACAGGGTTTCTCTGTGTAGCCCTGGTCATCCTGGAACTCACTCTGTAGACCAGGCTGGCCTCAAACTCAAAGATTCACCTGCTTCTGCCTTCTGAGTTCTGGGATTAAAGGACATGCCACCATCCCCGGCTGAATTTACATGTATTAAGTCCACACAGGAGATCACCTTCCACCCGATAGACATGTGTCTTGGCTTCATGGCTGAAAGGGTTTTGAAACAATTCCAGACGGAGAGGACAAGCTCTCGCTTCTACTCAGTGAATGAATGGTCTCGGAAGCTTGGAAACTGTGAGTAGCCAGGACCATAGAGGACTTATAGTTACCTACCATTTCCTCCCCCCTCCCTAAGATTTTTTAAGTGTTTAAACTACATTGATTGATTGATTGACCTGGGAGGCTGTGCATGTGGAGGTCAGGGACAATCTGGGGGAGTCTATTCCCTTCCACCATTTGGATGCCAGGGATGGAACTCAGGTGATCAGGCTTGAAGTGAGCCATCTCATCAACCTTTCTCTTTTATACAGAGTCTCAGTAGCTCAGGCTAGCCTTGAACTCATGATGACAAACTGAGGGTAACCTAGCCTCCCACCTCTAAACTTCTGACCTGGGAATATGGTGGAGCACCACCATACAGAATGACGAGCTGCTGAGGACTGAACACTCCACAGACTGAGGAACAACCCTTCCAGTATTTCTCATCTGCTTGGTATACAGTGAGCTGTGTACTGGGACCAACACACACACGCACACGCACACGCACATGCACACACACACACACGCACACTGTTAATCACTATGACAACCTTATGCCAGAGTGTGGCAAAAGGCAACATGGATCCTGTGCTTCTGACCAAAGTGGCCTCACCCTCTGGAGTTACAGCCCCATGGCAAAGATAGGGAGCCCTACAGCCTGCCTGCACAAGAGTCACAGTGCGAGCCAGAATTCATGGCTCATTTCCTCTTCATCAGAGCCTGCTGTAGGAGCCACAGCTACCGGTTCACTCAACCAATAGCCCATCAGCGTGACTTGGAAAGTCAGGGATCTCCATTTTAAAGATGGGCAGCAGAAGATCAGGAGTGGGGTCGCCTACTCCCAGGCTCCCCGGCTTGTCAGCCTCACCATCCTGGAAACCAGCCATGTGCAATGATGCCTTTTGTGGGCCTTTATCTTCTACAGGCTGGAAAAACATAAGTATGTGGGCTCTTAGAGTTGGATCAGACAGGACACATGCGCAGATCCCCTTGCTGAGATGGGTTCTTGAAAAGAAGGCTGGGGTTGGCAGTTGGGGGTGGGGTGCAGCAAAGTAGGGAGACATTGGTGTTTTAAACACTAGCAGGGGTGTCCAACTTTTTGAGACTGATATAATGTTTTAGTCTACAAAGTACATTGAGCCGTATTCACAGCCATCCTGGAACACATGTAGCCCATGGGCCACAGGTGGGACACATTTGCAACATATTTCAATATAATCATTTATAAAACCATATCCTCTCCCCACCCCTGTGTGAGTGTGTGTGTGTGTCTGTGTGTGTGTGTGTGAGAGTGTGTGTGTGAGTGTGTGTGCATGTGAGTGTGTGAGTGCATATGTGCATGCATATGTGTGTGTGCGTGCATATGTGCATGCATATGTGTGTGTGCATGTGAGTGTGTGAGTGTGTATGTGCGTGCATGTGTGCATGTGTGTGTGCATGTGAGTGTGTGTGTATGTACGTGCATGTGTATGTGTGTGTGCTAGGCATGGAACTCAGAGCCTTCTGCATGTTCCACAAGCACTCATCACTGTACCTCCCCTCCAGCTCTAGATCTTTTGTGGTAACAAGGAATGCCATATGTCACACGTACCTACTATGTGTCAATCGTGTGGTTTCTGGAACCAGTCACATTTATTACTGTCCCCCACAAGCCTGTAGCACTGCCCCATTTCTCCAAGGAGAGACTGAAGCCCCAGGAGGCAGAGTGGTGGAACCCAGAGAAGGAGTCAAGTGTGCTGTAGCTCTGACCTAAGTGCAAAGACCTGATCCAGAAGGTCAAGGCTCTGCGGTCATGCCTAGGCACACAACTGCCCCCGTAAAAGGCACTCATATACACACTCATACTGGAAGACTTCATCTCCATCCCCTATTTTTGTTTCTATGTAGCCCAGGATGGCTTTGAACTCCTGATTCTCCTGTTTCAGTCTCTGAATGCAAGGATTACAGCACATACCATCACTATAAATCTGTATTTTATCAGCTAGGCAGGGTTCCAAGAGTCATGACAAGTGGAAGGGGGTGGCCAGGCAAAGAAGTCAGGAATCAGGGCAGCTGAAAAGTTTAGTAATTTTCCCCCATTTCACAGCCTAAAAAGTCCCCTTTCTTTCCTACCATTTACCTCCAGTCACAAGAGGGGCCCAAGAACCAGGAGTCACTTACCGCCATGACCAGCTCGAATGGATACTTGTATACTCGGACAGGAGACTGGTATTTTTGCACCATGTTCAAATTCAGAAACCACCAGGACAGAGTGAGCACAGAAGCTGGAAACGAAGAGTTACTGGTGAGGTGGCAGCTCCTTTCACACAAAGCATGGACACTGCTTACCAGGTGTTAGGCAGCCCCAGCCCTCAAAGTAAGAAACTGTTAGGATTATCAGCTAACCCAGGCAGGTTCCTGTCCACTACTGAGCACCCCAACCCACACTCAGCCCCTCTGAGAGCAAGCAGCACTTCCATGCGTCTCCCCATCCCCACTCCTTCAGAGGCAGCCTCAATGCCACCTACTCAAGCAGGCACACACATTTGCAATTCTTACATTCCCACGATTGTCCTCACACATTCTCTCCTCGACTTGCCACGGACATCCTGCCCTATGCCCACCCCCACCCCCAGTATTTTTGTGCCTGCGCTTTCATTTTCCTCCATGATACCCTGACACGTGCACCCTTCTGTACGTTTCACCTGCACCCCACTCCCACACAGGACAGCCCTTGTACATGCAGCGCAGAACTTTGCACAGGCACTCAGCTCCCTGCAGCAACTCCACACACGCGCACTCTATTCCCCCAGGTGCACACAAGTACGCACCCACACAAAGCTATTCAAGCGCGCATACATGCACAAGGCCCCGCTGCTCTCACCCTCAGAACTGCTGGAGACACAGCACAGTGCTCTGGCACCTGCTTGACCCGGGAGCTGAGCTCGCCAGATCCCCAGGAGGCGTCTTGTCCAGAGCGCAGAACCCAGGAGCTCAATAGCCTCATACACAAGCAGTGAGTGGCCTGGCCGGCAGAAGACGGACCAGAGCGTTGACAGACGTGCCGGCCTGGAGAGCTCCAGGACCCGGGACAGCGGGAGAGCTCGGTCTTGCCTGGCATCACCTCCACAAGATTATCTTGCTCCCTGATTGGTCTGGTTCTAACCCCGCCCCGGTCAAATTCTGCCCCCTTGTTTTACGCCTGCCCCTCATTTTTATTCATCCTTAGCTTGGTCACGCCTTCAGCTCTACCCTTGCTCCCTATTGGCCATGGCTCGAGAAGGCCCCACCCATGTTGACCCTGTCCACACTCACCCAGACTCAACAAAGACTCCGCCCCCAGCCCAATCTCCGCCCCCATGAAGACCCAGCCGCGCTCCCACCACCGGGTACATTTGATCCTGCCCAGAGTTACAGAGCGCGACAACCTTAGTCCACAGCAACCTCGCTCTGAGTAATGAGTAACCTCGTCTTCAACCTACTGCACCTGAACTTTTTTTTTTCGGTTCGGTTTGTTTTGAGGCGGAATTCACACTGTAGACCAGTCGCGGGCATAACTACCTCAACCTCCGGAGTGCTGGGATTACAGATGTGTGCCACCACATCCGGCTGACCCCTGGCCTTGAGCTCATTCTCCACCTGCTCTCGCCTCAAAGGCTGCAGGGGTCCAGCCCAAACCCTTCTGTACGCATTGTTTATTCACTCTTCACACCTTTACAGAGCGTCCACTAAAAGTTGGGTCCTCCGACGTTAAATAAATTAGGTAAACTGGAGAGACAGCTCAGCAGATAAAAGCAGGTACTAGTCTTCCAGAGGAACAGAGTTCGATTCCCAGCACCCAGGTCAAGCGGCTCACAACGTCCTGTAACCCCAGCCCCAGGGGAATCCAGCTGTCTGACCTCAACAGGTACCAGCATTCAGCTACATAAACATATACATAATTTAAAATAATAAAAGTAAATTTAAAAAAAATAAATAAGGTAATGCTTATAAATTGATAATGTAGACATGAAAGAGAGTGTCAAGGAGGAGACAGTAAGGAAGAGTCACCGTAGGCTTTTGTCTATTCTTCTACTTCAACCGCATCCTAACCCTGCCAGACTTTCCAGAGTGCCCAGGGACCAACTTCCCTCCCATCCGCCTTCCCTTGTCTCAGCCTATCATTTCACCCTGCGAGAGCAAAGGAAATGGCCCTGGTATTGTTGCCATCCGTTCGTCGTGGCATCCCAGGTAAGACCTCGCAAACAGCAAGTGCTAAGCGCTATGTTATAAAATACAGAACCAGAAGTCGAAATTTCCAGTGTTACCACAAGGTGGCAGCAAAAGACAACCCAAGTAGCCACAGGCTATTGTTCGGTCCCAGTTCTCAAGTGTTTTACCCTTCCTTGATTCCTTGAGGGGACTTTAGTGGTCTTCCCCAGGATCAGCATCATGACCTTAACACCGCCATCTGGTGTTTTCACAACCTCACAGTTAAATCACAATCTTCTCTGCCCCAAACCTTAGGGAAGATGTGACCGCGCTGGGAAAAGAGTGGGTGATGTGTTGATACAGGGAAGTCTGAGGAAAGGGGCGTGCCTTTGCGTTGACAGCCGAGCTCTGTCCTGCTCCAGCACAAGGGACACAAATTAACACCATCACTATCGCCACACACATGTATCCTAGCACGCTTCTGCTAATGATGCACACCGATTCATTTGTACATTCCACACATTCTGCTAAAGCCTTTCAAATATAAAAGCATTTAATCCCAAAACAGCTGCTGTCGAGAAGAAAGGGCTTAGAACTTGAGGGAGCTGGTGCAGGCAGAATACTGTGAACGAGTTAAATGCCACCAAATGGTCTACAATAAGATGGCTGATTGTATGTTCTACAAATTTCACCTCAACTAAAACAATAGCTAGCTGGAGAGCTGTGTTTGCCCGTCTCTGGTGAAGTTCCGGGTTCCATGCTCAGCACCACATGTAGCGCACCTGGAATATCAGCACTCAGAGATGGAAGCAGGAGGATCAGAAGTTCAAGGTCATCCTCAAGACATAACGACAGAGCAAGTTTGAAGTTACCATGGGCTACATGAGGCTGCCTCAAATAAATAAATAAATAAATAAATAAATAAATAAATAAATAAATAAATAAATAAATAAAGGCTTAGTGGTTAAGAGTGCTCGCTGCTCCTGCAGAGGACCCAAGGTCAATTCCCTGCAGCTACCCTCACACCTGCCTTTAACTCTAGCACCAAGCTAGAGTTAAAGGTACCCAGTGCTCCTTTCTGACTTCCAAGGATACCCACACACATGGCACACATATGGCACACACATCGCATGAACAGGTAGAAATAAATAAAACAAAAATAAATCTTTAAAATAAATAAGTAGAGGGGCTGGAGAGACAGCTCGGTGGTTAAAGAGCACTTTCCAGAGAACCTGGGTTCAGTACCCAGCAACTATATAATAGCTTATAGTGCTTCCAATTCCAGGGGCTCTGTGACCTTCACAGACATACCGGCAGGCCCATCACCAATGCACACAAAATAAAAGTAAATAAATAAAAATAAAATATAAATAAATAAGCAGGTATAAATCAGTAATGTGACGGCTCGGTGGGTAACGGCACTTACCAAGCAAGTTCTGGGGCGGGGCTCCTTAGTATGCATGTGAGTGCCAGGCAGGTGTGACAGCCATGTGTGCAGATAACAGAGATCCTTAAAGCAAGCTCACTAAAAGAATTAGTGAGTTTAGGATTTAAGTGAGAGACCTCACCTCAAAACGTAAGGTGGCAAGTGCTCAAAAAGACATCTAGATGGGTGTGGTGGCGCACGCCTTTAATCCCCAGCACTCAGGAGGCAAAGCCAGGCAGATCTCAGAGTTTGAGGCCAGCCTGGTCTACAGAGTGAGTTCAGGACAGCCAGGGCTACACTGAAAAAACCCCGTGTCTTAGTTAGGGTTACTATTGCTATGGTGAAACACCATGAACTAAAGCAAGATGAGGAGGAAAGGGTTTATTCAGCTCACATTTCCATATCACTGTTCATCGTCAAAGGAAGGCAGGGCAGGAACTCAGACAGGGCAGGAACCCAGAGGCAGGAGTTGTTGCAGAGGCCATGGAGGGATGCTGCTTACTGGCTTGCTCCTCATGGCTTGCTCAGCCTGCGTTCTTATAGAACTCAAGGACCGCCAGCCCAGAGGTGGCTCCACCCAGCATGGGCTGGGCCCTCCCCTATCAATCACTAAGAAAATACCTTATAGGCTTGCCTACAGCTTGATCTAACAGAGGCATTTTCTTAATTAAGGTTCCCTCCTCTCAGATGACTTTAGCTTATGTTGAATTGACATACAACTAGCCAGTAAACCCTGTCAGAAAAACAAAAAAAAAGAGAGTGGACACCTAGCCTCCATATGCGTTTGTACACGCAAGTGTCTGCATCCTCTCACACACGCATGTGTGCACACACATGTGCACACACACACAGAGTAAAATAAACTAGATGTAACATGAGAGTGCCCTCTGCAACCATCTCACTGTGTAACGCAGCAGCTCTCAGTGCATTCAAAAGGCTGTGTAACCAGAGTGGGGCTGTCTTCACAACTCATCCTCAGGAAGCTGTCTCTCCCCTCAGCCTGCCCCAGCCATGGCCCAGCTACCACTTCTGACAGATATCACATCTGCCCCTGATATCCTACACCTGTGCTTTCTCCAATTCTCAGCTCACAGCTCAAGGCCTCCTTGTTGGAGACCCTCTAGGGCCATCCAGGTCACAGTTGGGGCCCCTGTGCACAGTTGTTCCGGTTGTAACCTGCACAATATCACCCAGTATTCCTGGTCATTTTGAAGCCTTGATTAGGTAGGAGTAGGGACTAGAGGAGCTGATCCAGAGGCCTGCATAGTCAGGCCCTGCCCACTCTGATCCCTAGCCTTCTCTAAGTCTGTTCACTTCCATAAAGGCTTCTGGACTCCATTCAGAGTCACCTGTCAGTCAAAGGTCACATAAAAGCGAGAAAACTTTAAATAGTGGAGAAACCTCAGTATGGATGTGGGGACACACAGAACTGGGTGGCTCTGTAGGTAACATGGATGCTGTCATAGATCCACCCCCCACCCCGGGGTGAATTCTGCCCCTCTGTTCACAGGTCTGTGGTCATATTGTCCCCTCTTTCATTGCATTTCACTTTAAAATTTATTTTTTTATTTTAAATTTTGTGCACACATGAGGGCAAAAACTGGCCCAGAGACCATAGATGCCCTGGAACTGGAGTTGGAGGAGTCCTGGGGATTGAACCCGGGTCCTCTGAGAGCATCATCACGCACTCTTAAATGCTGAGCCATCTCTGTAATACTTGTGTCTTTTTCCCCTTTAGACAGTTTTGCTATACAGCCAAGGCTAGCCCTAATGTGAGATATCATAGATTTGGTCAAGAATTTTGTTTTGTTTTATCCGTAGCTGGGGATGGACCCCTAGGACCTCCCTCCAGGCTGCTGGACAAGTGTAGTGTCCCCAACCACCCTTCTTTCCTTTCTGTGACTGAGTCCCACTCCGCTGTGGACAGGCCTCATTCCACTCCCCTGTGGACAAGCATCTGAGCTTACAGTGTGGCTTTCACGGGTGGATAAAAAGCATGTCAATAATGTGGAGATAATCCAGACAGACAGCCTGCCAGAGAGAAGTCAAGTTTGGACCATGAAGCTAAGCTAGACTCCATTTCACACTCCTCTGCCTCAGCCTCCTGAGCTCCCGAAGCAGGAGGTGGGCACCATCGTGCCCAGCTCTTGGGTTTTGAAAACACCTCAAAGGGGACAGTGGCAGTGTTTTGGAAGTGTCTCTGCCCACACTGTCCCCTCAGGGTCCTGGTGGTCACTGATTACTTGCCTACCCTCTGGGTGAATATTTTGGAGGGTATCTATGGTGAAAGACAGGATGCAGAGAGGACATCCTCCTTACTCCTTACTCCCTACCTTCCTCAAGGCCCTTTCCCTGCTTGCCCCAGTGCTCCTGCTGGCCCAGACAAAGGATCCCTGCGGACTGGGGAAGGCACCCCATGCTGGTTCCTGGGCTGCTGTCATGGGTCGCAAACTCGTGGCTTGAAACACAACATAAATTCCAATCTCACAACCCCAGAGGCCTGGAAGCTGGGATGGACCCCACTGGGCTAAAGGTGGGTGTCAACTAGCCCATCCTTCTGCAGGCTCTGAAGGGAGCTGGTTTCTGGCCTCACCTGGACTCCAGGCCATCTGAAGAGAGAGGCTTCATGTGGGAAGAGAACAAACAAATAGAGCATACAATGTGGTTTTGCTGAGGCAAAGGGAAGGCTGGGCGTGTGCTACTGCACCCCAAACAGGAACAAGACTCAGCCTGCCCTGGGGTCCCCTCCCTCTACCCTCTCCTCACCATGTTGAGAACATGGTGAGGGAGGGGATTCCATTCCTCCCAGCCGCACCTGGAGCGATCCAGGGAAGGAGAAAGACAACTAACACCCTATCTCTCAGGATCAGTGGGGAACGGGAGACCTAGGCACCGACTTTCACCTCCATGTCCCTAGGGAAGACACTTCCTTAAGTGCTGAGGGGGCCAGGCAGGCACTGGGCATTAGGAAGTTGCCAAGAAAGGAATAGCACATCTGGGTCCTGGGTTCAGAGAGAAACAAGGAGCCTGCCGATGTGGCGCATCAGACGGCACTGAGCACTTGACAGGGGCTGTAAAAGGCAGGATGAAGGTAAGCCTGAGTGCTGTGAGCTGGCAGAGACTGAGGAGGCGCAAAGGCCCTGAGGTATACTCAATGGGAGGCCATCAGTATGGGAGGCAGCAGAGGAGAATGGGCTGTTCAGAGGCTAATTCAAAATATATATATAAAATAAGTAAATGCATATATTTTAAATTGTAATTTATTTTTTATTTTTATGTATTTACTTATTTAGTTTGAGACGGGGTCTTACTATATGTCTCTGGTTGTTCTGGAACTCACTATGTAGGCTGGCCATGAACTCACAAAGATCTACCTGCCCCTGGCTCCCTAGTGCTAGGATTAAAAGTATGAGCCACTATGCCTGGCTATAAATAAATAAATATTTTTAAAAGGCTGAGGATGTAGCTCAGAAGGATTCTTGTATTCATGCAATCCTGTGTTCAGTCCTCAGAATTGGAAAGAAAATAATCCCAGCAGGGAGTGTCTGGCAGATCCAGGATCACCCCAGCATCTCCAGGGAAGCTCCTGAACTTTCCAAGAGCGGCAGGGGCGGGCTCTTGGCCAGCCCACGGGAAAGGATGGGGCGGAGACCCAAGGCTGGGAGGAGGGAACTTTGTTCAGAGCAGGGTTGGGGGGGCGCGGGGGGGGGGAGCGTTGATTTATCAGTCTGGGCCCTCAGCCCAGGCTTGGGATTAAATTTGAGTCTGTGACCCGAGAACGACTGAGAGAGCAGCGGATGAGAGCTTGGCCACTGGGTCCCAGGCTGGAATGTTTGAGCTCAGCACAGCGGGGACAAAGGTCAGGGGAGACCTCATGGGCAGATCATGGCAGATTGGCAGGCATATTTTAATGGCATCTGCTCACACTTCATCACAGGCTTCCTTTCTTGTGACGTCATATTCCCCACATTCTCAGCCTGCAAAACTGTGTTTCAACTGTGGAGGCCGCTCACCTGCTCGCTTATCGGCACTCCTCAACTGGTTGGCACTTGAGTGCTCTCTCTGTCTCTCTGTCTCTCTGTCTCTCTGTCTCTCTCCCTCCCTTCCTTTCTCTCTCCTCCTCCTCTTCCTCCCTCTTCTCCTCTCCTTCCTCCTCTTCTCTTTTTTTCTTTTTTAAAGTGGTGGGCTAGGAACACAGCTCAGTCAGTAAAATATAGGTTGTGCAAGCATGAGGACCTGATTTAAAACTTGGAACTGGGGCTGGAGATGCCTTAGCAGTTAAGAGCAATATGTGTTTCTCCAGAGGATCCAGGTTCATTTCCCAGTACCCTCGGGGCAGCTCAAAATTGATTGAGACCCCTGTTCCAGTGACCAGGCACCTTCTTTTGTACCAGACACACATGTGGTATACGAAAACATACACAGCCAAACACTTGTTCACTTAAACTAAAAAAATACAGCACATTTTAAACTATTTTGGGGCACACTCACAGTTCCAGTACTGGGAAACAAAGACAGGCAGATCCTTATGAACTCCCTGGCTAGATTGTCTACCCAAATCTCTCCAACCAGGTCAAAGTGAGAAACCCTATCTCAAACAAAATAAAACAAAACACCCCCCAAAGAAAAAAAAACAAACAACAACAAAACCAAAAAGCTTGGAAAGCAGAGGCAGGCAGATCTCTGAGTTTGAGGCCAGCCTGATCTACAGAGTGAATTCTAGGACAGCCAAGGCTACACAGAGAAACTCTGTCTCCAAAAACAAACAAACAAAACAAACAAACAAAAAACAAAACAAAGAAACAAAAGCTAACTGAACCAAGGTAGACAGTGCCTGAGGAACACCTCAGGTTACCTCCACATGCACATGTGCACCCATGTGTACGTATGCGCACAAACACACCAGAGCATGTAACAGCACAAACACAGAGAAGAACCATGTGACTGCCCATTCCATCATCTCCTGCACATGGATGTGCCTCGCTCGATGTCATAACTCCTGGTCTGGACATACAGCAGGTGCTACCCACATGGACCATTGCACATGAAGGATGCACTAGGACCCCTGGGTACACTTCCCCTCCCCAGCAACAGGTGGGAAAAAGCCTGGTTGCCATGGAAACATCAGTAATGCAGGAGGACGTGGGAGACCTTGAGGTGCTTATAACTGAGGTTCTTCCTTCCTCTCCACCCTCAGTCTCAAGTCTAACCAGTTTCCCCAGAGTGTTCCAGCTCCCCTTCCCCCTCCTCACACTCAGTAGTGTCTGTGTGCAATGTCCTGTGTGCAATGTCTGCTGGGCTGCTCCGTTTGGGGACCTTGAGCTTACTTCATCTCTTATCCTCACTCTGCTTCTCCACAGTAGAGGGCTCCACCTTGATATCACGTACTCAGGAGCTGGAACTTCACCTGTCAAATAATAGCTGCTCAATAAATATCGGATGATGTGATGCGTTGGGGATGTGGCTCAGGTGATGGAATGCTGACCTGCATGAGCAAATCCCAGGTGCCATCCCCAGTGCCACACAAACTAGGCATGCTTGTAATTCCAGTACTTAGAAGGTAGGGGCAGGAGGATTGGAAATTCAAGGTCACCGTCAGCTGTAGAATGAGCTTGAGGCTAGCCTGGCCTACAAAGGGAGCTTAAGGCTGCATGAGATCCTGCCTATAAATATGTCAATATTGAACAGATGGATGGACGGATGGATGAAGAAAGAAACTACTCTGTCTAAACTACTAAATTATGTCTTTCCAACATAATTCTGACTGAGGACTACTAACTCTTGCACAGTGCTCTGGGGATCAACCCTGGGCTCACACTCACTCACTCACTCAGTGAGAATACCAATCACACAGTCTTTGTCCAGCAAGTGGTTAAAGCAGTTGGAACGAAGGGCTGGTATAGCACCTAGTCCTGAGTCTCCAGGGACTTGAGCAGCATGTCGGGTTCAAACAGCTATAGCTGAAAAACACAGCGAGCAGTGGCCCTCCATCATTTCCATCAGGGTTAGGCAGCTGGGTGCTCTGGTCAGGCTCGTCAGGTCATCGCTGTGAGGATTCGTTTTGCATTATCTACGTTTGTTTTATGTCTTCATCGAGTCTATGGAGTTTTTATCAGTGTGCTCCCATTTTGCAGATGTGAAAAACCGGGGTTCAGAGAGTTGGAGATACTTGCTCAGGGTCACACCACAAGGAAATGAAAGAATTCAGACTGGACATCTCAGCTCCCAAGTTCTTCTCATTTAACAGAGAAGGGCCAAGTACCTCCCCAAAGTCACACAGCTGAGGCCATGGGCTAAGCTGGCTTTTGAACCCAGAAGGGCTTCAAGCTAATACCTGGTTTGGTTTCTTGTTCTGCCCCTTGTAGCCTGACTCATCTTGGGCACTGGAGGGAACAAGGCCCTGACCTTCTGACCTGACCAGCCCCAGGGTCATTCACACCCTAGACACTTGCCCAAGAATGCAACTGTACTGGTCTGTTCTGCATGAGCCTGGCACGGCCCAGAAGGGGAGGAGCAGGCAGCAGGCAGGAAGAAGCAGCTGGGCGTGGATGGGAGGCTGGGCAGTCTGCCCTGCAGGATGCTGTGCCTGGCAGGGCCTGTTGAGCCCCACCTAGAGCCACTCTGCCCTGATGGGGTGACTTCCTTGCAGAGAAGCCCTCTTGGTGAGTGTGAGAGGCTCAAGGATAGCCCTACAGTGGGATGTCTGAGCTTCAGAGTCACACTTCTGTGGCCAGGCAATATAGGGAGAGGGCCAGGGCCCTGGGGGTCAGAGCAATCACTATAGTGGGAGTTACATAGTAGGAGTTGTCTCCATATTTTGGCAACATACACAACTACACAGGTGCATACCTGAGTCTAGGGAGGGTAGCAGGGATTCATGGGAGCCTGCCTTCCTGGAGTGACCACAGGGTGGGGTACCTATCGGACAGGAGCAGGCTGCCAGAGGCCCCAGTGGGTGAGGACCTGAAGTGACTCTAGGGGTGACTCAGGAGCAAGAGACTCAGTGAGTCACCTTGGACCCTCTTCTGTGCCTGCTTTCAGAGCTCAGCTTCCCCTCTTGCCAAAGATGAACTATGGGGAGCTCGGAGAGCCCCAGCTCAGGGGTAGGTATGAGTCAGCCCATGTGAGCTGGAGGGCCAGCTTGATTTTCCATCCCAAGAATTGTTCTGAAAGAAAAGTAAATATATGTTACACAATAGAGGGTGAAGCCGGGCCAGCCCCCTCCTGCACTGTGTGAGTGGGGGGGCGGTCTACACCCAGAGCTCTGAACCCATCCATTGGCTCTGGCTATCTCCCATGTATTAGGTGAAACAGGGTAGTTAAACTACCTGCAAGATCACACAGCCAGGACTCAATCCCAGGCTAGCTTTTACCTGCATTTCCCATAAAGTCCCAAGCCTCTTGCTTCAGTGTTCCAGAGGGTAGCTACTTACTGAAAAGCATTTTCATCTGGCTGGTTATCTCAGAGGGTAGAGTGTGGCACTGATAAGACTCTCAGCTACAATCCCAGGAAAAGAAACGTGAATGTGAATGTAGGGCCTCCCAGGTGCCTGGAAAGCCGAACACCACTGAGCTCCGCCCCCAGCTCTTTCAATTTTTGTTTGGTGACAGGGTCTTATTAAGTCACTTGGGTTAGCCTTGATAAGTTACTTGGGCTAGCCTTGAACTTATTCTGGAGCTGAGGCAGGCCTTAAAGTTTTATTCCCCCTGCCTCAGCCTCAGCTGAAGTGTCAGGTCTATGCCACAATGCCTGTCAGGAATCTATATACGTAAGTAAGATTCTTTGGGTGATGGTAGAGCCGTATTAGAGATGTGAAGGGTAGGTCTGGGCCTCCACCCTGGGAGGAGAAGGCTCCATCCTGGTCCTGTAAGCAGGGACCTCTGTTTCAGGGCTGAGAGAATGCTGTTCTTCCTGTTTCAAACTGGTTCAAAGTGAGGGAGCCTGGAGTGTACATTCCTCTCCAACTTCTGGGGAAACACTGAGTACAGGGAGGGTGCGGGTGACCCTTGCAACAATGAAACAGCTCTCGTTCCAGCTTTGGAAAGAGACAAGTATGGGAGGCCAAGGGTCACTGGTTGCTGGGCACTGCACAGCCCTGCAGGTTCCTCCTCAGTGAGGTTCAACCATCCAGTAACAAGAACCTAGCAAGCCTCCTGCTGGCCTCCCCGCCCCCGCCGCAGCAGAGGGGATGACTCACTTGGCAGAAGACAGCTTGGCAGTGCTGAACTAACCCCATCTGGCTCCCAGAGGATGTACAAGTGAGAGCAGATCCCCGACCCCATCCTGCCTGCCCACAGCTGTATGTGGGACACATGTGCATACACACGTGCACACATACCCATGCGTGCACACACAGCTGCACCAGCCCTGGGCTGACTATCTTAGAACATGGAGTGAGAAAGTGGCTGAGGGCCAAGTGGAATTCCTCCCTTCATCTGTTAATTCCCTCCAACACTCCTGGGTCGGGCCCAGCTGAGTCAATGGGCACCAAGCCCAGTTACCCTGAGCCTGGGACTGGAAGCTCTGGTGGGTAGAGATAGGTTGTCCAGAGTTTGGGCACTTGCAACTGATGGCCGCAGACCAGTCAGGCACTGTGGCTTTCAGATGACTCCCTTCCCAAGAGAAAAGGCCAAGATATCAAGCCCCTCCTAGGCAGGGAGTCTGAGGGCTTCACCTCACAAGGAGTACTCAGAACGGATCATCGGATCATCGGGAGTGAGATCCGAAGATATCAGTGTTGGTATTCTGCAGTGCCCTGAGCTGACTGGCCTGGAGCTCCTGGTCCATGCCACTTCCCCAACGCCATTTCACACTCACCCAGGAATTGTTGAGAAAAGGATTTGAGTGTTTGCAGTTTTATTCAGGGCTGTCACTGGCATCCAGTGTGTTTACAGCCTGTAGCAAACACATCTCTGTTTTCACCGAGCTCTGTCTAATCACAACCAGGCTGTGCTAGAGGCCCACTATGAAGGATCTCATGCCATGGTGGTGACTCTACCTTTATATCCACTTCACAGATGGGGAAAACTGAGGCCAGAGAGGCAAAAGGACCCACTCATTGTTCCCCACAGCTGAAAAGAGACAGAGGAAAGATCCAAACACCAATCTATCCTGGCTGTGTCCCCATCTTCCCCAGGGAAGAGTCTCATTCTTCCTCAGGAGTAAAGAACAGTTTCTCATGGATCCTTCCAGAAGCCTTCCATGTATGCAAAGGCACATTGTACAGGTATTCCTGCCCGCCAACTCTGAGGTGCAGTACTTCTTTTCTTAACCTCTAAAGTTATTTACATCACACACACACACACACACACACACACACACACACACACGTATGTATGTATATATGTGTGTGTGTGTATAATATTGTGTGTGCGTGTGTGTGGGTATGTGCATGGGTATGTGCACGTGAAAGCAGATGCCCGAGGAGTCCAGAAGAAGACTTCAAGTCCCCTGGTGCTGGAGCTGTTTAACAGGTTCTGGGAACTAACAGGGTCTTCTCAAGAGTAGTGTGTTCTCTTAGCTACTGAGCCACCCCCTGAACACCAAGCTCCTTATTTTAAACCCGTGGGACAGAGACTGAAGTCAGATAGCCGAGCTTGGAGTCTCTTAATGGTGTGAGAAGTCCCACAGCTGTCTGTCTCTTTCCACTCTCAAGATCTCGTCTCCCCTACTTGAAGTCTAAGCCTTTGGGCTGTCTCTAGAGTCTCTCCAGCGCCTCTTCCCAGATGAGCTCCCACCCCACCCCCACCCTCCACCCCCAAAGCCAAGGTGGCACTGAGTCCTCTCAGCTGTCTGTTTTCCACTCTAACTCCTACCCAGACTCAGTTTTCCATTAGCCAACAAAACCTGAGCTGTGTTCCTTGCTGCAGCTCCTGAGATGGAGATACGGATCCCAATGGGGAAAGGCTCCATGTTTCCAACAGCCTCTACCTCTGCCTCACTCCAGGACATGCGGGCAGGATTATGCAACATTGCTATTCTCAGCCAGAACTAAAGATTTTATGATCCACCATGAAGTCTCTATCATGCCAAGGCCTGGGGTTACGAACGTTTCAAGGGATGTTTATGTCCTCCCCAGCTGCTTCCTGCTTGTTTGAGTTGCCACCGTGTGCCAAGCTCTTTGGTGAATTAGCTACAGGAATCTCCTATACCCTTCCGGATTGGGGGCGGGGGGGGGTCATCGTTATCTTCCCTTGGCCAAGGAGGAAACTGAGGCAGAGGGCAGTAAGCCAAATCAATCTCAGAGACGTCCTAACTGACCATAGGTGGGCATAAGAATCGAATTCGGTCGCATGCTGTGGCTGTGGCCATCGCCAATCCCGATGCCTCCACCTTGAGTGTGATTTGTTGACCTTGCAGGGAGCAGAGACCCCACTATCACTTTGGGTCTCTCACACCTGTCTGAGGTTCCACCTGTGGGTCATCACAAAAGAAGTGTCATGGTGTCTTGGGATTGCCCAGGTAAACCCTTCAGCCAGGGGGCGCGCCAGGCTCTATGTGCACTATGGGAGCGGCCTCGAGGCCTGGCGCAGGTGGCCAGGTCGTCCAGGTTCTGGCGACAGACTGCGCAGCCTCTGCAGTACCGGGCAACGGGGGCGGTGTCCGGCAGGGATCCAGGGAGCGCGTCCGAAGCCCCGCCTTCAAGGTAAGCGCCACCTTCCCGGGGTGCGGCAGGCAAGCAAGTGGCCGGCGATCGCCCCGCCCTGTTCCTGTAGTGACCCAGAGCCGCGGCCCTCCGCACACGGGGCTCCGCGCGCCGCTGCCGCCTCCGCCGCCGCCTTTCACCTGCGCCCGCCGCCCGCTTTCGGTGCGCGCCGGGCCCGTCGCCGCATTCCAGATCCCTCCGTCCCAAGCGCCACCATGCACTCGCTCTTCAGGAAGAAAAACAAAGGCAAATACAGCCCAACGGTGCAGACGCGGAGGTGAGGGGGCGTCCTAGGCTAAGATGAGGGAGACAGAGAGCTGAGCCAGGAGTCGGGGATGCGTGGGGACGCTGTGCGGAGGTTCCTCTGTAACTGGAAAGTTCTGCTCTGCTGGAATGGGACCGGTGAGGGGACTCCAAAAGTGACAGGAGGGACTCTAGAGTCCCATGGTGCGTTACTTTGGGGCTCTAGATGGTGGGGACTTGAGTAAGAAGTACAAGGCACTGACTGTCCACTAAGCTGTGGGGTCGTCCTGAACCTGGAATCTTGGTCATGAAACGTTGTGTTTCCACCATGGGACTAGGAAAATAAGTTGTGTGTAGGATGATCCCCTGCGGGAATTGTAGACCGCGCAGGTGCTGCTGCTGGCATTGGGCTGAGAGATGTGGTGGCTCCGAGGGTGAGCCACCTGTCCCCAGCTGCACCTGCCTGCCTGCCCTGGAGCACTCGGAGGCCGCGGGGGGCGGTGGTCCTGGGCCCTGGGGGCTCATGCTAAAACATTTTCGGGCTCTTTAGACTCCCGCTCAGCCCGGATGGGTGAGGACAGGCCAATTTCTCACTGCGTGATTTCTCAGGGGTGTGGCTCCTGGCGCTTCCCCACCCCCCACCCCCCATCCCCGAAACTGGCCGCGTCTGCGATCCCTGGGTTCTCAGGACCGCCCGAGAAGCGAATGACATGTCTTGATGTGTCTGGATGAAGAGACAGCCCACGTCGGTTTTGATAAGCCTAATGTATTCATTCGCTTAATAACCGGTTTGGGGGAGACTGGTGAAGTTGCTGAGATTGAGGGAGGGGTGGAATTCGTTCCTCTGTCTTGACACCCCTATAGGGGAGAGACTCAACACCTTGCTGCGCTCCTCCACTGGTTCAGGAACAGTCCTCCCTGCTCCCCAGATTCCAGTTGGAGGCAAGACAGGAGAGTCTGGACCCAGAGCGTTCCCACTGACTGTTTCTGCCTTTCAACCCAGACCCACCTACTGAGGCAGGCGCCCTGGGCTGTGGCCTGCATATTCTTATGCTTTCAGAAATTCTGCTTTCCTATAGTCTCACTGACAGGGCTATTTGAAACTCAGCTAATTTCTTGGCTTGTTCTGAGGTCCCCTCCCCTCGCCTGCCGTCTCCTCATCAACCCTGTCTTTCAGTCTTTCACAACCCCAGAGGCTGGGCAGGGCCCTTCGTACTGTTCCTCTGTGACTGATCCAGCTGGCTGTCAGAGCCAGTTGGGGTCCCATCCAGTCCTTGGGCTGCTCTCTTGAGTATTGCACAATCGGACACTCCGTGCCAGTCCCACAAGGGGTCAGGCCCCTGTGGTCTTCACCAGGAGGAGAGTCACACATCCCAGGAGCTGGGCCAGGTCCCACCCCCACACTCCCAGCCCTCCAGCCTGGAAGGCCTGGGCTTGAACCTAACAGCAAAGGAAAGAGAACCGGGAAGGGAAGAGCCTTTCCAGCCACAGGGACTCTGAGAACCTGGTGGCTAAGCACCAGTCCTGCCTTCCTCCTGGTCTAGGCAGCCCCACTTAGTCTTTGCCTGGCAGGTTTGGCCATGCACCTCAGCTTAGAGGTTCTCTTGCCACCCAGCCCTGAGTAGAGACCAGACACTTCTCCTCATGGTTTTCTAGCCCGGGGTGCCCTATGTCCCCACCCCCTTGCTAGAGGACTAGCTCCTACCAAACTGTGAGGTAGGGCAGCCTAGTGCCTATTCCTCTCTCTCCACCCCCCTCCTCTTTCTTTCTCTCTCCCAAGACTTTTGCTATGTAGCTCAGGTTTACCTTGAAACCACTGTGTAACTCAGCCCAGCCTTAAACTCCATCCTCCTGCCTCAGCCTCCCCAGAGCTGGGGATTGCAAAAAACCCTGCAGCACTGGCTTATGCCCAGCTAGCCTTGTAGCAAGCGCTGTGTGTGTGTGTGTGTGTGTGTGTGTGTGTGTGTGTGTGTGTGTGTGTGT
>JANHMN010000002.1:84689051-84802039 GCA_030674055.1 Rhabdomys pumilio | reverse complement strand
TGTGTGTGTGTGTGTGTGTGTGTGTGTGTGTGTGTGTGTGTGTGTGTCCTTACTGTTCTCAACCGTGGTTGCTGGTCTCCATAGTTATCCCTGCAATCTGAGTTCTCCGTGGCTCCTCTGTTTCTGTCTGAGGGAAAGTACAGTCCTGGGGGGAGGAGACCATAGGGGAAGAGAGGAAGGAACTCACGTCCAGGGAGCAGAAGTCTTACTGCTCATCCTGGTTTTGCTACACTGGTGTGAAGCTCTGAGCCTCAGTTTCCCTGCCTGCCAAGTATTCCAGTGGAGTAAAGGGCTGGAGAAGCAAAATCCCAGCACACCAGAAGTAACCAAACAAGGGTTATTAGTGCCTTCCCAAGCTCAGGGGACCCTGCAGCCCTGAGTCAGAACCTTTATGCCCAGGCATCCAGAGAACAGAGATGCTCCCTCCCTGTTTGTCTGTCTTTTAGCAGATGACACGGGTTGAGGGGTTCTGGGCAGGGTGTGAACCCTGCTGCTCCTGTCACCCTAGTTCCTAATGACAGGTGTGGAAGTTGGTGTTCACACCTGAGCTAATGACAGGGCCAGGCTTGCTGGTGCAGGACTAAGGGTAGCATCCAGACTAACAGGAAGGTACTGTAGGGTACATGCTCTCGCCCTGTTGGCTGTGCAACTTTAGTAGGCGTTCTTGACCTCTCTGAGACACTTTCTCGCCTGGAATGGGGATAACAGGGTGTCTGCCTGTGAGTATTGTCTAAGGAGGAAACGAAGTAACCCAGAGAAAAGGGTGAGAAGCAGAGAGACCACCAACATATGAGGATGGTGATGATGATGATGATGATGATGATGATGGTGATGATGAAGATGAAGAACAAATGCAGGGGTGTGTGGTGCCTGGGGATGTAGATCAGTTGGTAGAGTACTTTTCTGGCATCCATGAAGCCCTAGGTTTGATTCCCAGAACTATGTAAAAACAGGCATGGTGGTACATGCCTGTCAACCCGGCACTTGGGATGTGGAAGCAGGCAGGTCAGAAGTTCGAGACCATTCCTGCTTACACAGAGGGACTGAAGCCAGCCTAAGCTGCATGAGACCCTGTGTAAACAGAAACACAGGGATGTGGAGGATGCACCTGCTGTAATTCCAGGAACAACCTGGGATATTCCCGTAGGCAGAGCAAAGCGGAGAGAGGAGACCTTGACAGTTGCTGACGTCATGCAGGGAGATAAGATGACATTAAGCTTAAACATAGGTATGACCATGTGACTGATGGGTCAGAACGGTCCTCCAGCCTACCCACTCTGTTTTCTGGAATGGTGTGTGTGAGGCTGTCAGATCAGAGTGCATCAGGGAAGTCTTCCTGGGAAAGGTGTCTGAGTGAAGCACTTAAGACCCGGCTTTGGGGTCCCACTGAATCCAAAGACAAATGCTTGACCTCGATGAGCTATCTCCGTGAGTTCCAAACCAGCCAGGTCTACATCACAGAAAGATCCTGTCTAAAATGTTAAATGGGACTAATCTCACATGCCCACCTCCAGTCATGTCCCCCACAGCCTGACCATCATACCCTCTCCCTGCCCCGTTCAGTCTGTTTGCAAGAAGACTGTCTTAGTTACTCACTGTGTGGTAAAATGCCTGACAGATGCTACTTAAGGGAGGAAGGATTTACCTCGCAGTTCTAAGACACACTCTGTCTGCAGGGAGGCAATGGTGGCCGGAGCATGAGGCAGCTGGGCACCCTGCACCCTCCGTGTGAAGACTTGGATGGATGCTGGTGCTCTGCTCACCGTCTCCTTTTTCTTCTGGGAGAGGAGACCTTTCAGGTCTGGGAACCTCCCCTGCCCCCATGGGTTAGTGCTGACTGTATTTAACATGGGTCTTCCCATCTCAGCTAACCCAGTCTAGAAACTCCTTGCCAGGTATGCCCAAAAGTTTGTCTCAAAATGATGCTAGATTTTATCAACTTTACAATCAAGAGTAACCATCACGAATGGCCCTGCCCCAGTGGGAGGAGCCTGTGTGCAGGGAGGGGACTAGCAAGAAGAATATCTTAGGGCATCCTGACCATCTTGGTATCTAAGAGTAGTGTTTGATGTCTACTGGCCATGAGTTCAAGTCCCATGTCTGTCTCCTGAGCTGTGTGACTTTGAAGAGATCACTTGGTATCTCTGAACCTCAGTTTCATCATCTGAGTAACAGGAGCAGTGTTACAACCCCCACTCAGACCAACTGCTGGGTGGAGCAGCAAAGTGACTGCATGATAGGCCCAGCTCTGGATCAGTGTCAAAGGAGGTAACCATCACACACTGCTAAGAGGGTCACGGTTGGTCCTAAGTCTAGAAGCCTGCCAGGCAGCAGACTCAAGTAGGCTATGCCCACACCCACTGATGCATAACAGCTGGAAGGAGAGTGATTTAAGAGAGGGCCTGTCAGCAAAACATACCACCCTCCGAGAACCTGGATGTCTTGTGTACAGTGAACTGCCCAACACTTCCCTGAACCTGCCAAAGAAGGGCTACGTGACTGGAATATGGTAAGGTATCATTCTGACCCACTAGATGGGCTGGGTTCCACATCCCAGAGGTGAACACTGCAGCTGAACGTAGAAGTAACCACTTGGGCTCACAAGAGGCCTCTACTGGGGTCCAGGGTTTCTGGAGGAGGAATCCCACTCCCACGGCTGAGGACGGTGGCAGCCCAGTCTAGAGACTCTTCAGCCAGGAGGGCCAAATGTTGACTCTAGGCCTTCAGACTCTATCACTGCCGATGTCCTATTTTAAATTAATTACTTAATCTATTTATGTGTAGGGTTGTGTGTGAGGGGTGTATTTTGGCAGGGTCTCAACTTACTATGTAGTCTAAGGTATCCTTGAACTCACCATTTATCCCAGGCTGGTTTCAAACTCACCATATAGCCCAGGCTGACCCCCGATTAACTAAATAGCCCAGATTAGCTTTGAACTCCTGACAGTTCTTCTGCTTAAGCTTGCCATGTGTTGATATTGCCTTTAGGAGCCACCACATCCCAGTCTGGCCAGCTCTCTGTGCAAAACGTTTTGGCAGATGAAGAAATCTAGACCAGAGTTGGGCTCAGCCTATGAAAAGCACTCTAAAGACCTAGGCACTGTCAAGGACCAGCCTTGGGAGAGAGAGACAGGGAAGCATGGTTCAGCCAACACCCTATCAGTGCTGGTTACTACCCAAAGCTGAGGGGATGGGAATCAGGCACTCCCAGGGTACATACAGCAACCCCCCTGTAGGCAGTTTGGGACCTCCCTGGAACCGTCTGTGCCCTCCTGCCTGCCTCAGCCTGTCTAGGCAACCAGAAGAGGAAACTGGCCTTAGGGCTTTGTTCTTTCTGCTTTTTTAGTCTCAGTCTTCTAAGCCTGAGGGGCCTCCGGTTGCCCAGTTCTCCTTTAAATGGGTCCCCATTGCTGCCTCTAGAACTCATAGCCCAAAGGGCCTTTTGGGGCCTGGATGCCTGCAACTGGCCCTTGGCCATTCCTGTTTTAACCCAATAGATGGTCCGTCTCCCTGCTGCAGGCATGACCACTGCTGCATGTGATGACAATGTTCCTGACAGTTTAACTTTTCTGGAACCCTGGAAAACACCACCTTGCACAGGATGAGTGCCTCTCCTGTTTCCATGCTGCTCCCAGCCACAAGGCGTTTGCCCAGGCTGTGCCTCCTGCCTGAAGCGCCCCTTCCCTTCTTCCTGATTTACTTGGGTTCCCAGGAGGAGCCTTTGAAAGCCTCTGTATTGGGACACACCCATTCTCACTTTGTCTCAAGTAAATCAGTCTTGTCTTGTTGTCCTTTGGGTTTGTGTGGTAGCCTATTGGACCATGAATGAAAGAACAGGGGCAGCCATGGGATCAGAGGCTAGGGAAAGGAAGTGAGCAGACAAGGGTAGAGTTCTGTCTGGGAAAGGGACTAAGAAGTCTGAGCAGAGTGCCCCACCCCCATTCAGTCTCTGACCTGGACTAGGGAGGGGGCAGAGCAAACGACAGGGTAACAGTGAAGAGCACTAGGTACTGAAATATAAGAAGGAGGAAGAGATGGGGCATCTAAGCAGAGCCCAAGGGCTGTCGGGAGATGGACCGATAAAGATCATTGTAGAAGGTATTTTAAGAGACACATTGTATTCTCATGGGGATACAATTTGCTGAGCAGGCAAAGCACGTGGATGAAAGCTGAGAAAGAATGTTAGGAGATTTTAAAATGCACAAACAGCAGCAGGTGTGGTGATGCTGGCCTGCAATCCCAGCACCAGGGAGGCTAAGGCAAGATTGTGAGCTCAGGGCCAATCTAGGCCACATAATGAGACCTTATCTTAAAACAAAAGCAACTAACAACAGCAAGGGAAAAAAAAAAGAGAAAAAGAAAGTTTATCGCTAACATCTGGATGTAGACAAAGAGATGTATTAAAAATATAAATGGTGGGCTAGAGAGATGGCTCAGCAGTTAAGAGCACATGTTACTATTACCGAAGACCTGGGTTCAGTTCTTAGTACCACATGGTGGTTCATAACCTTATGCAAATCCAGTTCCAGGAAGTTCAACCCCTTTTCTGGCCTTTTTAAGCACCAAGTACACTTGTAGTGTGTTAGATGTACATGCAAGCAAAACACCCACACACATAAAAATAATAAATGTCAAACTAAATAAAATTATATACTCTTAAGAAGGGGACTGGAAAATGATTGATATAAATGACCTTTTATTTCTTGTTAAAGAGAATCTGTAGTGAATCTGACCATGAAAGGACACCCACTAAGTCCTGGTGGCAGACACAGGGGTGACCACTTCTTTTTGACACTATTCTGCTAGCTCAACTGGGTCATGGTGATTTAACTCTAACTCGGAATGACCCTCTAATGGCCAGAAACACATAGTCAGCTTGAGCCCTGTCAATACCATAGGAACCTTCAAGACTAGATTCATGACTTGACCTTTGTGTGTCTGTAGTGAGAACTGGAGGCCTGGAAGCCAGGAGGTGGTTGGCCTTCCCTGGGCAGAAACAGTCTAGGCCTTAAATATAGAGCAGGAATTACTGCCCCAACAACCTACACGGTGTAGGGTTGACTTCCCCAGGATTAATAACTGGGTGTGGGGGAATTGACTGTCTAATTACTACAGAAGTTTCTAATAGGGAAAGTATCGGTCAATTGGCTAATCAATCTGGTATTTATTGAACACCACCTGTATGTGGCTTTCTCTTAGGATTTCCTTCTGGTGGAGACTTGGGATTTCTCTCCCATTCCTGTGGCTCAGCTTTAACAGTTGCTGGGTTTCAGTTCCTTGTTCCCAGCCCTGGCTGTATTTCAGAATACAGGATATATCTTATCTCAGGCTAATTAAATCAGAACCTTTAGAGGCAATTGCTTCTGTTCCTGGGCTGTGCAGTCAGGAGTAACCATAGAAGTGATATTAATTCATGCTCTGTCCTGTTTTTAGAGGTGTGTAGATTATACTTCCTTTTTCAGTGGCAGCTTCCTGGAATGTCACCTTCTGTTCTTTAAGCTCATCTTTCCTGTATCACATAGTTGTAGGTATGTCTTCAAATGTCATACAAGCCAGGCTTGTGGTGCATACCTTTAATCCCAATACTTGAAAGACAGACACGAGTGGATTTCTGTGAGTTCCAGGGAGGGATATCTATCTTTGAACAGATAGGACGTCAAGTAGCTCAGGCTGGCCTTGAACTTTCGATATAGGTAAAGACTACCTTGTACTCCTGATCCTCCTTCCTCCATCTCCCAGATGCTGAGATTACAACCTTGAAATATCATACCCAAATTATGAAGGCTGAGAACTGAAACCACCAGGCTTTATGCATGCCAGTCAAGCACTCTACTAACTTGAACTAGATCCCTAGTCCCTTAATTGGCGAGTTTAACTCAGTTATGTTTATTATAGTGACCAATGTGTTTGGACCCACTCTGCTGCTTTGCCATTTATAGTGCTTCCATTTTTTATTTCTTTGTTCTTTATTTGCTTTTTTTTAATTGGACTGAGTTATATATTCCACAATTAAATTTAGATCAGAAGAGCACCTGTAATCCTAGCACTCAAGTGGCTGAAAGCAGAGGTTTGCAAATTCAAGATCAGCCTGGTCTACAATAGAAAGACTGTTTCTCCAAACAAACAAGCAAACAAACGAACAAGTTGGATTAGGAGACCTGAATAGGAACTAATGAGGCTGAAAATACCCTGACCTAGGTAATCTTCCTAATTATAACCATTGGGGTGTTTTCTTAACCCTCCCTAATAACCTATAAAGTTTAGAACAATAAAGATTTACTCATCTTTAGGGTGGGCCCTTCTGTAACCCTTAATTCCAAGGCTTGCATAAGGTTGGGGCTCAGGATATAGGCATTAATTGGACCAGGCATTTTATGGTCTGTGGATAGCTCATATCTCCAGGGGCTTATGGTCAAAGTCCTGTCCCCAGGGTCTGTGACAGGGGAAGGGAGATGTTAAGGAGTTGGAGGGTAGAAGTGAAATGTATTGAGCTGTTATTGAATGTCTAGGGAGTACCTGCTGGGCTGCTACAGTTATTAGTGTGGACGTTTACTGACCAATCTAGGTGCACAGGAAGACCCTTTCTCAAAATGGTTCCTAATATCAATAACTTCATTAAAAAGCAAAAAAAAAAAAAAAAAAAACCCAAAAACTGCAATTCTACCACAAAAACGTGCAGATGTGTTAGGAGAATCTGTGAGGCCCCCACTACCCCGGCCTGCTTTGAAGTGCAGTGTTCCACCCCAATGTGAGCCAATAACATCCATCCTGTCAGGTGGCCTGAGGGTCAGAGAGGGAGCCTGTGTCATCACTGGGTAGGGTGTGTTGTCCAGCTTCCTGCATTGCTGGTTTCTTGCACTTGAAAGTCCTGTTCAAAGGGACAGATGCGGAGTCCCTTGTGGTCACATCTAAAAGAATGACTCAGTCTGGCTTACCATCACTGATTGTCACCTTGCCTGTTACCTGGGATTAATCTACTGACCAGGGTGCCAACAAGATGTCAATTACCCTGACACTCCTGGTAGTGACTGCCTCACCCTTCTGTCCCGAGTGTCTCTTGTCACTTTGTCTGGGGTGCTGTGGGTTAGGGTTAGTGTTGATGTCCCCCTTGGACTGGGGATGTTGCTTTGGAGCCTGGCTGCTTAGACTCAAATCCTGATACTATAGTTTCTCAACTGTGTATCCTTGGACAGGTTCATTAAAAGTGCTGTGCCTCAGATAACTTCACCTGGAAAAGAGATGTGGAAGCTGCTGACGCTCTATAAAGTATCTGCTCAGTTCAATGCCTGCTGATGGAGCCCTTGACTTCAGCAATAGAGAGGCTGAGGCAGGAGGATCATTAGTTCAAGGCAACTATAAAATGAAACCCTGTCTCAAACAAACGAAAAACAAAGCAAAACAAACAAACAAACAAAAATCCCAATAAAACCAAACTCAAAGGAGGTCAGTACGGAATTTGTCTCACAAGTGTGAGAGCCTGAATCCAATCCCTGTAGCATGGGTTAAAAGCTGGGTGTTGTATCTTGTGTCCATCCCGTAGTCCTGAGGATATAGGCAGTGTGAGGTAGAGACAATGGACTCCTAGAAGCATGCTGGCCAGCTACCCTGGATAACTCAGACAAGTCCTGGGCTATGAATGACCTTGTTTCAAGTTATAGGTGGAAAGCAGCTAGGAAGGACAGCTGAGACAACCGTGGACATACGGGGTACTCATAAACATATACTCGTACACTTTTCCCCACCCCCACCCCCACACAAAAATGTGCAAAGGTGGGGGCTGGGTATATGGCTCTGTGAGTAAAGGCTCTTGTCACCAAGTTTGATGACCTAAGTTTGTTCCTTAGGACCTACATGACGGAAGGAGAACCAATTACCTCAGATTGTCCTCCAACCTCCAGACGTACATGCCTGTATTTATACATATAAAATAAATAAAATGTAGAAAAAGGGAAAGAAAAAGAGCCCAGCCCCAGTAGCTATATTGTGTCACCCTTCTCAGGCCTTTCAGTTTTAATAAATGACACATAAAAGGGCTGAGCAGGCAGTGGGTACCCAGCGTGTTCTCCCTTCCCTAACTCCTGACAGCCTGGGCACAGTCCAGTCACTGTTTAGACAAGACCAGGTTGGAGGCTCTGCCACACCCAAGTCAGCGTCTGTCAGACCTGATGCCCTTCAGAGCCACCGAGCCCACCACCTCTGACTCCAGAGGCAGGTGAGATAAGAATGATGAGGCTGTGGGCGCTAGACAGCAGGAGGCTCTGGGAAGGTGAGTCGTTCTGGGAAGGACTCTGCACTCCCATGTCCTAGCCATTCCTCTTCAGGTCTCCCCACCTGCACACCCCCCCACACTCACCAAGACCGAATGAACCCCAAAAGGAAGGAACTAAAGCAAGACCAAAGGCTGGTGCATGGAGACTGACTCGGGCTTAGGGAGTCAGGTGTCTGTGGCAAGAATGGAGTGCTAACCCCCCACACACCCCCCAGGTGTCACCTCCACACAAGGAGAGGCAGGGTGACATGCTGGGCAGGCAGGGACAGCTCCAGTAGAGAAAAGACCTCTCCAGGGCTCCAGGGCAGCAGTTGGCACTCAGAGTGTTTGCTCTTTGGAAAAGGCTGTTCTCCCAGCCTAGGGACAGGCCAAGTCTCCACCGCTGCTTTGTGTGTCCTGGGAGGCCACAATGCTGCAGGTCCATCTTTATGCACTGACTGGCCTTCTATACTCCCACCTGGGCTCTGCTTGGCAAGGCTGGGTCATTTAAGAGTCAGGTTGTCAAGGACATGGAAGCAAATGCTTGGCCAGTGTGTGTGTGTGTGTGTGTGTGTGTGTGTGTGTGTGTGTGTGTCTGCACGTGCATGCAAGTTGGGGGTGGAGGAGGATCCAGGGAGCAAAGAACTGACTTTATTAGGTATCCATAGCTACCAGACCCTGAGTGAGGCAGACAGATGCTCACCTACTTCATCCCAATGCTACACAGAGGACCCAGAACCTCCCGGAGTGCTCCCCCCACCACAGCCCCCCACCCGCCATCTAAGCCACGTGACTTCCATGTCAGCCTCAGGAGACTTCATGTGAAAGAGTGTGAAGGGTCCCTGGGGTGCAGGCGCTCTATCCTGTCACCGCACTACAGATAGGACAACCAAGATTCAAAGAAGCCATGTTGCTGACAATCTAGTAAGAGGGGAAGGACCCAGGCGTCTGACTGGCCTGTGTGCTTACTGAACAGCTCTGCTGCCCTTCTCCTCCCACCCCCACCCCCAGCTTCCGAAAGGGACCAGTGCCCCCCCCTGCCATCCCCCTGCATAAAATTACAGTTGTTCAGGGGCTCAGCAGGACAGAATCTTTCAAGACACCTGTGTTCCTTCTTACACAAGCAGTGTTTGCATAGGGGTATACCCAGCCGATGTTCCTGTTCCTGTCTCCTCAGATGGATGTCTCTTTTGCTCGTACTGACAAAATTGTGATCTGTCCTGGCCATGTTGTGAAGTCACACAGCACTGGGCTCAAATTCCAGTTTCCCACTTTGCAAGCAGAGTCAGAGCCAGGGAGTCCCAGCAGAAAGCAGGCAGGGCTGGAGCGACTGAACTTCTAACAGTTGGCAGCTCCCTGCCCTGCCCCCTAGGTTGCTCTGCTCCAGATACATCCTAGGCACACAAAGAGATGCCTGTTCCTGCTCCTGTCCCCAGGAAGCTCTTGTCAGACACAGCCCTGGAGCTTGGTCTGGTCTTCGTTAAGGTTACTACTGCTGTGGTGAGACACCATGACCAAAGCAACTTGGGGAGGAAAGGGCTCATTTGGCTTGCAAATGTATTTGTATTATACTCCTTCATGAAGGAAGTCAGGACAGGAACTCATACAGGGCAGGAATCTGGAGGCAGAAGCTAGTGCAGAGGCCATGAAGGGGTGCTACTTACTGGCTTGCTCATGGCTTGCTCAGCTTGCTTTCTTATAGGACCCAGGATCACCAGCCCAGGGATGGCTCCACCCATAATGGCTCCCTCCCCCTTGATCACTAATTAAGAAAGTGCCTTCCAGGCTTGCCTACAGCCTGATCTTTTGGAGGCATCTTTTTAATTGAGGTTTCCTTCTCTCAGATGACTTAACTAGCCAGCACAGGCTCCAAGGAGGCACCCAGAATCCTCACAGCCAGCCTGCCCCCGCTTTCACCATCCTAGAAGCAAGGGGACATAAGAGGACCACATTCTGCTTGCAAGACCCTCTTGGCAGGCAATGCCAACCCACATCCAGACCTGGGCTGAAAGGGCCATTTCTGGAGCCTTTGAAGTCCTGGATCCCTCCTGTTCCTTCTCATACTGTGGAGTCTGAGCCAAGACTGTGAGATGGCATTTCTCAGGCCTCAGCACCACCTCCTTCCTGACTGCCACTGTCTAATGGGTCTCACTCAGCCTCTCTTGGTTTGTGGGAAACCCCAGAAATATAGAAGGAACCATGTCCCTTTAAGTGCAATGCAGCTTTGCTCTGTCTTCTCTAGCTTGCTTGATGTTACTGTCTCCCCAGGACCCTGGAGACATTGAATTCCCAGTGTCCTCCTTGTCTTTCTGTCTGCTGTCAAAGAAGTTTCCACCTGGGCCTGTGTGTGGCTTCTATGGGGACCAGTGTCAGCCTTGATTCCATTTTTAATGGCAACTTTAGAAGGGTGACACAGTGCAGAGGACCAGTGACCGCAGGGCCATCATTACCACTGAGCCCTACTGAGGTGTCAAGACACCCACAAGCCACCAGGAGCAGGCTGAGTGCCCTCTGTGTGGTCAGGCAGACAGTAGTGCCCCACTGAGGAGCATAAATGACCATAAATCTGCTGTTAGATAGATGCGGCTCTGAACCCCCAACCTCAATCCTTGAGCCCCATCACTGAATCTCAGTTCAAATGTCAGACACAATCTTTAACTAAGCAGCAGGAGGTATTGATCCCGTTGAAGAGAGGATGAAACTGAGGGCTGTTAGTTGAGCAACTCACTGGGCGTAGTGGTACAGGTCTGTCATCAGAGCTAGTGGGGCAACTGAGGCAGGGGGATTAGAAGTTCAAGTCTTGCCAGAGTAAGACAAGGCTAGCCAGAGTGCAGAGTGAGTCAAGGCTAGCCTGTCAACTTTGACTCTGTCTCTAAGTAACTAAAAAGAAGGACGGGGCTGTAGTGTAGGGCACAATGCTTGCCTAGGATGTTTAAAGCCCCAGCTTCAATCCTCAGTACAACTCAGTACAGCTAGGCTCTGAGCCCTGTCTGGTTCTAGACACAGATCTTTCCCCTCCACAGCTGCCCCCACGTGACCCTGGGTGGTGCCTTTACTTCTGAAGCGACTCCAGAAATGGGCAGATGGAGTTGATGGCATCTGAGACACCTTCAAATGACAATGTCTACCTGCCCTGACCGCTCACACTCCTACTAACTTTTGGGAGTGGAAGTGAAGCCTGGGTACGCCCTTTCGGTTGGGGCACTTAACCCTGCACTGTTCAGGGGCGGGTGGCTGGGCGTGCCTTGGTTTCTCTGGACCAATCAGGTGGTTGCCAACTGTGGGCAGGACAGGACCGGGATGAGAGTGGTGGGAAGGACTGTATCTCGGCCTCCATCAGGGCCACCAAGAGTGGATGCCCAGTGTGGTTCATCAGTGAGATGAAAGCCCAACCTGCCAGGCCTGTTCCCAGGCCCCTCCCTGTGCACTGTGCGCCACCCCACCCACATTCCTGTGCTGCTGGCATGGAACGCTGCAGCTCTCACAGAAACACCCATGGTCATCTCTCTCTTACTCAGACCCCAAGCCCGAAGAGCCAAAGCACAGAATGTTCCAGACTTAGTTCTCACCGCTTTTCTGTAAAGCAGGATAAATAATGGTGACCTGGAGAGATGGCTCGGCAGTTAGGAGCACTGACTGTTCTCCCGGAGGCCCTAGGTTGGATTCCTAGAACACCAGAGGCTCGCAAGAGTCTGTAACTCAAGTTCCGGAGGATCCGACGCCCTCTTCTGGGCTCCGTAGGCACTGTACATATGTGGTGCACAGACATACATATCAGGCTGGCAAAACACTCATATACATAAAATAAATTTCAAAAACAAATTAAAATAAGTCATGTCATTTATTTTAGAGGGCAGCGGGATTCCTGAACGCTGATATATATATATATATATATATATATATATATATATATATATATATATATATATATATTCTCCCGCTCAGCATTCTCTGGCATCTTCCAGGTAGCTGGAGTTGCCTGACCCTGAGAACAAACTATGTAATCTCAGAACCTGAGAAGCCAGCTATAGCACCAGCTGTAGCATGCTGAGAGGCCATAGCTTTGCTGAGAGGCCATAGCTCGGAATGCTATAGCCACCTTCTGCTGCTGCTGGCCACCGACCTTGTGGTTTGGCTTCTTAGGGTTAGCAGGGCCACCGATGGCTCCTTCAGCCTCTGGCTTCTGCTGTTCAGCCTGGCCTCACCTCTTAGCCCCTCAGGGCCATAGTGTCAGGATGCCTCCCCAACTCCCAACCCCAAACTCTCCAACCCCGCTCCTGCAACACAGGAGATGATCTCCCAAGAATGCTGAATGAAACTGCAAGTGTTGCCAGAGAGGGAAGTGTTTGCACCAATCACAGCCTCTCGCATGCAAATGAAGGTGATGTTTGCACCAATCACAGCAATCCCTCTACTAGGCCATCCAGGAAGTGCTTCCCTCTACCGGGCTAGACAAACCTTCAGGGCTGGGGTGTACTGCTTTGATCGTTGTGTGGTTCTCCAAAGGTGGCTACGGACTGTTCTACACGGCTAGTCCTCGCATGAAGGGCAATCCCTTTGGCAATTTGACTGGCAGTATTTTTGCTCAAGGCTGCCATGGCAGCAAGCCAGAGTTCAACAGCTGCCAATTAGCGAGCCACACCCCAGACTCACTCCAATGATTCTTGTTATTTATCTGTTGTTGATTTTTTTTTTTTTTTTTGAGACAATCTCACACTAGAATTCCCTATGTAGCTAGGGAATTCTGATCCAGGCTGGCCTTGGACTTGCAATAATCCCCATGCCTCAGCCTCTGGGAACAGATGTGTGCTACTGTACCCATCCAGCCAATCTCTTTAGAAAGCTCATTCATGAGACAAAATGCTCTGACTCTGCAACTCACTCAGTGGATGTGATTCCCTAGGTTTAGTGTGTTCATAGCTGTGTACAGTCAACTGCACAAGTAATTCTAGAACATCACATCACCCCCAATCCCCAGTGGCCCCCACCCAACACACACCATCCTTAGCACTCCTGAACCCTCTCCTGAGCCAGTCCCCAGCCTCATCTAATTTGCTTTTTACCCCAGGGAATTCCTCCACTCGGCTTTTACATCAATATATCCACCCACTCTCTGATCCCTCTTAGCTGGCATCGTTCCCTGGGCACCCTGTCAGCAAGGCTCATCCTTAGGGAAGCAGTTGTCAGAGCCTCCCCTGTATTTTAGTTGAGCCAATGGGTCACATCTTACCTATCTGCTCTTTGTTCAGTAGACATTGGAGTTGTTTCAAATTCTCGTATGTTATGAATAACACTTGGCAGACAGAAGCCATATTAACTCTCTCTCGGCTTTAGACCCAGAAGTAAAGATTCCCTGAGTGGCAGGCAAGTCTACATTCAGCTGTTGCTTTATTTATTTGTTTGAGATGAGATCTCACCATGTAGCTCTGGCTGTCCTGGAACTCACTATGTAGACCAGGCTAGCCTTGAACTCACAGAAATCTACCAGCCTCTGCCTTCTAAGTGCTGGGATTAAAGGCATGGGCATATCTAGTTTATTTGTGTGTTTTTTGTTTGTGTGTTTGTGAGACAGGATCTTATGTAGCCCGGGCTGGTCCCCAATTTGCTATATGTTGGAGGATGACTTTGAGCTCTGGATCCTCCTGCCTCTACCTCCTGAGTGTTGGGATCACTGGTGTGAGCAACCACACTTGACTTTATTCTGTGGGGTGTGTGTGTAGGTAGTCACAGGAATCTACCTTGAGTTCTCTATCACTCTGCCTTGTTTCACTGAGACAGGGTCTCTTAATGAATCTGAATGTCTCTCTGTCTCTGTCTCTCTCTGTCTGTCCATCTATCTGTCTCACTGTCTGTGTCTCTCTCTGTCTGTCCATCCATCTGTCCATCTGTCTGTCTCCCTGTCTCTGTCTCTGTCTCTGTCTCTCTCTGTTTGTCTGTCTATCTGTCTTCTCCCTGTCTCTGTCTCTGTCTCTGTCTCTCTCTCTCTCTCTCTCTCTCTCTCTCTCTCTCTCTCTCTGGTTGGCATCTTCCTCAGTGGTAGGGTTACATAGGTGTGTGGTACCATGCCAGCCTTTTCATAGGGACTGAGATCTGAACTCAGATCCTTACTGAGCCATCTTTCTAGTCTAGCTTTCCCCCACCCCTTTCAAGACAGGGCCTCAGACAGCCCAGGCTGGCCCCAAATTATGTAACCTTAAACTCCTGACAGTGCAGCCCTGCCTCCCGAGGGCTGGGATTGCAGCCTGCGGGCCACACCTTGTTTATTTATGTGTTCACCTTTTTCCACATTTCTGAACCATTTCACATTTTCACCAGTGGCTTATGAGGCAGGGGGATTTCCCCATGTCCTTGTAGCAAATGATACAGCTTTTCTTTACTCTATTATTATCACAACCATTATTAGTGGATAAAAGTGTGACAGTTTTGAGCATGTGACATCTTAAACCAATTTGTTGACTATGTGCTGTGTGCTACAAGGCTCACAAGACTGTCAAATGGAGATGTCAAGGGTGTGGACTCTGGGGACTGTCTCAATTGGAATCCTGGCTCTGTTGGGTAATTACTGTGTGACTTGAGGAAGATTACCTAACCTCTCTATTCCTCATTTTCCACATCTATAAAGTTGGGATAATAACATGGGTTCCCATCATGCTAATTGTAGGGTTCTAAGAAGATAAGGTCAGAAGGGAGTAGGACCCTGGCATACAGAAAGTCAGTATTGGTGCCTATTGTTACCATGATGCATGTTGTTGCCCTGGGTTGGGTCATGTGGCATTTACAGCATCCGTCTAGGTAGCAGTCAGTGCAAGGTGGAGAACTGCTGCTCTCTGTTCACAGGCTGTGTGACTCCGGGGAAGTGTTTTGACATCTCTGAGCCTTGTTTATCTCATCCATAACTTTCCACATAAGCCTTCCTAAGTCCTGGTGTGAGGATGGTGCAGAGGTGGTATTGACTGATGTCTGACCAGTGACTCAGCCAATACCAGACAAGCAGATGCCTTTGTGTTCATCCTCATTTGACAGGTAGAGAAACTGAAGCTCCCGGGGATGAAGGCATAATTCCTGCCTGCAACTGTCCAAGCTCCAGCTGGCCCCTCTTGGTTGTTCTAAGCTCAGAGTCCTATTGTGCATGCTAAACTCTGCTGGGACTGTGATGGAGTCCCGCAAGTGACCAACCTGTGACAGGCTGGCTGAGCACATGGGCACATTTCCTGAGGCGAGGCTGGAAGTTTCCTAACAGTGGCTTGTGCAGGCAGGAGGATGTTGGGGAGAGTCTCTCCATCTCCAGATGCAGCTGACAGGCTGCTGGTTATTGTCAGTAGAGCAGAGAGCGGGGTCTTCTTTCTCCTGGTCTGCCCAGCTGAGGAGCAGAAAAGCTGGCTGGGCCTTTACCAGGCCTTCCTTGAAGCTCAGCTTATCCCTCCTGACCCAGCTTCTGCGTGAGCTCCCCCATTCTGATCCCTCTTGGCTCATCTCTCACACAAGGGCAGCTTCTCAGAGCCGTGTATAGGCTTGTGACTTTATCTGGGTGGCAGAGGGGTTCCTAGCTGCCTAAACTGACAGCGGTCAGTCTGTGACTTATAGAATGAGGGTTCCTGAGCCTCTCTTAGGGAAAGTGCTGCTTTCTTGGTTGATTCTGTAGAAGAGGTAGCCTGGACTTTGTTCACTTGAACCATCAGCCCGATGCCCTGGCCTGACACAGGGCAGGCCCTTGGGCAAGGTGAGGAGGTGGGCAGGCGCAGTTATAATTGCCTTTGCTACTATCATTTCTGCTCCCAGCTTTGCTCACCTCATCAGTGCCTGCCATGCTGGTCCCCAAACACTGGGGGATATCCAGGTCCCCAGGAGAACCTGAGAAACACACAGTGATAGTGTGCAGTGTCCTAGGCTCTGGTGACCTGGACTCTGGGGTTTATGGCCGTGCATAGGACCCTTAGTCTCTCCTGTATGAAGCGGATCATTTTGAAGATCTAGTCCCCCCGCCCCTTGCCCTCTACCCCTGCCTAACCCAAAGGATGTACCCAGGACCCACCTTTCTTTGTAGCCTCTCTTTACTGGACATTCTGGCCAAGACCCCAAACTCATCCACATTTTTTGAAACCCATTTATACAATGAGATATTATTCCGCTGGGGAAGAAGCATAGTTGTCACAAAGATTGTGACAGGGATGGGTGTCCCAGACACTAGGAGAAGCCAGCCATGAAGGGCTACAGGTAAAATGTCAAGTATAAGATGCACACAGGTAGAGAGGCAGTTGCAAGGGGGGGAGGGGATAGAGAGGTCGGAAGCAGTTGCTAATGGGCATGGGGTTTGGGGATGGCAAACACATTCTTCAATTAGACAGTGGCGATGGCTGTGAAAGTCTATCCTGAAACCCACCGAGTGTATATTTTCAATGCGGCATGAATTAAGTCTCCAAGTGTATACTGAACTTGGCACAGCCGCCTGCACCTGTTACACTGTCACCAGCCAGCCAGCCAAGTCTTCTGCTCTATTGAAATTGTCGGTGGGGGAGGAGCTGTTCAAGGTGAGGCCTTGGCATTAATGAGGCACTATCCCTGGGTAGCTGACAGAAGATGGCTGTGATCACGGGTAGGATCCTGCAGGGGCAGCCAGCCAAAGTCCCCAGCCTTGTGCAGGCCTCTGGTACCAGGACCTTTAGCCCTAAAAATGTTATGGAACTTTGTCATTTTTGGTTTTCACCGTTATGGACATAGAACCTAGAGTTATGTTAACGCTAGGGCAGCTGCTCTACCACTGACGAGATCTTCAGCCTGCTTTTGGCTTTTTATTTTGAGGCAGGGTCTCACTAAGTTGCCCAAGCCAGCCTTGAACTTACTATGTAACCCTGTCAGGCTTTGAATGTGTGATCCTCCTACCTCAGCCTCCCAAGTAGATGGAATGAGAAGCTGTACCACATCAGGCTCAGCCATATTCCAACTCAGGCAGGCCTGGCCACTGGGACTCTCAAACCGCTAAATGTTCTACCTCTCCAGTAGGCCTAAAAAACCAGAATTCCTCAGCCTCTGACCGCCAAGCACTACAGGTCTCTGTGGCTTCACATTGCAGCTACCGCTGTTCCTTTTGTCATTGTTGATCACTATTCTGTGGCTTTAACCCCTTCTGATGTCAGGGCTGCTGGGAGCCAGGGCTCTTAGCTTTTACAATGATACCCAAACTGACAGTCTCAGGGAAGGCGTTACAGAAGAGAACCTTCCAGCCAGTTCCTCAAGTGAGGCAACCCTTGCTTGCATAGGCAAAAGGAGCATCTGCACCAATGACAACATGCCTGCATGCAAATGAAGGTTCCTGTTTGCACCAATCACGGCAGTCCTGATAGAGAATCAGGGAAAGTGACCTTCCTCTGGCTTGGGTAGAAATAGTTCTAGGGTCATCTTGAGTTCACCGAGGTTTGTGACATCAAAAAGTCTAATGTAAAACTATTTCAAACAGTTCTGAAACCAGCTGCCTTGAGGAGCCATGACAACCAGCTGTGGCTGTCATGTAGTTTATTCAAGGTGTCTGTGGCTTGCAGGAGACAGAGCTGGCATAGAGGCAGTCCTGCTGTCTGACTGACCGTCTTTTTGCGTGAGGCAGCCAGGGCAGCATGGACAGTTCCGGCTCAATGTCTTTGCTTCTTTACTGGACCATGTGAGTCAGCTGTGCCTGCAGTGAGAACTCAAAGAACTGTCATTAATCACTCAAAGTGATTTCACAGACTTCAACTGTGCTTTAAGTGTTATATGCTTCAACTCTCCAAGTGCCACAGGGAGAGCTGGGTCTCCCTCATCTGTCCCAGTTCCAATTTGAATGGCTTGAGTTAGTGGTGGACGCCAGCCAACACAGAGAGGCCAACTCCAGTGGAAAGAACAAAAGTCTTACGTTTTGACAGCACGGCAGAATAGGATCTTTAAATCCAATGGACAAAGTAAAGGCTGATACCCCTGCCCTGTGCACTCTTTGTGTGTTAGTGGCTTCATCCTGTGGGGACAGGCTAGCTCCTGGAAATCTGGCTGGGTTGGCAGGTCCTGCCTGGGGCCTAGAGAGGGGCCAGCCTGGGAGGCTGGAGGCTGGGCTGACCCTGAGTCCCAGCTCCCTGCTCCTTCCGTCCACAGCATCTCCAACAAGGAACTCTCAGAGCTGATTGAGCAGCTGCAGAAGAATGCGGACCAGGTGGAAAGGAACATTGTGGACACCGAGGCCAAGATGCAGAGTGTGAGTACCGGCTTTCCAAACTACTGGGGCCTTCTCCATCTTAGTCTTTACCCAGGAACATGGTCTCTAGGCTCACCCACATCAAGAGTCTTTGTGGTTGCTACAAGCACGGCTCTTGGCATCTAGAGACCTGCAGTCCTTACTTATGGCTGAGGAAAAGAACCCACCCAGCCCAGTGGCTCAGAGATCCTGAGTTCCTGCACTGGAAGAAAACCTGATGGTAGTGACTTGGTAACCTAGTAACCATTCCTTGGCTTATGCGGTCCTCAAGGAAGATGAAAAGCTCCTCTTGGGTGAAGCTTCCCTGGGCAGAGCTTCCACTTGTGGAGGAGAACCCTTAGGGGTCTAACCTCGGCTAGGATCTGCACTTGAAATCACTGAGTTATCTCTCCACTGTATGACTCTCTCTCAGAAGGTAAAAGCACTCACCTAGTCAGGGTGTCACCGGCTCCAGGAAACCTAGCAGGTTCCATTCAGACACCAGGCACATTGTCCCAGCACACCTCCAATACCTGACAATTCCTCCTTTGCTGGAGAATACATATCACTTTCCCATTTTCTCTCTTTCCCGTCCCACCAGATTCCCAGTGCTGGGAGTGAAACCCAGGGCATCAGCATCGGGCATGCTAGGCAAGTCCTCTTCTGGCCTTCTGGATGAGGTGCTAAAAGAACTGGGGACTAGTCAGGGACAGCTGGCCCCAGCAGTGGCTGTACGTGGAGCTGTTAAACTGGGTAAAGAAAGTAAGGAGGAAAGCCAGGCTGCATCTGAATCTCAGAGCACAGTGTCCCTGAGTGTCAGCAGGCCCTGGTCTGTTCCCGCCACACTCATGCTCTAGTGTGGGTTGTTGTCTGTCTGGAGCTCAAGTGTAGCCGGGAGCCATGCTTCATCTGTCATCTTAGTCACCAGATGACCAAGAGCCAGCCCTGAGCAGTGTGGGACGGAGGGTTGGGAAGTCATGGTCCACCAGGCCCCGCTGTTGTGGCTGCTTCTGCTTCCATAGCCTTTCTCTGGGAGACCAGGTGTGCAATCCCAGGGCCAGTCTGCAGACAGCCCAGAGTACCTGGAGGATAGGGTCTAGGGTCGGGGTGGTAGGTGGCAAGTAGGGCCGCTGGGGTCAGGAAGTCAGGAAGGTCCTGGCCCAGGATGGCCCTGCAGGGACTGGAGAAATGTGGTCACCTTCTTCCTACCTGGGATCGTTGAGCACTCATCCCCAGGCTATACTCCTCACCTCTCAGAGTATGGGGCCCTCCCAACGTGCCTCTGGGATTTTTTTTTTCTACCGTCCCCTCTCCTGGCACCAAACAATAGTGTTTTGTTTGTTTTCTTTCCTAAATAAAAATCATCTTGTGGGGTGTGTCTGTTTTCCTCACAACAAGAGTAGTGTTTGCTCATTATTAACATTTAAGGACAAACAATGTGTTGTGGGAAAGTAAAACTCCATAGAATCCATCCTCAGAGGCATCCACCAGCCTGAACCTTCAGGGTACATTCCACCTTCTGTCATGTGTGCATTGGTACGTGTGTGTGTGTGTGTGTGTGTGTGTGTGTGTGTGTGTGTGCCTGTGCACGTGTGCATGTGTGTATGATAGACAGAGAGAGGGAGAGGGAAAGGGAGGGAGGGAGGAAGAGAGACAATCAGAGAGAGAGAGAGAGAGAGAGAGAGAGAGAGAGAGAATGCAGGTTCAGGTTCAGGTTCAGGCTTGCTTTGTCTGCTGGGGGGATGACTCAAATAGTAACAGCCTGCCTGTGCGTGTGTGTGTGTGTGTGTGTGTGTGTGTGTGTGTGTGTGTGTGTGTAGTGCTGGGGACAGAGCTCAGTGTACATTAGTCAGGTGCTATACCCCCCGAGCAACACCCCAACCTGAGCTGCTTTGTTTTTTCTTTTTTTCTTTCTCTTCTTTTCTTTTCTTTCTTTCTTTCTTTCTTCCCCCCCCCCCCCCCCCCCCCCCCGAGACAGGGTTTCTCTGTATAGTCCTGGCTGTCTTGGAACTCACTCTATAGACCAGGCTGGCCTTGAACTCAGAAATTCACCTGCCTCTGCCTCCCAAATGCTGGGATTGAAGGCTCTGAGCTGCTTCTTAATTTCAACAGAACAAAGTTGAAAAAACAGCAGCTGCTTTCTGAAGAGCACCTGGGCCAAGTCATCTTCTCCCTGTGTCCTTTCTTCCCTCTTCCTTTCTTCTTTTCTTTTTCTCCTGTTTGTAGAAAGTATCATTATATTACCCAAATGTTTTCCTGAACTTTCCATGTTTTAAATTGGCGAGAGATACTTGAGTAACATAACCTGAACTTCTTAAAGGGCCACAAGTACAATGTGGCATCTTCCCCATTCCCCGGGAGCCCCCTCACCCCTGCTCTCTCTCTCTTCCCAGCTGCTCCCCTACTCTGTGTCTGTTATGTGACTTACATATTCCTATGCACAGAGCTTTCCAGTGCCGTGCCCTATGTGCAGATGTCTGAAGCTACAGACAAGCCTGAAGGATGAATGGAGCAGTGCTCCCTTGTAGCTCCTCCACCAACACTGCCCAGTGCCCACGCTGGACCACATTGCTCTCCTACCTGTCCATCAGTGAACCTGTCATGCACTGGCCCTATTAGTTCCTCTGGCCTGAAGGACCATTTTATCAGGGTGTAATTCACAGAAAGACCCCAGAAATGACCTCCATTTATGAATTCACCCCTGTGAATCTGTGCTTTGGTAGATAGTCACCTAGGCAGGATTGAATACCTGGTTAGGAATTTTCTAGAAAGCCTTTGGTGCTCACCCCCTAGAGGTGACCCCTCCCTGTACCACCACCCCCCACTGTCGATTAGCTTGGCTGACTTGAGCCTTCAGCCACCCACCCAGTGTGTGCCGAGCTGGTTTCCTCATCTCAGTCAGATATGTTCCCAACTCAGATTCACCAGCAGGATTCAGTAATGATTAACAGACTTCGCTTCTGAAACATTAATCTTTGACACTGTGGGGCTCAGGTGGCCTTGGGTCAGCCACTGACTGAGAAGATAATATTCTGCCCAAGTCAGGAAGCATGTTGTGTTGCCCGCCCCAGGTCAGTGATGCCTGGCCCACTGGCCTTCCACTCCGCAGCCTCAGCTTCAGGCCATTGGGAGAGTCAGACTCCCATCCTGCCCCAGCTCCCCAGGTAGCCATGGATGGGAAACCTGGATCCTATCTCCTCATCCACAGGGAGCTGAGTCCTTGTGCACCTGACGCTGGGCCATCTCTCTACCCATCCCTCCTTTTTTCCTGTAGGCATTTCTGTGTTTATTCTTACTTTTCCAGTCCTCAGGATGGAACCAAAGGTCTCGCCTGCTAAGCACACACGCTGCCACTAGGCTGCACCTCCATGTCCTTGCCTCTGTCCTCTTCCTCTTCCTTATTTCAGACAGTCCCATGAAGCCCAGGCAGGCTTTGAACTCATGACATAACTGGGTCTGGTTCTTTTTCCTTCTCCTTCCTCCCTTTGTTTAAAATTGTTTGTTTGCTTGTTTGTTTGTTTGTTGTGTGTACTCGCACCATGGGACACGTATGAAGATCACAAGGCACATGTCTGTAGGAGTTAGTTCTCTCTGTCTACCATATAGGTCCTGCGATTGAACTCAGCTCATCAGCCTGGTGGCAGATGCTCTACCCACTCAGCAATCCCATCAGGAACCTTCCTGAGTTTTGTTCCTTATTTTTAAGGATCTATTTGTATGTCTGGGTGTTTTGCCTGAATCTGTGTTGGTATATCACATGCAAACCTTGCACCCGCAGAGGCCAGAAGAGGGCTTTAGATCACAGAAATTGGGAGATCCTGTGAGTTGTGTGGGTGTTGGAAACTGAACCCAGGTCCTCTGGAAGAGCAACCAGTGGCCTTAACCACTGAGCCATCTCTTCAACCCCAGTTCCCTTTGTTTTTCCAAATAAGGTCTTGCTATATACTGGCGGCTGACCTTGAGTTTGGTTCTCTTCCTTGGCCCCTCCAGTGCCGAGCTCACCTTCATTCACCACCACAGCCTCCCTCCCACATTTAAACATGATATCTGCTTTACGCCTCACAAGTGTGTGTGGTCCTGTGTGCCAGCCAGTGTTTTTAGGACCTCCGCAGAGCTTTGAGGTAGTCTCACAGATCTGCGTCTCTCTCTGCCGGTTCTACTTAGGACCTCCGCAGAGCTTTGAGGTGTCTCACAGATCTGCTTCTCTCTCTGCCAGTTCTACTCAGGACCTTCCCTAGCCCCATGCCGAGCATCTGCCTTTCTGCCTCCTGCCCTTGAGTCTACCTATGGGGACTTTTCACCTTAATGGAATCCCATGCCCAGGATCACTGTGTCTTCCCACCTCCACCTCAGCCCCACCCCCATCACTGTGTATGCTTCTCTCCAGTCTCATTTTCCTGGTGGAATTACTTCTGCTGCAGAGAGGCATCCCCAGCTCAGCTTCTCTCTTCTGGTTTCTGTGCTGCTCAGACAGAATCCAGGTCCTTGCCCCTGTTAGGCACCTACACGCTGAACTGCTTCCCTGCCTCAGCTTTCCTCTTCTGAAGGTAGGAAGAGATGGGAACCCCAAAGCCAGCCAGCCAGCCAGCCAGCCAGCCAGCCAGCAGGAGGCCTTACTGTCTTGTTTATCCTGACTTCAGCCTAACTCACTGATATCCTTGCTTCCACTGATAAACTCTGAGACTCCTAGAGATTCATCCCTGGAAACCAGCTTGATGCCTAAAACACAGCCAGGCTCCATGGCAGCTGGGGTAGACAGACTATGTCTAGACACACTGCCCTGGGGCTGGAGGGATGACTCAAGGATTAATAGCACTTGCTGCTCACTCAGAGGACCAGGGTTTGGTTCCCAGCACCCACGATGGGCAGTATACAACTGCCTGTAAATCTAGCTCCAGGGGATCTGACGCCCTCTAGTGGCCTCTGTGTGCACTTTTCCTTCTATCACCACCGTGGCCAGCCCTGCAGTTGCCCAGCTCACCAGGTACTGCCACACAACACCTGAAATTCCAGCTCACCCCAATGCATGGCTCCTGGAAGCCTCAATTTAGGCATAAAAGGAGCTGTGCCATTGGCTCCTTCCTTAGAGTCCCGTGCACTGGGTCCACAGGTCATGTGAACAGTCCTCACTCTGCTCTGCTCTCTCTCCTATACCTGCCCGCACTAGTCTCTTACTGGTCCGTCAAATATGGCTTGCTCTGTCGTTCCTCAGGCCCTTTGCACAGGCTGTTCTCTCTGCCCAGAATACACTTCTCTTCTGTCTGTCATCCTATCTTAGGTTAGCACCTGAGAAGTGCCTCCCTGAACTCTGGAGCAAATGTGGGTGGGTCCCCTTGTTCCCTCTCTGGTGCCTGTGAAGTGTCCATCAGCTTGCTCATGGACCATCTCTTTGGGTTATAAACACCAGACAGGCAGAGCCATGCCTAAGCACCAGTGACTGTTGACTCCTGTGTCTCGGTGCACAGCTTGTTGGTGAGAACCAGTTTGGACAAAGCCAGAGGAGCCCCCAGCTGGCCCTGCCCCTCAGGCATTATGACAGACTCTGAGTCTCCACTATTTCCCTTTCTTTTCCTTCTCAGGACTTGGCCCGGATGCAAGAGGGGCAGCTCCCTGAACACCGGGACGCGACCCTGCAGAATGTGTCTGACTCAGAAAAGCTGCTGTATGTGCTGGAGGCAGATTCAGCCATCGCCAAACACATGAAGCACCCACAAGGGGACATGATTGCCGAGGAGTAAGTCCTTTCTGTGTGTGGTCCCCAGTGAGTGTGCTAGGCTGGGGTCTAGACCGAGGCCTGGAGAGCCCACAGGACTCCCCTTTCCTGTAGGGTTACACAGAGCAGGTGGACACCGAAGATACACACCAGAGGCCTTAAGTTATACTTACTGGCCAGGCTGTAGCTGGGGACTGAGGCTTTGGGAGTTGACAGTCCTGCTGCTTGAGGACTCCATGGCTAGCCATCGTGTCTCCTCAGGTCACACTGCAGCTTAACATGGTGAACCAGCACCCTATGGGCCAGGGGTTCTTCCATGCTGCGTGTCCCCCAGGCTTGTCGTTATGTGACACAGCCCTGCTTGTGCCTGTGCTGGGTTTGTGCTCCAGTGAGCAGTGGTCTTGCCCACTTCTTCCAAAACCTTCTGAAGTAACCCTTCAGACAACAGTAGAGAAGGAAGGTTGGGGAACATGGAGAGGAAGAACAGGACTCAGAGTTAGTCTGCTGCCCATGGCCACTGTCCCCTGTCCTTCAGGACACTGACTTGAAGCTCAAGCCAAGGCTTCCATGATGACCACTAACATGGTGACTTGTCCCACACACAGCATCCGCCAGCTGAAGGAGCGTGTGACCAACCTGCGGGGAAAACACAAGCAGATGTACAGCCTGGCAGTGAAGGAGGCTGACCCGAAGGTCAACTGGGATGCCCTGGTGGATGAGAAGCTGGTATGGCCTGGAGCAGGGTTGTCTCTCAGCACCTCAGCCCTGCTAAACAGGGGACACCATTATGAAGTCTTCTGAAATTGTATAATCGAGAACAGTGGGGCTCAGAGAAGGACAGTACCCAGCCTGGAGTCACACAGCCAGACCTGGTTGCCTGCTAGCTATGCCACGCCCCCTCGTGCCTACCTTGCTGGTGTCCTTGCAAGGCTATGTGGGCAGGCTGGAGAAGCTTGTGGCAATCACAGTTGGGTGTCTTTGTGGCATGTCTCTGCAGCTGTTAGCAGTGTGACCCTGGGGCAGGGACTTCCCTTCACATGTCTACCTGTAAAATGAAAACAGTGACTAGGGACCCACAGTCACTGTGAGATTAAAGGATGACATGTGTGATGCAGGAGCATTAGCAGTGGTCCAGAGAGATGCCTGCCACCACTCCTTCCAGAGAAGGGGAAAAGCATCCCCCTGCCTCCCCTCAGGCCAAAAGCCCATGCTTCCAGGGTTAGGCTGGGTCTGCTCCCAAGCCTTATCTTTGTCCTGGTGTCTCTCCACCTACCCACCAGGATAAGCTGAGCAGCCAGAACTTTGGGACTGACCTTCCTCTGGTGGACAGCCAGGTGGAGCAACACAACATCTTCCACAATGAAGTCAAAGCCATCGGGCCCCACCTTGCCAAGGACAAGGTGTGTATGTGGTGGAGTCTTTATGGAGGTGGGGGGCAGAGAGGGGACACACTTGGTCTAACCTCAGCCCTCGACTCTGCCCACAGGAGCAGAACAGCGAACTCCAAGCCAAGTATCAGAAGTTGCTGGTGAGAAGCCCCGGGAGTCGGGATAGGAAGGGAGGCTTGTGGTCTGGGGACATACTCCTCTAACGGTGACAGCGTGCTCCAGTGTCATCATAGTGGTTTGTGATGCCAGGGATGGAACCCAGGGCTTTGTGTATGCTATCTAGGTCAGCATTCTGCCATCTGAGCTACACTAAGCTGTGCTCAGTTCTTTATGTGGCATTGCTGCATGCCAAGCAGATACCATGCACTTTGAACACGGTCCAGGCATGTCTGTGCACAAGTACCTACATGTATGACATGTGTGCTTATTCTTATTTTACCAAACAAACTGGAAGGCTCCTAGCCTTCTCTAATCCTTCCTAGCTCTCAGTGCCTCCAGATGCTCCTAGAAGCACACGAAAGGGACTGAGATGTAGCTTGGTTTGGAGAGTGCTTGCCCTAGTAGGCATGAAGCCCTGGGTTCCATCCCTGGTGCCAAATAAAGCCCAGGCCTGGGGAAGCCCAGGCCTTGGGGTGCACACCTGTCATCCTAGAACCTGAGTGAAGAGGCAAGATAGTCAGGAGTTTAGGGTCATCCTTAGTTACATAACAGGTTTGAAGCCAGCCTGAGCTATGTGAGACCCTGCCTCAAGTGAATAAAGAAATAAATAATGATTAAAAAAAAAAGCAAATGTGGAAGACATGGCTAGTGTTTACTGAGTGCTCACTGTGTGCCAGACGGCAAACGGAAGCTTCAAGGGGATGTCAGCCCCACAGGGTCTTTTTTCTTTGTTCACTGGTTTGTACTCAGTGCCTAAAACTGGGCTACATATATATCTACGTGCTGTTCAGTGAACACCTGCAAGTGTCTGTTTCAGGGAATCAGGTGACTTATCCAGGGGGAGCTGGCTGAGAAGTGGCAGAGTGGACACTGTAGGAGGCAGGCAGGGAAGCCAAGCCAGTTCAAGCCAGTTCAAGCCAGTTCCGTCTTCACCTTGCTCTCACCCCACAGGCAGCATCACAGGCACGGCAGCAGCACCTGAGCTCCCTGCAGGACTACATGCAACGCTGCACCAACGAGCTGTACTGGCTGGACCAGCAAGCCAAGGGCCGCATGCAGTATGACTGGAGCGACCGCAACCTGGACTACCCCAGCCGCCGGCGCCAGTACGAGGTGGGCACAGGGCTGGGTGCAAGTTCAGAGTGGGACACAGGGGCACCAAGCTAGGTGCTGACCCCGCCTGCTTCCTGACAGAATTTCATCAACCGGAACCTGGAGGCCAAAGAAGAAAGAATTAACAAACTGCACACCGAAGGCGACCAACTGCTGACAGCTGAGCATCCAGGGAGGAACTCCATTGAGGTGCATGTTCCCCTCATAGAGAAGGCGCCTTCCTTCCTCTGCCCTCCCCACATGGTTTTCTCTCAGTCCCTCTTCTGCTGCCCAGGCACCTGGGCTGCAGTGACGGGTCTTTCCTCTTCCCGGCAGGCACACATGGAGGCCGTGCACGCAGAGTGGAAGGAGTACCTAAACCTGCTCATCTGTGAGGAAAGCCATCTGAAATACATGGAAGACTACCACCAAGTGAGTTCCTGCCTGGCTCCAGGCACGCGATAGGGTTCAGGAGTTCCTGGGTGCCTACAGAGCCCCTCGTATGTATGTTGAGGTCAGAGGACAACTTGCCATGAGTGAGTCTCTCCACCATGGCATCAGGGGACTCAACTCAGGTCATTGTGCTAATGCCATGAGCACTTCTCTCTGCTGAGAGATTTCACTAGCCTAAGGTTTTGATTTTCTGACATAGGATCTCATGTAGCCTAACCACTCTTTATGTAGTAGAGGATGGACTTGACCCCCCAATCCTCCTGCCTCCACTCCACCTGTTGGGTTTGATTTTGCTGAGTTATACAAAACATAACTTGCTATTTTAGACCCCTTTTCAAGAAAACTAACATTCCTACCCCCACCCCCTTTTTGAGACAAGTTCTCAATATATAGTCCAGACTGTCCTTACATTCAAACTCTCAAGCATTCTCCTGCCTCAGCCTCTCGAGTAGCCCCACTATGCCTAGCCCAACTGTACCACTTGTCATATCAACAATACAGGACAACCTCATCTTGTTTCCTGAACTTTCTTATCAGACAGATAGAAACTGAGTGCCTGCCCCCTACACACACACACACACACACACACACACACACACACACACACAGAGCAGCCTCATGACCTCTGACCTGTCTTTAGATTTGCCCGGTATTAGCTAGAGAAAGCATAAGGGATACAGAACCATGTCTCTTGCCCTCATGTGTCTGGCTTTTCTCGCTAAGCATGACAGCCTGGGCATAGTGCTGCATGTGTCTATGTTTCTGTACTTTTTATTCTTGTGGCCAAGCGGCTGTCTGCTGTCCAGGTGGTCACCTATTTACATGCCCATCTATTCATAGACACTGTGTTTTCACGGAAACGGTAAGAACTGTAGGTAATCACCATAATGCAGGGTCTCCCTCACACCTTCCCAGGGCCTCCCAGGCCAGGCCAGGCCCCGCCCCTAAGCTGTATTCCCAGACCCCTTTACCTTTTGTTGGAAGACTGTCTTACTAAGTGGCAAACTTGAACTGGTGATCCTCCTGCCTCAGCCTCCCGAGTGGCTAGGACAACAGTATCCACACACTTCATCTAGGGTCTTAAGACTGAAACTTGAACTCAGAGGGTACCCCATGACTCTTGGTGGAGTATCTGCGCGACACAGAATTTCACAAAAGTCCAAAAGTCCTCCTCAGGGCACCAGTCCTAGTGTTCAGCCGAGGGAACGGCTGAAATAAACAAGTCAAGAGTTGATGAACCAAAAACCGGGCAAGAAGACTTTCCAGAACAAGAAGAGGAGGTAGTTAGCAAGGGTTAGAACTAAAGCATGGTTAGATGCCGCCAAACAATACAGCTAGCTTCTGAGAAGTGCATTATGGGTGGTTTTGTTATTGTACAAACCCACAAAGTACACTCACACCAGGTGGTTTCACAGGGGGAGATGTTCCTAGAGTACCTGTCTTGTCAGAGTGCTCCTGGCACACCGACAGAAAGCCTGAACTTAGTGGCATCTAAACATATACAGAGGTGGGATGTTGGGGAGCCAGCTTTTCCTCCTGAGGAGCCAGGCTGAAGAGGGAGTTGAACAGGCTCAAACAGGCCATATCATAGACTTAGTGTGAGTGGGATGCTTAGGCCCACCTAGGGGATAAGCGTGCAGCCGTAGCCAGACGTCAGGGTGCTTGTGGTCGCTTTCCGTCTGTGATGGTGTCTTCTGGTCTCCCTCAGTTTCACAAAGACATGAAAGATGCTCAGGAGCTGCTACACAAGGTGGACTCAGACTTGAACCAGAAATACAGCCCTGACTTCAAAGACCGGTATCAGCTAGAGCTGTTGCTCCGGGAGCTGGATGTGAGTGGCAGCTGTGAGGTACCCTGCCAGACTGGGCACAGGTCTCCGCACCTCCCTGGACCTGAGCAGACTGCATCCAGTGCCCACCTCAGGCTCCTCCTGGGTTGTGGTAGCTGGCCTTACGTGGTGCCATGCTGCTCTTACAGGACCAGGAGAAGGCTCTGGACAAGTATGAGGATGTGGTGCGGGGACTGCAGAGGCGAGCGCAGCAAGTGGTACCACTCAAGTACCGCCGCGAGACACCGCTCAAGCCCATCCCTGTGGAGGCCCTCTGTGACTTTGAGGGTGACCAGGTCAGTCACTACCTGACCCTAGGCAGCCTGGACCTACAGCACAGAAGTCTTAGGGGTGGCACAGGTAGAGCTGGAGCCATAAGCCATCACGTCTCGTGGGTGTCATTCTCTGTCCACCCTTTCTCCTGGGCATTGGATATGAACCCCATTCCCTTACCCTCCCCCACTGCCCTGCCTTCACCTTTCTTACACCCTAGCCATTCTAGCTAAGAGTCCCAGGGAAGCCTCTTGCTGACCCATTTTATAACGTGCCCGTTCCTGTGTCTGGGAATGTGAGCCTCTCATTGGCCAGGCCTCAGTCATATGACCATCTGTAGAACGGAATAAAAGTGTGCTGCATGGACTAGGGATGAGCAGGGATGGTTCCCCAAGGTGAAGCTGAGGGGCTGGAGACAGAGCTCAGTTAGCAGAGCACTGGTTTAGCATGCACAAGGTCCTACACTGCATAAACCAGGCATGGATGATGGCACACACTTGTAAACTCACTACTCTGGGGTTAAAGGCAGGGGGGTCTGAAGTTGAAGGTATCCTCCACCACATAGTAAATTTGAAGCTAGCCAGGGTTATGTGAGACCTTATCACAAAACCAAAAGTGAAGTCCAACAGAGATTGGAGCTGAGCTGGCAGTCAAGAGGGTCCCCTTTGTGCTGGCTCTGTCTAGCTCTGAGGCTTGTGGAAGAAGAAGGCTAAGACTCTGTGTCTAAGAGTTAAGAGGTCCTTGTGGGCAGACAGAGGGCTTCAGGCTCCCAGGCCTGAGAATGAATCTGAAATGTTGGGTCTGCTCCCACCAGGGCCTGATCTCTCGGGGCTATAGCTACACACTGCAGAAGAACAACGGAGAGAGCTGGGAGCTGACGGACAGCACTGGGAAGAAGCTGACTGCCCCAGCAGTCTGCTTCATCATTCCTCCCACTGACCCTGAGGCCTTGGCTCTTGCTGACAGGTACAGGCACAAAGGAGGGAGAGAAGGAGGGAGGACCCACACCTGGGCTCTGCAGCCTCTTCTATTTAGACCCTCTTAGTGGCTATTGGGATGTGGCACATACCTCTGAATTGGATGTCTGGCTAGGGGCCAGTGCAGCAAACATGTTTTCTTAGTGCATCTGGGCCTTTGCAAGTCTTAACCATCTCACCTGTGGCGTCCTGTGTCCTGTGATGCTGGCCCTCATTTTGCACTCAGTAGGTCTCCTACCCTTCCTTTCTGTTTTCAAGATCTTTCAGCACTTCATTTTCCTAAGATCTGTGAGTTGGCCTCCCTGGGTCCTGGCCCCTTGATGTCAGTGTCAGGTGGCAAGTCGTTCAGTCACGTGAGGATCTTTTGCTCAATTGAGTAGACTCAAGGAGACGCCTGTACTTATTCATCTTCTAACAACTATCAAACACCCACTGTGCACCGTCCATAGTAGTGTCAGATGGTTCTTGCAATGGAGAGGAGGAAGGACAGAGGCAGATGAGATTCTTCCCAATCTTGTTGCTGTAGCTCACACGGTACCTTTATTTCATTACTTGTTGTGGAGGAGAAGACGCATGTGCATGTGACAGCACATGTGTGAGGTTAGAGGACAACTTGCTAAAGCTGGTTCTCCTTCTACCGTGTAGGTTCCGGGGATCAAATTCAGGCCATCAGCTTGGTGGCAAGCACCTTTACCCACTGAGCCATCTTGTCAGTCCACACAGTATTTTTGACTTCAAACCCCTCCAAGGGGCTGCTTGCCTCACCCAACCAAGCCTGGGCACCAGCTAGGAGGGTGGGTGGTACAAGGCTAGGGTCCCCATCACATTCTTGCTCTCACAGCCTGGGCAGTCAGTACCGGAGCGTGCAGCAGAAGGCGACCGGGAGCAAACACGCGCTCCAGCAACGGCATGAGGTGCTAAGAACGGAGAACCCTGGAGGTGGGTACCAGGGCATTCTGTACAGGGTCAGGGACATGGAAAAGGGCTGAACTAGACTGTGCATGGGTGACAGGCGTCTGCTAGAGGGCTGAGAGAGGGAGGCCAGGCCAGCCCAAGGTCCTGGCTGGCTTTCAGGACCTCGGGCTCCTTCACTTTCATCTCTGATTTGTCCTCCCTATGACAGATGCCTCCGATCTTCAGGGGCGACAGCTGCTGGCTGGCTTGGACAAAGTGGCCAGTGACCTGGACCGGCAGGAAAAGGCTATCACAGGAATCCTACGGCCACCACTTGAGCAGGGACGGGCAATAGAGGATAGTGCAGAGCGGGCCAAGAATCTCAAGGTATTGCCAGGCTGGGGCTCCTGCTCAAGGTTCTACCTCTGTGGGCTCTCGGGACATTCAGAGCAGGTGTTGAATAATTATAGAAATAATTATGGAGGGTTGTCCCAAGGATCAGGCTCCAAATAGATGCCCTGTCCTGGAACTTAGGCATAGCCCCAGATGTGATCTGGTTCTGCTTCTGAGTGGCTTTTCAGCCTGGTATCATAATCATAATATTGATAGCAGGAACTGGGGTCCTAGCAGGTCCCTGCTGAGTGACGCTGTAAGCAAGAGGTATGTGGAATTGCAGATCCAGTTTGCTTCTGCTTGTCCTGTGATAGGCCAGGGCTTGCCCCCCCCCTCTTTCCCTCCCTCCCTCCCTCCTTCCTTCCTTCTTTCCTTCCTTCCTTCTGTCCTTCCCCTCCTCTTCTTCCTCCTTCTCCTCTTATCCCTCTTCCTCCTCCCCTTTTTTTCTGAGTCAGGGTTTCTCTGTGTGACCCTGGCTGTCCTGGAACTGACTCTGTAGACCAGGCTGGCCTCAAACTCAGAGATCTGCCTACCTATGCCTCCCAAGTATTGAGATTAAAGGCGTGCGCCACCACTGCCCAACTCAGGCCATTCTAAAGTAAAATGGGCTGGTCCTCCTGTGAGCTGCTGCACAAGGCAAGATGCCTATGTCTCTGTTCACCACTACCTACTCTCATGTCCTTCTGCCTGACAACTCGTTGTGCTAGAGTCTGCCACCCCTGTTTTAGAATCAAGAGTCAGAAAAATTCAGTGGTGTCTGGTACCTGGCACAGGGGCACAGGGACACAGGCCCATGGTATCACAAGAGTCTAAGCTCTGTGGAGTCAAGGGATGGCATATCATGGTATCTACCTAGCAGGTTACCCAAGATTTCATGAGCTCTTTGATGAAGGGTATATAGTGTGTCCAGTGGCAACCAGCTGTTGTCTGAGTTATGGATTTGTACACTTGTACCAGATCCTCATTAAAAACACAGACCCGGGGGCTGAGAAGACAGCGTGGTCAGTGAGGCGCTTGCTTTACATAATGCACAGGCAGGAAGGAGGATGCTAACTCAGCCTCCAGCTCTCACATCAAAAGCTGGGCGTGGCAGGACACCCCCAGAATTAATTCTACTGCTGAGGAGGCAGGATCATGAGGAGCAGTGAAATTTGCTGGTTGGCCAGCCTAATTGTCAAGCCCCAATTCCTACTAAGAGACCCCAGCTCAAAATCAAACAGTCAAGGTAGGGGCTCAAGAGAGGCTGTTTATAAAGCGCCCACACACAGCCATGAGGACTGAGTTCAGATCCTTAGCATCCATGCTTAAAAACAAGAATTAAAAAACCCAGCATGGTTGCACTGGTCCATAATTCTGACTTTGGGTAAAGCCTACTCGCCAGTAAGTCTAGCCAATCAGTAAGCACTGTTCTCAGTGAGAGACCCTGTCTTAGAAGGCAAGATAGTGATCTAGAGAGAACTGATCCTCACCTCTGGTCTCCACATTCACTGCACCCCACCTCTCCCTTCCTTCCTTCCTTCCTTCCTCTCAAAATAAAATAGATGGCTCCCAAGGGATACCTGAGGGTGACTTCTGGTTTCTCATACATATACCCACCCATGTATGTGCACATCCATGCACAAAAACAAACAAACAGAAAACACACAGACTGCCAGGTTGGTGATGGGGCCCCAGATGGACACTCTAGGGAGGTGAGCCTTCTCAGCCATTCTCAGTGTCCCAGAGCACATCCTTGAGGGGAGAGAGCTGTTGAGCTGTGGTTGACCTGTGCAATCTTGATCCCCATAGAACATTACCAATGAGCTGCTACAGATTGAGCCAGAGAAGACACAGTGCACAGCCGAGTGTGAGGCCTTTGTGCAGGCCCTCCCGGGCAGCGGCACCACACCCTTGCTGAAGACCCGGGTGGAAGACACCAACCAGAAATATGGACGACTGATACGGCTGCTCGAGGCAGCCCAGGAGAAGTAGGTGGCAGGTAGACAGTCAAAGGGTAGTCATGGTGGGGTCAAGAGGGCACCTGACCCCTACACATACGATGTGCCCTGTGTCCTTAGGGTGGATGTGGCCAATCGCCTGGAGAACAGTCTGCAGCGGGGCAGGGAGCTGCTGGCCTCTCATGAGAACAGGCTGATCCAGGATGACACAATGCCTGAAAGTGGCTACATGTTGGACAGCAAGAGGCAGGAGCTGGAGGTAAACTTAGGATCTGGGGGCCATGGGGTCCTTTCTCCTGGCTCACGATATCTGCCACCATCCCTAGATGAGGATGTGAGGGCTCGGAAGGTTTGGAGTTCCCAGCGGGTCATAGGCAGTGGGCTCTTCCTTGGCTATTCCTAGGGTCTGTGTACAGTCTGGGAGGTTTTAAAGCCACAATTTTACAACAGACGGTCTACAGAAAATATAGGTTTCTGAAGCTCCTGGTGAGCACATCTAGAAGCCTGGGCCTACAGTTCCTGGGTAGATAGATGTACAACCACTGTCACCAGTGGCAGAGGACGCAGGTTTGCTTGTCTGAGCACTGAGGCACTCAGATGGTGGCCTGCAGCAATCCTCCTGTCTCCTTTTCATGACTAGCCTTGAAGCAAAGAAAGTGGGCTCAGAGAGAGCCTTGTGGCTGGAGGATGGCAGGCACACATGCCACCCCTTTAACAGTTTGCCAAAGGAGACTTTTCAGAGCTGTGTTTATTGTAATGAAAAGGAACACTGCAAACATGGCTCAGATTAGATAAGTGTGGAGACCTCCTTCCTGCTCTTAGGCCTGAACCTCCCCTCACAGCAGGAGGCCCCAGTACCTTAGTGATGTGCCAGGCTCTTAGGAGCTCTGTCTCTTTGCCTGTCTGGCAGGCCATGGCTTCTGAGCTGCAGGCCCAGAAGTCCCTCCTGGGTGAGGTGGAACAGAACCTGCAGGTGGCCAAGCAGTGCTCCAATTCGCTGGCCAGCCGCTTCCAAGAGCACTGCCCTGACCTGGAGCGCCAGGAGGCTGAGGTGCACAAGCTCCATCAACGATTCAACAACCTCAGCCAGCAGGTGGAACGCAGGTGAGGGGTGCCACAGACAGGCGGACTGGGGTGAGGGCCTGGCTTAGCCACACTAGGCCAGAGATTCTCTCTCATTCTCTCTGTCTCTGTCTGTCTGTCTGTCTGTCTGTCTGTCTGTCTGTCTCTCTCTCTCTCTCTCTCTGTGTGTGTGTGTGTGGTGTAGTGTACATGTTCATGTGCATGTTTGTACATGTGGGGGAACACTTGTTCAGGTGGAGGTCCTAAGTGGTGTCAGGGAAATCATCTTTGATCATTCCTCTACCTTATTCACTGGAATAGGATTTCTCAGTCAAGCTCATACCAACATAACTAGACTCACTGGTCAGCTCACTTATGCTGAGGATCCCGTGTCTACTTTCTAGGGTTGAACTTACAGTTCAGCCACATGCCCACGCAGAATTTACATGGGTTCTAAGGATCCAAACTCCAGTCCTCATGCATTCACAGGATTTAGCTCTTAACTGCTGAGCCATCTCCCCAGCCCAAGTGTCCCCCTTTTTCTTTCCCCAAGTGCCCTTTTTTTAAAAAAATTAAAATTAAAATGACACATACAAAGTAAGAAACTCTGTGCAATGACCAGTCACCTGCCCCCAGGTAAGCCATTAGCCCTCTGTGCATGTGTGCATGTGTGTGCATGTGTGTTAGAGAGAGAAGTATGATCTATGTATGTGTGTCAGTGTATATACCACAGAGATGTATGAATGTCAGAGGACTATTTTGAATGTATTTTGAATGTTCTGCTTTCCACCTTTTTTTTTTTTTTTTTAACAGGATCTCAGGCTAGCTGAGATCAGGAAGCTGGCTGGGGGCTTCCTGGTCTTCCCCCATTTCCTCCCATCTCCCTGTAGGAACACTGGAATTATAGACACCTATGTCTGGTTTTTACATAGGGTCTGAGCCCAGGTGATCAGACTTGTACAGCGAGTGCTTTAACCCATTAAATACGTCCCCTCCTCAACCTCCCCCTACCTGCCTAGCTCACACATTTCCCACACATCCACACCACGGGCAGGTGGATGTGGTAGCATCCGTGCAGGCTGTTGCTTGTCTTTCTTCCTGGGCTCTTCTGTGTTGTCTCCTCCACTCCACTCCTGCTTGTGTGCTAGAGTGCATATTTCTAGTAAGTCTGTCTGAGGTTGGTGGGTTTATGACCATTTCAAAGAACAGCTTTGTGTTCCAGAGCTTTCTCTCCTGTGTTCCCTTTCCTTAACTTCCTTTAAGTGGACTTGGTTTAATGTGCATCTCTTTTCCTTTCTTACCATGGAAGCTTAGATCATTGTTACAAGGTAGTTTCCCCTTCCTCCTGTAAACACTGAACACTGTGAAAGTACTGCTTCTGCCCAGCCCCAGCAATGCAGAAATTCTCTTCTTGAGGATTTCCCAAACACCATGTGTCCTTCCTTTGCTCAGGTGATACACAGTGAGCCTCCCTGCCTGTCAGGATGCAGCTAAGCATCCTGTTAATCTATGCTTAACCACTCTCTTTCTGTTGACCATTTGGGAACTTGTCCAGTTCAGTTACATTTGGCTTTTCTGCTGTCTTTCAAAACTCAGTGTGGCTAGGAAGATAGCTCAGTCAGAATACTCCTTGTCATACAAGTATGAGGACCCAGGTTTTAATCCCAGCACACATGTAGAGGGTAGGCATGGTGGCACAGATTTATAATTCTGGAGCTGGCGAGGCAGAAATAGGTGGATCCTGTGGGAGCTTACTGATCAGTCAATCTGACCTACTTATCCCCCCACCCCCACCCCAACACACACACACACACACACACACAAACCAAAATAGGACTGCCAAAAAACTGAGGGATCAGTGAGGCTTTTGCCTGCTATACAGAGAGACCTGACTGGCTTTGTCCCCTCAGGGCCCAGAGCCTGCAGAGTGCCAGGGCTGCCTACAATGAGTACTGCAGCGGTTATGAGCAGGTGCTCCAGTTCTTGGCCAAGACTCCCAGCTATGAGCCCCAGGAGACAGACAGCCTCAGCCAGATGGAGACCAAGCTGAAGAACCAGAAGGTAAGATGGCTGCTTCTACTTTGTAATGTATGTTCGGGAGGGTCAGAAGTCCTCAAGGCCTGACTGGAGAAATGGCTCAGTGGTTAAAAGCACCAACTGTTCTTCCAGACATGGTGGCTCACAACCATCTGTAATGGGATCCAATGCCCTCTTCTGGTGTGTCTGAAGAGAACTACAGTGTACTCACATTAAAAAAAAAAAAGCCATCAAGGACAATGGGGCAAGACAAAGGAAGGGGCCACAGCTTTCTGCATCCTCTCACATGCACTGCATGTCTTGCTCACCCCTTTCCTCTCAGTGCCCTTCACAGGGCCTGACCCAACAGATACTATTATGGCTTAGCTACATGGTGCCGCATGACCAAAAACACCAGGAACCCTGTGGGAAACATCTTATTATCAAAGTTGGGGTTCCTGCTTCCTTGGTGCCACAAGGACCTCAGAATTCCAGTGGCTAGGGCTAAGGAAGCGATTTCGTCAGAAAAGTGCTTACTATGCAGACATAAAAACCTGAATTTAATCACTAGAAGTCACCTAAGAATTCATGCATGGCTATGCATGTCTATAATGTTAGCACTGAGCAAGGACGAGAAACAAATGGATCCAAGAAATTCATTGACCGGCAAGCATAGCCAAACCGATCGACTCCTGGGTTCAGTGAGAGATCCTGTCTTAAAAAGTAAGTGGCACACAGTAGAGGAAAGATATATGATGTAGACTGTTAGCCTTCGTATATGCACAGAGACAGACAGACAGACAGACAGACAGACACAGAGGGAAACAGAGAAATCCAGTTTCTGATATTCAACGTGCTGTCCTTTCCTTGACTTGTTTTCTCATTCTCAAGTTCCTCAGACTTGGCTCACATGCTTACTGAAGGATTACATGCTCTGTCAGAGCAGAGCCTGGCATTTCAGAGCACACAATGAACACCTGCTTCCTGGCACAGATAACTATCTTCATGGCCCTTGCTCCAGGCCTTGGCATTACCCTTTGTGGTGAACAAATGTATACAAGAAAGCCACCCATTCATTATCCTCTGAACTATAGCATGTTGACTTCAGGTTCTAAGGACTCAGCCTTCTGGGAGGCTCGTGCGTGTGGTTCAGTTTTGGTTCCCGGTATCTCTTGTTTTACAGAACTTGCTTGATGAGATAGCAAGCAGGGAACAAGAGGTACAGAAGGTCTATGCAGATTCCCAGAAGTACCAGCAAGCGGTGAAGGTGAGCCATGAACCCTGTCAGAGCACACAGGAGGGGCTTTTGCATCAAGAGTTGCAGAGGAATCTAGGTAGATTGCTGGGGAAATGGGCAGTAGCCATATGTAGGTCCACCCCTTTGACAAACCAATATGGCACCAGACATCCGATATCATCCAGGAGTCATATTCTTAGAAACAGTAAACTCTTTGGGGGTGTTTACCCTAAAGGAAAACAAAACAAAGTGAAACATGATATACACAATTTATTTAACAGATCTTGTTATGACAGGAAAACTAGCTAGCAAAGCCTTATGCAGGAATGTCTGTGTGAAAGATCAAACATCTACTTGATGGTCAATGCCAAGGTCTCTGGTGGAGAAAGGGAGAAAGGCTTGGGATGCAGTGCTTACTAAGGAAACAGCATCTGGCCTCTGGGCCTGACAGAAGGCCCGGAGCGTCAACTTGGTTTGTGTCTCTGCAGTAATTGGGATTACAGGCACATTTTCTTGTATGGATGTCGCTAAGTGAGGTAGCAACTTACCATCACTGTCTTAGTAGCTCTCAGGACCTCCTAGTAGCCAGCTCAGGTACAGATGCAAGGAAGATGTGCAAGACTGCTAAACCAGGTCCTGGCAGCTTGGAGTCCTTAGAGGGAGCACAAATCATTGTCGCTTCTTCTTGGTTACCCCTAGCTGACTACTGCTCTGTCTTTCTTTTACCCAGGACTACGAGCTTGAAGCAGAGAAGCTAAGGTCCCTGCTGGACCTGGAGAATGGACGGAACAGCCACGTGAACAAGAGAGCCAGGCTGCAGTCTCCTGCTGCCAAAGTGAAGGAAGAGGTGAGCTGTAAGTGAAGACTGCTAAGGGCTCCCAGGATGCAGTCCTCTGTGATACACTTGGAAGAGGAGGAAGAACTTGCTTTGGAGCAGTGACATATCAATATGCCTAAGAGGCAGGCTTGAAGAGGTTCTGGTCTCGAGCCAGACACATGGGAAGTTCTCACCTTGCTCCCCTGTGCAAGTCTGTAGTAGAGGGCAGTACAGCCTGCAACAGCTGTAAAAAGAATACTTAGAAAGACTTGTTCAAGGGTCATGGACCAAGACTCAACCTGGGTCATCTCAGTCTACCTTTCCGCCAATGGATAGAGCTATGGGTGGGAATGAGGAATGGGCAAGAAGTACCGCTTTCTCCACCTGCCAGTCCCTTGCCAGACTCGTACAAGAGTTCTTGTTGTTTTCTCTCCTAGCCTTTTGGCTTGTCTGCTAACTTCCGTCCTAAAATGTCTCTGCAGGAAGCTACCCTTGCTGCCAAGTTCACAGAGGTTAATGCCATCAACAGACAGAGGCTACAGAATCTGGAGTTTGCACTGAATCTCTTGAGACAGGTAATCCATCTTAGTTAGAAATACTACTTCAAACTGTCCTACAAGATGAGAAATCTGTCTCCTCTGCCTTAGAGACACAGCCTGTGAACAAAGGGAGTATTCTCTACTGACACTTTTGAGGAGGATTAATGCAAATGCTAAGCTGAGCCAGCCTTCTTCACTAGCATGGGCTAACTTCCATACTAATTCAAAAGATGCTAGCTGAGCACTTATCAAAGGCTTCTGTTTGTTTAATGAGTGTTTTGCCTGCATGTATGTATGTGCACCACACGTGTGCCTGGTGCCCAAGGTCAGAAGAAGACAATGCATGGCCTAGAACTGGAGTTTCAGATGGTTGTAAGCCACCATGTACGTGCTAGGAATTAAACCTGGGTCCTCCGTAAGAGCAACAAGTACTCTTAACTGCAGAGCCACCTCTCCAGTCCCCAGAGTTTTTAGGATTTTTTTTTCAGGGGTTGGTTTTTCAAGACAGGGTTTCCTGGCTGTTCTGGAACTTGCTCTGCTGAGATTAAAGGCGTACACCACAACTGCCCAGCTTCAAAGTTTTTTTTTAATGGCACGTTTGTGTTTCTGTACTTGGACTCACTTATGTTCAGGTACGTGTACATGCTTGTGTGTGTATGGCAAATGACAACCAAAGAGTCATCCTGCTATATAACCCTTTTAAGACAAGGTTTCCTATTGGCTTGGAGTTTACCAATTAGGCTAGGCTAGCTGGCCAGCAAGGCCCAGGAAACTTCCAGTTTCCACCTCCCTGATGCTGGGATTACAAGTGTACCTATACCAGAATACCAAACCCCAGGGTTTTCACACCAGTGCTGGGGTCAGAACTCAATGCTTGCAAGGGATTCTCCCAGCCGATGAAATTTTTGACTATTATCTGACATATAAAGGAACTAGAAGCAACTGAGACTCCTCAGAAATGTTCTGGCCTAACCTGTCCACACAGTAGACACACTGCTGTTAAGCAATGATGTGGCACCTTCCAGGCCAAGATGGTACTGTCCCTTCAGTCAGAAACTGCAAAACAGATGACTGCATAGAAAAAAATAATCATGTGGTGCTCACTAAAAAATATACATTAAAAATGTCTCCAAGGATAACAGACATACCCTAGGGGCAGGGCAGAGATGGGAAACTGGTGTCACTTCAGACTCCTCTGTGCCTCTAAAACATTTTGCCTTATTCAATTTTTAAAAGCTTTAAAGAGTAACCCTAGAGCATTAGTGGAGTCCCCAGATCATAGGGCAGCTAGCCTAACCTGGTCTGGGTGAGCAGACTTGTCTGTCTCTTAACCATGCATTTGCTGTCTTTTCTGCCACAGCAACCAGAAGCAGGAGTGACCCATGAGACCCTGCAAAGGGGAAAGCCAGGCTCTGGCAAGGAGGAAACATGGAAGATTAAGAAGGAACTGGAAGAAGAGATGGAGCGAAGGCAACAGCTGGAAAATGAGGTCAAGAGTGCCCAGGAGGAAATCCAGACCCTGAAGGATCAAGGGCCTCAGGAGTCATTGGTGAGGAAGGAGGTGCTAAAGAAGGTGCCAGACCCCGCCCTGGAGGAGAATTTCCAGCAGCTGCAGCAGACCCTGGCTGAGGAACAGCACAAGAACCAGCTGTTGCAGGAGGAGCTGGGAGCACTGCAGCTCCGGCTGCAGGCCCTAGAGCAGGAGACCAGGGACGGGGGACAAGAGTATGTGGTTAAGGAGGTCTTGCGCATTGAGCCAGACAGAGCCCAGGAGGATGAGGTCTTGCAGCTTCGGGAGGAGCTGGAGGCACTGCGGCGCCAGAAAGGTGCCCGAGAGGCTGAAGTGCTACTCTTACAGCAGCGTGTAGCAGCCCTGGCTGCTGAGAAGAGCAGGGTGCAGGAAAAGGTCACTGAGAGAGAGGTGGTAAAGCTACAGAATGACCCCCAGCTGGAGGCAGAATACCGGAGGCTGCAGGAGGAGCACCAGCGGGAGGGCACATTCAGGGAGAAGCAGGAAGAGGAGCTGAGTTTCCTACAAGCGAAGCTCAGGAGACTGGAGAAAGAACGAGCCATGGCAGAAGGCAAGATCACAGTCAAAGAGGTGCTCAAGGTGGAGAAAGATGCAGCCATGGAGAGGGAAGTCAATGACCTCACCCGCCAGTATGAAGACGAGGCTGCCAAGGCACGCAGTGGCCAGCGGGAGAAGACAGAACTTCTCAGAAAGATATGGGCCCTGGAAGAGGAAAATGCCAAGATAGTGGTACAGGAGAAGGTCCGAGAGATCGTGCGGCCAGATCCCAAGGCAGAGAGTGAAGTGGCCAATCTCCGCCTGGAGCTAGTGGAGCAGGAGCGTAAATTCAGGGGTGCTGAGGAGCAGCTGAAGAGCTACCAGAGTGAGCTGGAGGCCCTTCGGAACCGTGGGCCACAGGTAGAAGTCAAAGAGGTGACCAAGGAGGTCATTAAATACACAACTGACCCAGAGACGGAGCAGGAACTCCAGCGGCTCAGGGAGGAGATCATGGACAAGACCAGATTAATAGAAAGGTGTGATCTGGAGATTTACCAGTTGAAGCAGGAGATCCAGGCCCTGAAGGACACCAAGCCACAGGTGCAGACTAGAGAGGTGGTTCAGGAAATCCTGCAGTTCCAGGAAGACCCCCAAACCAAGAAGGAGGTAGAGTCTCTGCGTATACAGCTGTCAGAAGAGCAGAAGAAACAGGTGGACCTGGAAGGGAAGCGGGCATCCCAGGAAGAGAAGATCAAACGCAAGGAGGAAGAGCTGGCACAGGGTAAAGAAAGGGTTGTGCGCCAGGAGGTGATCCAGTATGAAGATGAGCCAGATTTGCGAGCTGAGGTGACTGCCTTTACAGACAGCATTGATGCAGAGCTGCGGCAGATTGATAAACTGCACGTGGAGCTACGGCGGCTACAGCATCGCCGAGCAGAGCTGGAGAGGCAGTTGGAGGAGCTGGAGCGTGAGAGGCAGGCACGTAGGGCAGCTGAGCTGGAGGTACAGAGGCTGCAACAGCGGCTGGCTGCACTGGAGCAGGAGGAGGCCAAGACTGGTGAGAAGGTGACCCACACACAAAAGGTAGTACTGCAGCAGGATCCACAGCAGACCAGGGAGCATGCCCTGCTCAGAGCCCAGCTGGAGGAAGAGCGGCACCGGAGGCAGCTACTGGAGGGTGAGCTTGAGCCCCTGCGTAGAAAGTTTGCTGTCCTGGAGAAGGCAGAGATCAAAGAAAAGGTGGTCTTCTCTGAGAGTGTCCAGGTAGAAAAGGGTGACACAGAGCAAGAGATCCAGCGGCTCAAGAAGAGCCTGGAAGAGGAGAGCCGAAGCAAGAGGGAGCTAGATTCAGAGGTGACCCGGCTGGAAGCCAAGTTATCTGAGCTAGAATTCTACAATTCCAAGTCATCCAAGGAACTGGATTTCCTGAGAGAAGAAAATCACAAGCTACAGCTAGAGCGGCAAAACCTGCAGCTAGAGACCCGGAGACTGCAATCAGAGATTGAGATGGCAGCAACAGAAACTCGAGATCTGAAGAACATAACCATGGTAGACTCTGGCACCCACCTAAACTCTAGGCTGTGGTCTCTAGAGAAGGAACTGGATGACCTCAAGAAGATGTCCAAGGACAAGGATCTGGAGATTGATGAACTGCAGAGGCGTCTGGGCTCTGTGGCCGTCAAAAGAGAGCAGAGGGAGAACCACCTGAGGCGCTCCATAGTGGTCATTGACCCTGACACAGGTCGTGAGCTGTCCCCAGAAGAGGCCCACCGGGCTGGGCTCATCGACTGGAAAATGTTTGTGAAGCTCAGAAGCCAGGAGTGCGACTGGGAGGAGATATCAGTGAAAGGTCCTAATGGGGAGTCATCAGTAATCCATGACAGGAAGTCTGGCAAGAAGTTCTCCATTGAGGATGCTCTGCAGAGTGGCAGGCTAACCCCTGCTCAGTATGACCGCTATGTCAACAAGGATATGTCCATTCAGGAGCTGGCAGTCTTGGTGTCTGGGCAGAAGTAGGCCCAACCCTTCTGCCTGGGCTTTTCTTGGAGATGGATAGTTGGCTAACTTGTTCTCGGCAACTTCCTGGGTGTCTTCTGCTCCCTAGCCCTCATATAGACTTCTGAGCTAAGTGTTTTATCCACACTGTATCAGGCTGCTTACAGTTCAGCTACTGTAACATCAGCATTGACACCAGCTGGGTAGCATCTCTCAGGCCAGTCTCATTCAGTCTGAGTGACCTGCTCCCACCTATGATGACTCAATGACCTTGGTATCTTCTCTCCCTTTCCTACATACTCCCATCATCAGTGCACCAGCTGGAAACCACAGCAGGAGAAAATATAGACCCACTCAACAAGACAACATGGGTTTTAGCGTTATCATGCGGTGACACTGAAGGCAGAAGGCTTTCTTTCTGCCTCTTTCGACTCACTGGAGCTGCTGACCTTCCTTCTTGCCATTCCATTTTTCTGACTGGGAAACTTATCAGCAGTGCCTGCTCAGTAGTGACTCTTTTAATGCCTGGCTCTTGGTGCTAGAATAACTAGCCAGGATGTGCCAGAAAGACAGGCACCAACAACTGCTTGCTAGTTCTGAAGTGAAAGGATCTTAGTAATGGATGGTGTGCTTTCAGTGCCTTACAAGTCTTCCTCATTATTCCATTGGCATTTAGATATACAAAAGTTGATTGTTCACCAAATGGATCTCTGCTTCTCTGTATTTCATGTATTATGTAAGAAAGTGGGAAGTGATAGGGAACTTTATTTATGGCATGAAAATAAAAACCTGGTGGCTTGATTCTAACTCATAAAGTATGAATCCTTTACACATGAGGCTGAACCTTGGCTCTCAGCCACAACGGGCATTCCATACACACCAGAGCTCCTATGCACTGAAGAATCACTTGCAAATAAAATAGCAATGAAAAAATTAGAAAAGACATTTTGGAAACCTCAAAACAATTTATTGAGTTGCTTTATACAAGATTAACAATTTCCACACCACCCCCTAACACCAACATAGTTGCAGCACAAAAGCCCCTCTCACACCTAAGAAACGGCCACGCCTGGTTAAGTCTCAGAACCTTGCACCCACCAAAGAAACCCTTGCATCCCACTGAGCTTGCTCTACCTCCACCCTCTGCTGAAGCCGGGCCGCAGGTCTCCCTGGCCAGAGCTGTTTAAGTCATTCACTCGTTCATTACCACAAATAAAGCATAAACAAGGAAAAGAAATCTCATAAACTCCCCATCAAAGAAACATTTCCCTGAGGCAAGAGGCATCGCTAGATTCCTAAAGATGAGGGCATCCTGCTCTAGCTGCACAAGCAGTGGCACATGGGGAGGAGGGAGCACCAAAGGGGTGGGGTGCTAGGGCCCGTTGTTTAACGGGCAGAGGAGCCTGGAGAGTTCCCACTGCTTAGCTTTGCTGGAGGCCTCAGCTCGGCTTAGAGCTCAGCTATACAAATCTCTTCTTTGGCTCTTTTTGCTACTACCTAAGACTATTCTGTAAACAAACTGGAAATCCAAGTTGCAAAAAATATATGTAATAAAAGGATAAGGAATCCACATGGCCAATGTGAAAACAATTGGTTCTTCCATACAAAAGGAGTCAGAGCAGAGGCCAGACCAAAAAGCTGACAAAGGTCTTAAAGTGGAAAGGTGGCCACCTCCACAGGAATAGAGAGCTACTGAGCTCCATACCCTTGAGGCAGGAACCAAAAGCACACTTGACCCGTCCTACGGTGCATACTGAGAGTGCTGATCACCTCCCTAAATGCTGTCTGGCTGGGCAGTCAGCCAGACCCACTGCAAGGCAGATTTACAGGATAGGCAAGAGCGCTCCAAGTCCATATGAACTAGCCACTGGGTAACTGTGACAGCCTGAAGATGGAAGCTCTGTATCAACGATCCTTGTCCTCTGTCTACTCTTCAGACCCTCCAGACATCCCTCTTAAGTCCACACAGAAGTTCACTGTCCAGAGAGCACCAGCCCCCCAGACCTGTTCTCTGTGGCAGATGGTTCAGAGGCCTGTCCTGCGGCTCTGCCAGAGAGAGACTTCTAAGAGTAAGACAAAGTGGAATGTCTACCTGTGGCTTGGAACCCCTGGGCTCTCAGACACTGAGGGCCAAGGGACTCCTCTGTAGTCCACCTGCATCAACTCTACAAACACAAAACAGAGCTGTAGCTCCATGGGAACCTGGGATTTGGGGGCTCAGATGACTTTCAAGTCAAGACGGCACAGGTTATAGTGTGCAGTCATTAAAAATCCAATTAAATAAAACTGTCTTAAATACAGACTAGCTTTAAAAAAAGATCTTCATCTCAGATCCATTCAGTGGGCTGAATGGATAGGTGTGAGTTGTCAAAGTCTGCTCCACCAAAAAGGCACTGGAATTAAGTCTTCCTATAATGTGATGTGTGAAGAGCAGTCCCATTCTATCCAATGCATTCAATGGTAATGACGAAAACAGCCCAAGATAGGTGTCTTTAAAAATCCTACCACGATTGTTGAATCTATAAAGGTCTTTTTCTCTATAAGAGCTTCATTGTCATGTTCTGAGGAGAAACTGGCCCCTACAAGGAGCACACATTATGTGTTCTTAGTATTTTGCAAGGTCCCCCACATGTGGCTCTGGCCTGGGTCTTGTCCTCTTGAGCACATAGCCTGAGGATGGGACAGAATCACAACCATCCAGGGATTCTACTGTGGCCAGAAGGAGTCCCTGATCAGTGGGAAGCTCTGAGATACAACAAATGCCAGGAGTTAGGCAGATCTAGAACCCGGTAGCCAGCAGATGTGCCACAGGTACGTGTACACCACGCTTCCCAACAGTCTAGGCACTTCTCAGCACAGAGCTGCCCCTTCGTGTCGTCCAGCGACAAAGCCATGAGGCCTAGAGCACCAGGTCAGTAAGCGCTTTGTGAGCAGCAGAAGCTGCCCTTGGTTGGAGGCCCATCTGAAGTGCTAAGAAGTGCTCCATTTCAAACTCACGTCTGCTCCAGAAGAAAAGCAGTGGGCAAGAAGAGCACAGCAATGTCTGTTATCAGAGACATACATGTTGGGCTTCCTCCTAGACCTATGTCATTCAGTTCCATCCTCCAAAGTGGTCACAATTTCCTTGGTACAACAGACCCTTTCCCATGAAGCTGTGAAGCATCTGGAAAAGAATAAGCAAAATCAGATCATTCTTTAAGTGCTCCATTTCCTTTAAGACAGCATAAACAAACTTCCCAGGGAACAAAAGCAGCAAATGTCCCCCAAACCGCAGCTGTGTGCACTGCTACTTGCAGCAGCATCCTGCGTCATGCATGAGCACTAGCACTTTTCAGGCAGGAGACCACTGGGCATGTCTGTAGAACAGGCACTCTGCAACATGACAAGGGCCATGGCAAGGCCTGATGACCACACAGAATCCAGACAATGTTCATTCTCTTGCCATCAAAATGTACTCAGGCACCAGAGGTTCAAACACAAAGGTAACAGCATCAAATCCACGTGGACGGGAAAGCAGCACAGAACCAAGTCTCAGCTCACTGCTAGATATAGGGTATTCCCTGCCAGCCCTACAGAGCCCCACATGTGTAGCACAGCTAAAGTGAAGCTTACTCTGTCTGATAACCCATTTTGCATGGCTGCTCTTTTGATTGCTCCCATGTTTTTCTTTTTTTCCTTGAGGCACTGGTAATGGACACAACAAGGCTCTTTATTTGCTAGGCAAGCACTCAACCACGGAACTATATCCCTAACCCTTCTGAAAGCTTTGGAAGACCAGGGGCTGGGGGTAGGAAACCACATAAGATGGTTTTATGAACCACATAAAATGGTTCAAGAAGTATTTTTTTCTTTTCCTATCAGCCTCCCTCTCCCCTTTGTTGCTGAAGACTCTACAGACCCAGAGTTTGGTTCTAGTCCCTCTTCAATTACTTTGTTTCTCTCAAAAAGGGCCATTTCCAAAGCAGGTGGAGGTGGCACCCGTCTCATTTTCACAGCACACAGGCTCTCTCTCCATAGCTGGGGAGATGCCAACACTGCACTTCTTCACTCAAATGGCAGCCACCCACCCATGTAGAGGAAGTCCTCAGATGTGACTGCTTCTTCAAAGAAGTGACTACTGCTACTGGCTTTGCTCTTCAAAGATGGACCAAAGGTTTCCCTCTGAGAAATGAAAACTCAGCCTCATCCTAACAAGGCCCCTGACATTCACTACAGAGCTCCCAGCTGTAAGACATGGATGCAAGGAACCCACAGACAGATCCTAAAGCAGACAATGAGTTGTGGGCCCACACTGTCCATGAGCAGGTCAAAGACACATCCCTAGAGGCTGCATCTGACTCCTGCCCTATACAAACCCCAAGTTCCCTAAGTTCAGCCTTTCTCTTCTGATAGCCCAGGGGCATGGTTGGAACAGGTCTAAAGTACTAAAAATACTAGGTCAAAATTAGGTTCCCATCAGGTTCTCAAGCCAAAATTTCTTGAAGTATCTACATGCAAGAATCCTGGAATCAGGACAGGATAAGGCCAGTTCATTTACTACAAGATGCCTGTCTCTGGTAACAATTCTCTGTTCTCATGCTCACAAGCTGACAATGTACCCAGGGCTCTACTTCCAAAAGCACCATTCTGTCAGGAGACACTGGCCTTATTCCAGGTGTACTTCCAAAGCTGTTTCAAGAGTTTATACCAGGGAGTACTAAAAGCTGCTTCTGTTTTGGATCTGTGCTAATTTCAGAGATAAAAAGGCCCTTCTCTCAATCATGTACTATGGTCTCTCACTGTTCTATGGATAGTTACAGTTTTTCATCAAAGAGTTTCTAGCAATTGACAATGCCTGGCAGGTATATAGCATTTCACCATAAAGGCTCTAAAGTGCTTGGTTAACCTCTGGACAAGTAACACCATTACCTTACTTTTCTTTAAGTGTATATTAAGGGCTGAAACACCTGTTTAATGCTCAGGCTCCACCATATCCTGCCACACAGGCTAAGTCTGACCCAATGGCCATTCCAATAAGAAACCAGGAAAAGCCTCTGGTATTATGGGCTTATATTATTCTGGAACCCAAAAAGCCATAGCCTCAAAAAACAAAGCAAAATACAAAACAGTGATGATGAGGCAGAAATGGCTAACAGCACCAGCAGCAAAGCACCCACGGATGGAAGGGTATGGCGCACAGAGTGCATGGCACACTGCCCAACTGGCATTTACCTGGCAGACTCTGTGGGACATGGGTAGACACAGCAGCATGTGGGAGAGGCGCTGTGTGGGGTGGGCTGGAGTGCAAGCCAGCCAGAAGACCTGAGAGAAACAGGAGGGGAGAGAACAAAACACACACATTGAAGACAGAACAGAAAAGCAGTTTGGGAGATCTAGAGCCCCAGGAAACCTGTGGGCCAGTCTGGAACAAAACAGCTATCCCGGGCACTAAGCAGCTTCCAGAGGCAGGGGATGTTCCCATGGTCACACCAAACACATACAGGACCCAACATGGCACACAACATAGGAACAGATGCAGGAGGCAAGAACTTACTGTGGCTGAGGCCATGGTGGAAGGTGCCAGGGGCTGGACCTGTGACAATGGCATCCTTAGAGACTCCTGCTTTGGCAGAGGAGTCTGCACTGAAGGAGAGTACATGAAGTGGAAATGGGGCTAGGATTCCCAATGAGTTTGAGTTCATAGCCCCCGGAAGCTTGGGGTTGCTGGGTTTGTAGGATGAAGACAGCAGGCTTAAGGAAGAGGAGCTGGACAGCAGCACTGCCCCGCCAGTCCCTTTCTGGGGGAGGAAACACACACAATCAGAACCCACCCTGTCAAAGGACCTACTATTCAGCATCCAAAAGAGAAATTAGGAAGTCTCTATGAGCCAGCATCTAGGGGATTCCAGGGTACAGAAATAATTTTAACCTCATTCCCAAGGGTTTGAATACCCTTTTCTGGCCTCTGCGGGCACCAGGTATGCACATGGTTCATATACAATACACATGCAGAAAAAACACTCATACACATAAAATAAAACAAAATTATCTCCATGAAATTTTTTTTTTTGTTTTGTTTTTCGAGACAGGGTTTCTCTGTATAGCCTTGGCTGTCCTGGAACTCACTCTGTAGACCAGGCTAGCCTCGAACTCAGAAATCCGTCTGCCTCTACCTCCCAAGTGCTGGGATTAACGGCGTGCACCACCACTGCCCGGCCTCCATGAAAAATTCTAGAGGAACCTTTGCTCCCCACACAAAGATTTCATAGATATAAGCAGCATGGCAAGTTTCTCATTTAAAAAGATCCAACTGAGGCCAAGCAGTGGTGGCACAAGTCTTTCATCCCAGCACTCAGGATCCTGGCAGAGGCAGGTGGATTTCTGTGAGTTCAAGGCCTGGTCTATAAAGAGAGTACCAGAGCTACACGGAAGAAAACCTGTCTCCAAAAAAACAACAAACAAACAAACAAAACAAAACAAGAAAAAGAAACAATTGAAAATGATACAAGATGAGATGATGGCAACAGGCAGTCCTCTGAGTGCACTATAAGGTTAAATATAAGCTTATAGCTATAAAACCTTATACATATACATATACATACATACATACATACATACATACATACATACATACATTTTATATATATAAAATGTTCCCCTTTGGCACACATACACACACACACAACACACACACACAAATAAATACATTCCTATACGTGCACATAATTAAAAATAGTAACTGAAAAGTGAAAAGGAAAGCTTGAACACAGGATGGAGACTTGGAAGCTTTATTTTCTTTTTCTGTATATACAGAAAAGTATAGACAGATTGGTTTAGAAAGGTCTTGATTCTTTCTCCCTACCACTCCGTATAGTGACTGCACATTAGTTTCCAGGAAAAGAAATGGTATATATACACGTGTTTGTTTGAGTGTTGGCACATGTGTGTTATGGTGTATATGTTGTGTTCAGTCTTTACCTTCTGTCCTGTTTGAGACCGAGACTGTTGTTCACTGCTGCATACACCAGGCTAGCTGGCCCTTGAGCTTACAGGCCTTCTCGTCTTATAGGGGTACTGGCTATAGGCTCATGCTAACATACTCAGCTTTATATGGGTTTTGAGGTTTCAGGCTCAGGGCTCAAGCTCTAGCTCAGTGGTAGAGCACTTATCTAGCATACACAAGGCAGCACTCCATTCAGTCTCCACTACTGCTAGAACAAAAAAGGAAAAAGGGAAATCATAGACTTACTGTTGCCTTGACAGTATATTATAGGCTGGTGACACAGATCAGTTGGTGAACACATGACTAGCTTGCATGAAGCCATGATTTGATCCCCAGCACCACAGCCTGGGTGGTGATGGACACTTGTAACACCAGCAGCACTGGGAGGTAAGAGCCAGCCAGAGGTTTCAGACCTCCCGCAGACTAGAGTTACGGGCACTTATGAATTCACCTGATGTGGGTGGTGGGTACCAAACTTGGGCCCTCTTCAAGAGAGGTACTGTGCACCCCACCCCCAGTCCTGTACAAGGTTTCTCTGTGTAGCTCTGGTTGTCCTGGAACTCAGAGATCCGCCTGCCTCTGCCTCCCAAGTGCTGGGAGCAAAGGTGTGCACACTATAGCTTGGTGTTCTGTTTTTTTTTTTTTTTTTTCCTTTTTCTTTTAACTGCTGAGCTATCTTTCCAGACCTCTTTTCAATTTAAGACAGGGTCTCTGGCTGGTCTCAAAGTAGATATGTAGCCAAGTCTTGCTTTTCACTCCTGATTTTGCTTCTACCTATGGGATTATAAATGTGTAACACCACCCTTGGCCAAACTTCTAATTTTACATACACACACCCCCTACACTTTCCCTGCTAGGCTCTGTCAAGTCACCTTTGTACTAGAGTTCCTTCAAGCTAATCAGAGAATTGCAACCAAAAGGTACTGCCACTTTATACTGAGGTATAAACACATTCTGACTGCCACCTAATAGCTGAAGGTACTTCATCTTTGAATCACGGTGCAAAGACAGGTTCTAGGGCTCACTCTACTCCTCACAGGCCCTAATGTCAAAAGATGTTCCCTTTCTTTTTCCCTCCCAGTCCCCCTGTTAAGCCATTCAGGCTATATCAGTTCTCCAACCATCAGTAAAAGTGAGACTAAACAAAAAACCCAGTACTCCCCAAGTATGTAATCTTACTTACTGTCACCATCTGATTTTCTGTGTCAGACCACTTTTACAGACCTGAGAAAGACAAGCAGTCTTATCCCCAAAACCTTGCAGCTGGGGAAGGTTGCAGTGTTAGGATACTCACTGGCAAGGAGGTAGACGATGTCACACTACTGACTGTAGCAGGTTTCAGGGAGGAAGTCAGTAATTTTGCCACTCCCTGGGTCCCACCACCAGAATCTCCATTTGGACCTCCAGGTGGAGCCACAAGGGTCAGCTTCTGAGTAACAGGTGTTTTTTTCACAGCAGAACTTGGGGCAGCTCGGCTAGCAGGCTGTCCTGCTGAGGGAGGCTGCACACCAGGGTGCAAGGTCCCAGAAACAGAGCTCTGCACTTGGGCTCCTCCTCCAGGCGATGGGCTGCTAGAAGAAGCCCCATGTTTAGAGACTGAGCCAGCAAAGGGGTTATTCTTATAAGATGGCCCCACAGAGCTGGCTGGATGCAGCTTTGCTGGATGGCTGATGGTGGTAGAGTTTGAGGCTGTCGACTTATGGGAGCTGCTGCTGGAGGCTGGTGAACTTCCGGAGGAGGCTGGCATAGTGGTATGGAAGGCCTGGCCTTTGGCTGCTGTCTTTACCAGCTGCAGGAGGGAACGATGACACTGTGGAGAGGTGGCCTTTGGGCCTTGCAGCTTGTTGACAAATGGGGATGGGGGTGTGAAGCTTTTCTGCTGTTGAGTGCCTGCATGAAAAACTTTGACTTGGGGACCAGGCACGGGAGCTGCTGCCTGGGGTCCATGAGACGTCCGTGGCAAACTGTGGTGCTTTGCTTTGGACTGGTGTAATTCAGGCATACCCTTGCTAAGGGGAGCCTGACAGGATAGCTCTTTGTAGCCAGAACCCTCTGGCTTTTTCTCCTGAGAGGACTGCCCCAGTGCTAGAGCCTGTTCAGCCAGAAAATTGAGAGGTGACTGCAGAGCATTTGTGGGAGTTGGTGCAGAAGAGCTGGGCTTTGCAAAGTTCCGTTTCTCTTCTGTACACAAAACACCAGCAACTTTTTCTGTTGGTGCTTTGGAGGGTGCAGGCAGTGTGAATTCGGAACTGTTGGCTGCTCTGCTGTTCAATACAACCAGCTCCTTAGACACAGCATCCACAGAGGAGGCTGGATTCCCGACCAAGTCTTCATCCAGTGAGTCCTCCAGGCTGACAGGAACAGGGTCAGTGAGGCTACAAGTTGCCTGGGATGGATGCTCCCTGCTGTTTACCCCAGTGTTCAGGCCTCCACTCTGATGTTCTGAGAGCAAAGTAGTGGGACCACCATGCTGTCCTGATGGGATAGAAACTTTTTTGTCAAGCTTAACAGATGATTCCTAAAGGAAAATAGAGATGCCCATAGTTAGATTTACTCAAAGATGTCAACAGTGACCTGTTATGAGGATGTCAACAAGTGAATTCAAGCTTACTGGGTAATTACAAGACAAGTGATAGAGAAGTGTAGGTACCATGTCTGCTTTGCCTTGTAGTACTGTCTGGTCATATGCGTCTAGCTGGTGGAGGCTGGTTTTAGGCAAGCACTCTTTGTTGCTAAGTATACACATGCCCAGAGCAAAATTTTTCTTCTTTTTTAAAATTCCTTTTTTTGTTTTGTTTTGTTTTTTGGGACAGGATTTCTCTGTGTAGCCATGGCTGTCCTGGAACTCACTCTGTAGACCAGGCTGGCCTTGAACTCAGAAATCCACCTGCCTCTGCCTCCCAAGTGCTGGGATTAAAGGTGTGCACCACCACTGTCCAGCTAAAACTTTTCTTCTTTTAGTTTCTGAAATACTATAAGGTCTGTTCACCATACTTGCTAGTTGTATATCAACTGCCTAATACAAGCTAGAGTCACCTGGAAGAAGTAATCTTAACTGAGAAAATGCCCACACAAAATTGGCCTGTGGCCAAGCCTGTGGTACATTTTCTTGATTTTTTTCCCCTTTGGTTTTCTTTCTTGTATTTCATTTATTTTATGTATATGAGTACACTGTGGGTGCCTCCAGGCACACTAGAAGGGAGCACTGGATCTCATTACAAATGGTTGTAAGTCACCATGTGGTTGCTGGGAATTGAACTCAGGACCTTCGGAAGAGCAGCCAGTGTTCTTAACCACCGAGCCATCGCTCCAGCCCACATTTTCTTGATTAATGGTTGATGTAGGAAGACCCAGTTCACTATGGGCAGTGCCATTTCTGGGCTGGTGGTCTTGAGTGATAAGAAAGCAAGCTGATAAACTGTCCATCTCCTGTAACCAGGCAAAACTTCCAATGGAGGGACTGAGACACCAACCCAGCCAAAAACCCTTCAACTTACAATCTGTCCTGCCTACAAGAAATGCTGGGTAAGATAGAGCAGAAATTGAAGGAGTAGCCAGCTAACCACAGGTTCAGCTTGAACCTATGCCATAAAAGGGAGCCCAAGCCTGATACTGCTAAAGATATTGTTATATTTGCAATAGGAGCCTAGCATAATCATCATCAGAGGCTTCACTCAGCAACTGATGAAAACAGATGCAGAGACCCAAAGCCAAATATTAGGCAGAGCTTGGGGAATTCTGTGGAAGGGAATAAGAGCCAGAGGGGTTAAGGACACCATAAGAAAACCCATAAAATCAACTAACCTGGGTCCATAGAAGCTCACAAAGATTAAACTTCGAACCAGGAAGCCTGCATGAGACTGGCCTAGGCCCTCTGTATATGCTACAACTGTACAGCTTGGTCTTCACAGGAGTCTGCTAACAGTGACTGTCTCTAACTCTGTTGCTTGCCTTTGGGACCCTTTCATCCTGCTTGGCAGCCTCATCTAGCCTCAATAAGGGAGGACATGCCTAGTTTTAGGTCAACTTGATATGGCAGGGCTGCTTGATATAGATGGGAGAACTCTCCTTTTCTGAAGAAAAACTAAGGAAAAGTGAATTGAGGGGGTGGGAACTGGGAGGAGAGGCAGGAGAGGAAACTGCAGTCAAGATGTAAAATTTAATCAATTAATTTAAAAAAAAGAAAGCAAGAAAGCAAGCAAGCAAGCAAGCAGGCAGGCAGACAGACTAAATAAGCCATAAGGAACCTGCAGCATTCCTCTATGGCCTCTGTATCGGCTCTTGTCTCCAGGCTCCTGCCCTGCTTGAGTTTCTGCCCTTAATCCCTGGGTGACAGACTATAAGCTATAAGATAAAATAAACCTTTTCTTCTCCAAGTTGCTTTCTGTAATTTTTCTTCCCCTTTCTGTATATTTTCTATGTAGCCCTGGCTGTCCTGAACTCACAGAGATTGCATGTCTTTGCATCCCAAGTGCTGAGATTAAAAGTGTGTGCCACCACTGCCTGGCTTGGTCATGTTTCTCATCACAGCAATAGAAGACTCAGCCTACTGGCATTTACATTATCTTGAATGCTCCTGGTTAAAATTATAGACTGATGAGAATTACTTTCAATTAACTTCTTTTTCCTCTAATTTTTTACAATTATCTGTCTCCCAGCCATTCTAATGGGAACAGAATAAGATCTATCCCTTTGTCCCTGTATCCCCAGTACTTAACACAGTATGTTCTCACAGATTTTAGGAACCTTCCAGATACTCAGGAATAAACAATCTAAACATCTGATCTCACAATCTCTTTAAGCAGGGCTAAGTGGATTGCAAGCCTCACTTGGTAAAAGTTTGGCAAATACCAAAAGCCTCTACAGGGAAGTTTCTGTGATGTGTAAAATGGTTATCGAATTTCTGTGCTCCATCCACTGTACTTCCCTGTGGTCCTCCCAGATAACTAACAGCCACTTCTCTTTCCTGACACTGCTACAAACTTAACGGTTCCACAGCAGGAGTATATTTCTTCCTCTCCAAGAAGACTACCATACGTGACCTTTCACATTTACAGTGGCCTTGCACTGCACTCCTTTGGGGCTGCTTCAGACACTTGAGTCCTACAACCAGAAGAACTGGGCTGGCTGAGTACTGTTGGGAAAACTGAGGCTAGAGAGAGTTATGTGGCCCAGCTCAGATGTCTGTCTCATTCAAGAGTGCCATCTCAATAATTATTCTCAGTGAAGATTTCCTGAGCATGGCTTCAGGACAGTTGGCACATGACCCGAACAGGCTGACTCACCTTTATCTTGATTTTTGAGGGAGCTATTACTTTTTTCTTGGCCCTGTTCAAAGAAAGGAACACAGAAATGGTTCAGAAGACATCCACAAGAAAAGATTAAAATAGCAGTTCCACAAGAAATAAAATTCTAAGGTACTTACAGAAGTGATGTCAGGTGCCCATGGCCTCGTCGGCTCTCCTTAAATAGAGTCCTGAAAGAAAAAGGGCTAGGGTATCATATCTGCCCCCACTCTGCCACAACTCTGCTTCCACACTGTTCCTGAAGGTTCTGATACTCAGTGGTATTTAATCTAAGAAAAGCACCAGATCCACCCAAGGAAAGTATGTGAAGTAGCACATATAGCACATCTTTTTTTCCAGAGAAACTCAACAAAAACTATCTTCACATAACCAAACCTATAAGGAACGAATAACAATTCCCAAGGTTCTTTCATTTGTCTAAAGCACCAATGAATCAAGCTAACACCTAACACTGTCTTTATCTAACCACCCATGCCCTACATAAAGCACATGTGCTTCCTACATGGATGATAACATACATGAAGGAGCTTCTGAACAGAAGCTCAACTCTAAGCTCCAGCATGGAATTACCACTGCTCCTTGTGAATGAAACTGGAACCATGAGGAAGTCTCTAAGATGACTTTTATCTCTTAGCCTGTGGTACAGCCACTGCATCAAAACAACAAAGTCCATACTGTGAGAAAAAGAGAATGCAGTCAATCCTCCAACTAAAGTGGGATGAGGACTAACAAGGACTGAACTCCACAAATAAGATCCCTCTTATAGATTAAAAAGACTCCTTTCTAGATTCCAGTATATCCCTAAGTACTCAAGTGACATCAGAATTGAATCAATGAGACAGTGACCTATGAGGGCAGAAATCACTGTCAGCCCAGACTTCCCTGCCTCAGCACAAGGGCCTCACCTGGCCTGCATCCAGCCTTTGGGCCAGAGAGGCTTGACCTCAGCATCCAGAAAAGCCTTCACACAGTCCTCCCAGGCCTGGGCCTTGCTGTTCCTCTCCAGATCCCGGCTCTCCAGCTTGATCTTCACCACCTGGCACAGAAGCTCCCTGAGGAGCAGAGAGAGAGATCAGAAACCACCCACCACCCTAAATGCTGTTTCACAGTTGCCACTGTGTGCTTTCAGCAACGCATGAAAGTAATTAATCCTAACCTTCATTAGCAATATGGGGGACAGGCTCAGACACTGGTCTCACAAACCCTCCAATGACGCAAGGTCCCAGTTTGTGCACACCTGATTTCATCATTCCACTGGAATTTCTTCCGGGGTCCCATTATTCTCCGGCCCCCCTTTTCTTCATCTTCTTCTTCATCAGAACAAATCCGTTCTCTCTGTTCCTTGTCTTTCTCTTCCTCCAGCATCCTATAGAGGAAGAGAAGGAATTTTGAGGTCCTCCTGCCCACCAGCTTCCTACTCCTCCCTTCTACAATGCTCTCCTTAAGATCAGAAAGTGCTAAAATTGTCTAGAATTGTGTTGGAGAAGTATAAAAAGAAGAGACAGGAACCTGGAGAGATAGCTCAGTGTTTAAAGATAATGATACTCAAGTGAGATGGAACACACTTACTTAGCAACCTTTGCTTGAGTGTGTGCTTGGCATTCATCCTGGTACTTGGCCACCTGCTCAGGCATAGCCCTACCAATGGCATCCTTGAGCTTCTGGAGTGGTTCTTTCAGGCGCCCACCCTACAAAAAAAGGACAGAGTTCAGGCTTGGCTCATTCACCAGTCTTACACCGAGGACCCATAATGAGCTACCAAAAGGAGATAGTGCAACAGATGGGATCCATGGGATCCTTAGGCAGACTCTACCACCCACCTGTTCGTAGAGGTGAAGTTTTCGAGCATGCTTGACCAGAGTGTCCTTGCTGCAGGGCAGGAATGAAGCCAGATAAGCAAATACCCCAGAACGAATTTGGCTAGTCAGCTCCCGGGTTTGCACCTCTATGCTGAAGAACACAACACAGTCATCAATGGCTTGCAGCTCACTGCAAGTTTCCTCTTCCTTAGGTAGCAGACTGGAGAAGAAAGCTAGGTACCAAAAGTAGGTTGAATCTTATCTTGATGGTCACACAATGTAACCAACCATGTGGCCACAGCAACAAAATCTCTAGCAGCAACAAGAAAAACCCTCAAGCTTGATGAATTTGGCGAGGAATAAAGAGCCAAGGCTCTTAGGTCAAGAATAAGACCAGGTCAAAGGTACTCAAGAGAACAAAACCAAAAACAAAAAGATATAAGTATTAAATTTCACTAACAAGGAAAAAATGAAAGCTTTAAAAGTTAAAGTAATAAGTTGCTTGGAGTTGACAAGAAATATTTTCCAACAATATTTTGAAAAAAAATTTTTTTTATACAAAGTGTTTTGCCTATACATATGTCTGTCCCATGTGCATACCTGGTGCCCATGGAAGCCATAAGAGGGCACTGGATCCCCTGGATCTAAAGTTAAGAAGCCAGGTTGTTGAAGACAGTTGTGAGCCATCATGTGGGTACTAGGAACCAAGGTCCTCTGTGAGAGCAATGGCAAGTTCTCGTAGGCACTAGAGCATCTTCCCAGCCCTCTCCACCACATTTTGATTTTCAGTTACTAATTCTACCCATGATCATGAGATTGGCAAAATCCTCACTTGCTCTCTGTATGTGGCACAATCAAGCAGGCTCTTTGTTGACACAAAACTCTCACCTGATCCTCAAGGTGCTCTTTGAGGCCCTGTGCTGAGCCAAAAGGTCCATCCACATTCTACTGAGTAGAGGCCATCTGTAGAATATTCAAGTCTTGACAAGTGTTCTTACATAACCAAAGCCCTGTTGTTAAGCAACAGGCTTCTCCTGCTACCTAATACAACCAGGAAAAAGGTTGCAAAGCTGTGGCCTTACATGGCTTAGCTTTGTGTGCTTGCTGTTGTCCTTATTAATATAGTTCAGACAACCAAGTACCTCAGGTTTTTGGGGCTCTGGGCAAAGTATGATGGGATGAAGTGTAATGGCAGCACAAGTGAAGATGAGGAGGCACCTAATTCCCAGGAGACCTGAGGTCACCAGGTTGTCATTCATTCTTCTGCATTCTCTTTTTTCATTTCATACTTGCCAAGAAATCCTCTTCCAACTATGACAATACATGTATTACATCAGTTTAATAATGTCTGTTGCTGAAGATTAGTAAGATCCTGTTTCATTTTAAATAGGAGAGCAGAGACAAACAAACAGATGATACTCACTCTAGCAGGATGCCATTAATATCTTGAGTGAAGAATTTCTGTTTGCTCTCTCCCTCAGCAGCTCTGGCAGCCTGATTCACAGGAGACAGTAAGAGGTATTAGTGCCCTCTTTCCCCATGCATCCTTCACACTCACCAGCAGGCACGGTCACCGCTCCCAAAGAGCACCTGCCAACACTCTCTGTTATCTTCCTGACTATTCCCCAGCCCCAGATTAAGGTCATTCTAATGCTGTTGCAGCATCTGTGGATTGAGTTCCTTGGGACCTATTACAATATTAATCATGGAACAGAAAGAAGTGATCCTGAGACATCTGGCCAGAAACCAACTCAGCCAGCTGTCTAGCCTCTGTGTACAGACTCTTACCAACTACAGTGTAAATTGGGATTTCTATACTGTCAATGGTAGAAAAACAACTAAGACCTTCAGCAAACCTACACCATTTAAAGCAGCAGTTTTCAACCTTTCTAATGCTGTAACTCCTTAATATAATTCCTCATGTTGTGGTGATCCCCAACCATAAAATTATTTTTGTTGCTACTTTGTAACTGTAACTTTGCTACTGTTATGAATCATAATGTAAATATCTGTATTTTTCTATGGTTTTAGGTGACTCTATGAAAGAGTTGCAACTCATGGGTGAAGTCAGACCTGCTGACTTAAAGGCTTTTATGTATCAAAAAAAAAAAAAATGAAAAGTAATAAAAATACTGTGTATTCCAGTCATTCCCAGTACCCAGAGAGAAGCCTATTAGAAGGGAAAAAAAATGACTATGTAGCTTTAGCATTTAAATGACATCCTTTGAAAAATCTGTAGAGTATCCCACACCCAGACTCCTGAAATAATATGTGATACTGAAGATGACACCTTGGAGAACAAGTCTAGAGATCCCCGAAGTGACCAGAGCCAAGACTAAACCTGGTAGTTCTCACTCTTAGCTGCACATGGAAGTTACCTAGGCAGCTTTCCCTACCCAAAGCCAATCAAAACACAATCTTAGAGGTTGGAACTGAGTAATGTATGTTCTTGACAGGTAGCCCAAACATCAGATCTCTTTCAACATACCACACAGTGATTCTCATGAGCAAAGAGGGTTGGGAATCACTGGCCTAAACAAAAAGATGCTGATCTGAAAATTAAGGCAAAATATAGTTTCTAAAATCAAACTTTATATAAAATGGAGACAACAAGGTGACTCTCTGAAAAAGATATATAAATCTTTACTCTTCTGCCTTCTTGTAACTGCAACCTCTTGGTCCCCTGGCTCCTCTGACCATTACACCTACCTATTCTACCAGGTCATTTATATACTGGCCACCAGAAACAGTTCAAAAGCTGAGAATGACCTTTGATTCCTCATCCTCAGGCTTCTACATCCCAGCAGATCCCTCAAATCTAAGCCTCTAAGTCCTGAACCCTCTCTTCTGAACTCAGAACTAGTACTTCCAATTACTTCTATAAAGGGGTAGTGGCCTTGGATAAGCAAACAACTTATTAAAACTTACTTGCTTGACCTCCTAGATTCCTACTCATACTTGCACCTTAGCCTTCTTAAAACATCTAACTTCCTTATAGGGTTCTCCTCAAGCTGAGACTCAAACCCAAACATGGTACATGGTTTTCCACCATCTGCCACTAGCTATCCACTTCAGCTCTCATCTCCTACCATATACTCTGAGGATCCCACTGTACAACTACTCACTCGCTCAGCTCTGCCCTATTTTATGACAAGGACCTCTTGTCCTGAAAAACCAACACTGTGGTCTATAGTCTGAGTTGTAGGTAGTTCAGAGCTACTCTTTGATCTCCTTTCAGCCTGCTGTCTACCTCCCTACTGTCTGTTTACATGACAGGATGACGGAGGATAGGAACTTGAATCTATGCCATTATACTCATTACAGCTATCAAGTCGCAGGGCCAATGAATGAGTAAAAAAAAAGAAAACACATCAACAGATATGATTTTAAGAAGGCAAACTAGATGGAAACAATTAAATATTGACTAATCAGAAATGAATGTGGAAAAACTATACAAAATTCAAGCTTCTAAGGATACCTTGACTAAAACATAGCCAAGAGGAAATGGACAAAAGGTATGACAAACACTGTAGAATGAAAGAAAAGACATGTGTGGTCTATATTTTATTTTATTTTATTGAGACAGGGTTTCTCTGTGTAACTCTGACTATCCAGGAACTCTGTAAACTAGGTTGGCCTCAATTCAGAGATTTGCCTGCTTCTGCCTTCCTAGTGCTAGAATTAAAGATATAAGCCACCACCACCCACTGCGCATTTTATTTTTAAATTAACTTATTTTACTTATTAATTTTTAAAAGAGAGTCTTGCTGTGTATCTAAGGCCAGCCTTGAACTTACAATATATTCCAGATTGTCCTCAAACTTGCAATCCTGACTTCTGGGTGCTAAGATTATAGGCATAAGCTACTATGCAAGTGTAATTTCTTATACTTTTTAAAAAGCATTCAGAATTCTATCTTGGTGCTTTTCTAGAGCAGTGGGATTCTATTGCTTTGATATTTGGGGTTTTTGTTTCTGTGTTTGGGTTAGTTTGCTCCCCCACCTTTGCATTGCTGGAGATAGAATATAGGGTCTCACATATGCTATTCAAGCCCTGCACCACTGACCTATAGCCTCAGTTAATATAGGAAGAAAACAAAATTGAATCCTGTGTGGAGTGTATATGTGTGTATGTGTGTGTTCCCATTAGTATGGCTGCATATGTTTGTACTGGTACGAATATAGGCTAGCAGACTACCTCAGCTGTTGTTTCTTAGGAGCCATGGCTTACTATCCAAGGATTCTGGGGAATCAAAACTTGTGTCCTCATGCTTGTGTGGCAAGCACTTCACTATCTCCCCAGACAAGCTATTGTTTTGTTTAAACTTACACTACTAGTTCTAAGACCCAGAAGTATCTTTAGTTAATTCAACCTCACTCCTTAAACAGATATTCAAATGTCACATTGTTCAACAGGCCTGTCAACAGTTTAAGTTTGCAAATAAATATTCCTTTTCTGAGACAGGGTTTTATTAACCCAAGGATGAACTTGAACTCTGTGTTTATATCTACTTTGTATATATGTATGGTATTTGTGTGTGCACACAAGACACCAAAGGAGCATGTCAACAGTCCTTCTCAATCACTCTCTGTCTTATTCCTTTGAGGTAAGGTCTCTCCCTGAACCTGGAATTTCAGTATTTTGGGCTAGGCTTTTAGCCACTAAGCCTATTGATTCTTCTGCTCCATCCCATACTGAGAGCATTAAGGTTATAGGCACATGGTAGACCACACATTATGTAAGTGCTAGGATCCAAAATTCAGTTCCTCAGTGGTTGTACAACTAGCATTCTTAGCCACTGATCCGCCCTTCTCACTCCTATCCTTTAACTCTGATTCTCCAGCCTCTGCTAAAGAGCTAAAATTACAGGGGGATATACTACCATAGCAGGCTACAAATTTTATTTTTAGATAATAAGCCATTTCTCCAGTACTTCAAGCCTGTATAACCTTTAAACCTTTTTTTTTTTTTTTTTTTTTTTTTTTTTTTTTTTTTTTTTTATGAAGCCTTTTAAACTCCATCATGGAGGATCTGGCTTTATAGAAAATTACTTAAGTGTTATATTTTTAAACAAATCCAAATTAAAGACTAACCGAAGTTGGGCTTGTTGGCACACACCCATAATCCCAGTTACTCTGGAGACTGAAGCTGATTCCAAATCTGAAGTAAGACTGAGTAACTAGAGAGACTACCATGATCTGTAGAAACCCTTGATAGGAAGGTCTAGTCAGCATATGGCTAATGTGCTGGCTGAATGCAGTCACAAGTGTGAGTTCAGGCAAGATCAGAAAAGAGCCATTTAACCAGCAGAGTCAGGAATAATATGTAGCTAAGCCCAAGTTTTAACATCCATTTTTAAATTTAAGCAATAGAAATGAACATGTATCTCCTCTAAAGTCAAGATTTAAAATCTATCTAATCTTATTTTTAAAAAGAGTAAGAAAGAAAAATAAATTTAGGGAAGTAAAAAACACAGGGAGAAATACTTAAAACTGCTACCAATAATGATGCACATGAGTTTAATTCTGCGGTTGAGATAGGCTCTTGTGTGGCCCAGCTAATCTTGAATTTTTTTTGTTGCCAGGATGATCTTTAACAACACATTCTCCTGTCACCACCTCCCAACGATTGGGATTATAAGTGAGTGCCACCAACCCCGGCTATCAAATTGAATTGATTTTTAAATTTTATGTATATGAGTACACCATCACTGTCCTCAGACACAACAGAAAAGGGCATCAGATCCCATTACAGATGTTTGTGAGCCACCATGTAGTTGCTGGGAATTGAACTCAGGACCTTTGGATGAGCAGTCAGCGTTCTTAACTGCTGAGGCATCTCTCAAGTCCCCTTAAATTTAATTTTTAAAATGCTGTGTTCATTTCAAGATCTAGCACAGAATTCTTTATTAAGAATACAAATAACCCCATGTGGCTTTTGGAACTCTATATAATGTTCTATGTCTAAATACATTAAAGACAACCTTTCCTAGCAAATGATCACAAAGGATCAGGTTACCCAGGTACCCATGCACACGTATGAAGGGCTCCAGGTGCAGCAAAATCTGTAATGCAAGCTGTAGAGAAGCCATTATTCAGGAGAGACAACTTACCAGATAGCATATCTACCCAGACAGCGTTCTTGTACCACAATTCAACACTGTTTCAGACTGTGGCACTTCATTCCCACTCTATCTTTTCCCATAAAGACAATAGGTTACTACTCTGATCACAATCTACTGTGGGAGTGAGCACATAACCAGGAGTTTTATTTTGACTTTTCTGTTAAAATAAACAATGGTCTACTATCACTTGGTCTCATTTAACTTAGTTAACAAGACTTTGAGAGACTACAAAACAATGTGCTTACAAATCAAAGCATTGAAAAGAACAAGAGCTAATTTTTAAACATAAATTCTGAGCAACAAGACAATATGCTCAAGCATGCCAAATGCAGATTCAACTCCTCCCCCTTCAATGTCGTATTCAGATAACTGAGTCCCTGACATGGCACAATTCATTAAAGCATTACATTTAAGAACACTTAGATATACCACACATAAGCTAACAAGGAGAAACTATAGCTGCGAATAAGGTGTTTTGTTTGCTTGTATATTGTGTTTAAATATCTTCTCTAGGTGAGAAAACAAAACATTTATACTGAAGCTGATGTTTTACACTGTCCTAAAACATGAAATAGTCACAACAGTGATTCTGAAAATGCTGTAAGAATCACTAGTTCAAAACATACAGCTTTTGAACACAAACACTCCTGGAGCTACAGTACAAACCACAGTGTCTACAGGGAAATGTTACTTTAACCAAGGCAACGGTATCAAAACAAATGATCCACAGTTAGATTACAGTTAGTAGTAAATCAGTGAATAGACAGTTCTTAGGACTCAAGATCATCTCCAAATCCTAGAGGGAAACAGCAACATGGCTATCCCATGCTAAAGACTGCTTGCTGCTTTCTGGGACAGGAAGAGGTCTCAAACTAAGCTTCCACTTGGCACCAAGGAGGTACACCTCAACACTGATTATGATACCACAAGGGAGCAGGTAAAACCCAGTAACAGCTAAGCATGTGCTTGCTCTACATGTGTGTACAAACCAGTGAATTTTCAAAATCTTTAGAAGAACTAAAAATGACATTTTACCTCAGCTGCCTGCTGTCAACACCAGGGCTGGTTATCAAACGCAAAGGGGAGTTGTGAGAAAGAAATTGGCAGAAAACAGAACAAGAGAAAAATTTCCCCGAAGTAAAATTTCCAGACATGGAGGAATCAAAAAAGGTGAAAAACTGAATCCTGGTTGGCAAAGCTTACAATGTTTCCTCCTTGCAATGAAATGAGAACTTGGGAAAGGCTTACACTTTCACAAAGGATTTCTTGGGCATCAAGCCTCACGAGGTACAGAGCTAAGGCCTATCTACTGAAATGGCTTCCAGGAAAGCCCTGCCATGTTATGTCACCATACCTGAGCCAGCTCCTTAACACGCTTCTCCAGGGGTGTTGGCAGGCCTTCGGGGAAGGAAGAGGGCTGCCTGAATTCCTGATTCAATCCCACCCCAAGGGAATCACTTCCATCATCCATATCTTGGAAAGGGCTTCCTTCTGGAGACTCACTGAGCAGCTGCTCCAAGTCCAAATCTGTCAGGGAGTCCATGGCAGTGGCAGCTTGAAGCAAGTCATTGTCAGAAGTAGAGCCAAAGAGTGAGAGCAATGGGTCAGAAGTGCCCTCCAGTTCCCTCAGGCCCTGAGCTTCTATTGATGATGCAGCTACAGGCTTATGTTCCTCCTCCCTCTTTTTCTGAGCCTCTTTCTCCTTCTGAAATTTCTTGAGCATTTCTCTAACACTTAATGACCCAGAGTACTTCTTCTTCTTTTTCTCCTTACTGGCATTGAGGGCTGTGAAGCTGCAAGCAAGAGGGAAACTGGTTACTCAGGTTGGAGAACTTCCCATGGGAAACTCAGTAGCCTGCATCCCTGCTCCCAGGGAAGGGTCTCCATAAAAGTCTTTGTTTTGTCAGTCCACTCTGTTACCATGCCTCCATCCTTTGGCATAGAGAACTTTTTCTTGCCGGACCAAAGCTTGCGCATGATTACAGATTAGCAATACATGTCATATAATGCTAAATATCCAGTGAGTTTTTAAGAATCACTACCAGGATAAAATAAAAGTTTGCAAAAAAATGTGAGGGACAGAAAAACTATTTCAAGGAAGAATTTGTGAGAAGCAGAGAACAGCAGCAACTTGAAGGCAGCTGGCTTGACTGGGTAAGGAGGAATCATGACCAGAGAAGACAAAAGAAAATAACAGAGACAGAAGAACTGGGGCAGAGAGGAGTGCCAAGAGAACGAGGAACACCAGCAACTACATGGTGACAGAAATAGCTGCTGACACTGACAAAGGAACACAGGCACACAGGCTATCCAACACACAGAGGTGAGAATGGGTGACTTGCCCAGAACAGCCCTGTCAGAAGAAAGAGGAGAGGAGGGTCAGGCCCTATAGTCCCTTTTGAAGCTGGAGAGAAGAGGGAGGGAAAAGTCAGTTCCCAGGTATCCCAGGGCCCTCATGTGCCCTCATGGGCCAGAATTTTTCCTAGTGAAAAGCTGCTGCCTCTCACCCGGCTTTGGAAAACTTGGACTTTTTCGATTTCTTTTCTTTGTCGTAAGTGTCATCTTTCTTCTTCTTTTTTATCTTTTCACCACCTTCCTTCAACTTCCGCTTCTAAGAATTAAAGACAAGGCAGTTACACAATCCCTGGGTCACAGAGCAAGTATACTAGATTCTGTACTGGTCTTGCTCTGTGTGGGGTATATCTTTAGACCCATCTCATTTCCTTCCTGAACAAAAAGCTGTCTCTCAAAGCAGTCCCTGGGTCAAGAACCCACAGCATTCCAAGAACAGTGTTTCCTGCAAACATCCAAGTGAAGGCCCTGGTGGCTGTTCTAGAATTGGTTGTAAGTGAACCCTCTCATTTTAAGTAATGGGCAGTGGTAGGCAAGCCTTGAAATACACTCAAACTAAAGCTGACCAGTTTGCAATGGGTGACAGCCCCAGAACTAAAGTCCTCTCCAAGTCCACAGTGGAAAAGCCAGGAAGAGTGAGTTCATAGCCTCCTTGAGACGTCTCTGGAAACACGACCCTGCTGGACCATTCTGAGACACGGGTGAAATGACTAAGGCCTGACCAGCATCCCCATGTTTCCGTCATGTACTTGTCCACCAGTCTCCTGAGCCATCCTAAGAGATTACATATTCTACAATAGCCTACTAATTTCAGAGAGTCACATCAAAAAATACTTCTAAAGTTCAAAAGGAAGAATATCCTAACCTTTGGAGATTTTTTCTTCTTTTCTTTAATGAAGTCATCCTCAGATTCTGAAGCTTGTCTAAACTGCAACGTTCCTGAGTTGATGTAAAATCCTCCATACTTTGTAGTCAAAGAAGCAGGAACAAGTTCATCATACTAAAGAGAGAAAACATACCATCAGTACTCACTTCTGATTCTATGGTCCAAGGTACAAAGCACATCTTAAGAGATGCAACTGGGATTTCCTGTCACTCTTCAGACACCATGCTAAGACATCTTCAATCACTAGCTACTAGATGTTTTGGAAAGAAGAGGTCATGATTTTGAAATTAAAAAAAAAAAAAAAACAAGTTCTGGGTTCAAGAGGTCTCTTCCTCTTAAGTTCAATGCTGCTTGTGCAAAGAGGACATACTGAGATGCCACAACCCCATTTTCCCACTGTCAGTATCATAGAATATCATATCACTAAGTACTCACCGCCTCAGAGTTATCAATGAAAGAATCAGATTCATCATAGCCATATCCCATGTCAATCAAATCCTGTATTCGGTCTTTCCTACGTTTCTTTCCACCCTGAAATTTAAAAGCAAGGTATCACATGGTATTTTGGTAAGTACAATTAAACGTTGCCTTCAGCTAGTGTTTAAGTTGTAAAGCAATGAAAACATATACTATCCCCCAACTTGTCCGTGTCTCTCCTCTCTCTCACACACACACATACATACTCCAACCCCTCCCCTAAAGACCTCTGAAATAGGGCAGATTTAATTTGCATAAATGACCTAAGAAAGAACAAAATAGATTCTTCTGTAATAAAACAGATCTTCTACGGCATTATTTATTTACCCATTTAACTCAAACATCACTCCTGCCACATAAGAGTTCTGCACCTTAATGCATTGGTTTAATAGCTGCATTCTGTTTCCTCTGAATACCACATCTATTTCCAGATCACTTCTGACTATCCACTAAATGAACAGGCAAATGCCTGGAGACTGTTCTCACTAATGAAGTTGTCGTCTTGCCCAACACAGAAATCTTACATATTTTTCTTCAAATTTCCGTGCAAGGGCTTCCACCTTATGCCTTTCTTTGTCTTCATCATTGAAAGGATCCAAGACATCTTTTTTCTGGAAAGAGATCATTCCACAAAAAATAAAATACATACACACAAAATGCCATAGTCCTAGTTAAAGAACCTTCAATGACTACCCAACACTTATAAACTATGTAATAAAAGCTATTATTTAGAAATAGCAAGATAAAATATACCATGTTTTACTGTTTAAAAACAGAATTTCACCAAGTGTATCAATTGACTGCAATCCTAGCTACCAGAAAGGTCGAGGAGGCACAACGATCTCAATTTCAAAACCAGCCCTTATTACAGAGTGAGGTCAAGCCTAGCCTAGACAATGCATCAAGAACTTGTCTTAAAAAGAAAAAAAAAATGGGGGTAGGAGAGATGGCTCAGTGGTTAAGATCATGGACAATTCTTCCAGAGGTCGTGAGTTCAACTCCCAGCAACTACAGGGTGGTTCACAAACACCCTTTTCTGGCATCAGATGTACATATACGCAGAGCATTCATATAGAAATCTTAAAAAAAAAAGTCTATAAATTTGTTCTAGAAAAAGGACAGAAAGAAAAAAGGGGTAAGGGCCTAGTTTAGTGTTATAGTCCTTGCATGATCAACCCCAAAACCATACATTAAAGAGAAAAAGCGGAGGGAGAATACAATTCAAGAAAACCTGATCAAATATCTACAATGACCTAACACTGGGGCTTCAAATATAGCAAAGGGTCTTTACTAAAGATACTCAATGTCCAGAGAACTGTGTTCAATACAGTTGATTCTTTCTGTAATACTTATTGTAGGCACTTGAAAACATTTTAAGAAAGGTCCATAGGTGCCAAGAAACTTCTAGGATAGTCAAGGTTCAAAAAAGTTAAAGATGATGGCTCAAAGCTTAAGAATACCAATTTCCCTTTAAAGAACTTGTATCAATTCCCAGCATCCACATAGCAGCTCACAGCCATATCCAATTCCAGTCTCGGGAAACCTGAGACCTTCTTCTGGCCGATAGTACTGCATGTATGTGGTACATAGATACATACGCAGGCCAAATACCCATACACACTAAATAAATAAAGTTTTTTAAGTTAAAAACTGTGCTCTCTTTGGTAGCATATCTATTAAAATTGGAATGATACAGAGAAGATTAACGAGGCCCCTGTTGCAATGATGACATGCAAATTCATGAAGCGATACATATTTAAAGAAAAAAAAAGTTTAAGATCCCACAGAATGTAGTACAAGTTTTTTGACAGCCATTTTGGCTTTAAAAACCTGTTATGAGGGGTTTAAGAACTTAGCCTACTGGTAGAATGCTTGTCTAGCAAACACAGGCATTGATGAAAAGGAAAGAGGAGCCAAAAAACATAAAATAATAAAAATAATAATAGTAGTAGTAGTAATTATTATTATTATTATTATTATTAAATAGTACTTCTCAAGTCAAACACTGGTTAACAGAATCCTTACCCTTGGAAACATAACTTCAAGGGTCCTCTGTCATGACTCTTTTCTTTCCAACCTCAATAATCATTCCAAATACTTTCAAGTAATCTAAAGTTTGCTTTATTCCATAAGTTTACTCATGCAATTTTAAAAAAAAATTATTTTATTTATTTATATTTATTTATTTTTCTTTAAAAAAATTATATTATTTACATTTTATTTATTTACACTGTAGCTGTCTTCAGACATACCAGAAGAGGGCATCAGATCCCATTATAGATGGTTGTGAGCCACCATGTGGTTGCTGAGAATTGAACTCAGGACCTCTAGAAGGGCTCTTAACCACTGAGCCATCTCTTCAGGCCCCAACTCCTACATTTTTAATTAAATAAATTTTCCATGTTCTTGGGCAAGGAATTTTAATATTAATAGTGATTATAATATATACGCTAAGACTTCAGAGTGCACATAAAATACTAAAAAATAGATGCTTGCTTTAAAACAAACATCTTGAAGCCAAGCATGAAGGTACATTCCTGTAATCTCAGCACTTGGAAAACAGAAGCAAAGAATAATGTTCTAGGGCTGGAGAGATGGCCAGCAGTTAAAAGCACTCAATGTTTGTTCTTCCAGAAAATCAGGGCTCAATTCCTGGCACCCACATGGCAGTCCACAACTGTCTGTAACTCCCAGATCTGACACTCTTACCCAAATATATATGCAAGCAAAATACCAATGCACAAAAGAAGAAGAAAAAGAAGAAAAAAAGAGTCGAAGGCCAGCCCAGACTACATAGTATTGCTTGAACGAATAAAAAGAAAAAAATTTTCTTTATTCTACTTTCCAGTCTAATAAAACCCACCGACTCAAAATGATTTACATGACTTATAGTGTGTATACATACTACGGTGCATACAAAGTATAAACATTTATGATAATAAATGAGTGGTTTTTACATGTTTTTGCCTGCATGTTTATATGTGCAGTATGTGCATGCATGGTGCCCAAAGACGTCAGAAAAGGACATGAGATCCCCTGGAACTAGAGTTACAAATGGATGTGAGCCTCGCTCGGTATGGGTTCCGGAAGTGGAACCTGGGTCCTAGTAAAAGAGCAGTGCTCTTCACAACTAAGCTGTCTCTCCAAACCTACATCGGCTTTGTAAAAAAACATTTGTATCTTCTATTTCTATAATGATCACATACAGCTTAAATGGCTAAAGTAACTTTTAGAAATTCCATTTTTGGATGGGTGGTGGTTACACTTTTAATCCTAGCACTTGGGAGGCAGAGGCAGGTAGATCTCTGTGAGTTTAAAGCCAGTCTGCTCCACTACTGTTAGACAGAAAACCCTATCTCAAAAAACCAAATAAGCAAAAATGCCATTTTTGAGCACTACCCAATTTAACATGAACTCCTCAAAACCAACACATCTTTTCAATTACTACGCAGAACCGAAGACTCAGTTCTGACCAAACACAGCATGCTGGCCATTACTGAGCTCAGCCAAGGGCCTCTGGGGCTTAAACTTCAACATACTGTAACTTCTGCTACCTGTGCTCCTGGAAGTTTTTTAAATACCTGGAAGGCTGTAAAACTCTACGAGGCAGGAACAGCCTTTCCTGCTTTCATATGGTCCTCCCTGTGCAGCAGCACTTCACACTGTAAAGAGTGTGTGTCAAGTGAATTAATACACAAGTGTATCAGATCATACTAGGAGGAGGTGCCCAAGACCTCACACATTTCTGTACTCTTAACACTACAAGACAGATCCACTCAGAATTTGTAAAACTGAAAAGGAGTGATTCCCTTGAAACTTGATCCAAATTTTTCTGTGTACATTCCATTCATTTTTCTGTAATATTGAAAGTAGTATGAAACTTCTCTTCCCCAGCTGTCAAAAATAAAACAACAAGGTAAGTCAGGCACTGGAGATCTAATTTCAATTGTTTTATCCATTTAGTATGAGCCCATAAATAAATACATTAACCAACTCCTACTAATGTCTCTATCTCTTAAGAATGAGGACACTATCTGTACTAGGAACTGTGAACAGATTTTAAATTATTTTTCTCATTATCCTGGTTACTGACCCTTATACAACATGATGATCTCTGGAATAGATGCACTGACTTCATTCTGCCTGTAAGATTATCTTTTTTTGTTTTTTTTTTTTTTTTTTTTTTTTTTTTTTTTTGGTTTTTCGAGCCAGGGTTTCTCTGTGTAGCCCTGGCTGTCCTGGAACTCTGTAGACCAGGCTGGCCTCGAACTCAGAAATGCGCCTGCCTCTGCCTCCCAAGTGCTGGGATTAAAGGTGTGCGCCACCACCGCCCGGCTGCCGTTATCAATCAAGAGAACAGAGTTTGGGCTGGAGAGACAGCTCAGCAGTTACAAGCATCTGGAGAGCTTCCCTTCCTGCACCCACATAGCAGCCGAACCATTTGTAACTCCAGATGATTTAACTCCCTCTTCTGGCTTCTACGGGTAACACATGTGGTGCAGATACATACAGACAAAATACTAATACACATAAAAGCAAATAATGGAGCAGGAGAGATGGCTCAGTACTTGAGAATATGTTGGCTCCTCTTTCTGGAAACCTGAGTTCAATTCCTAGCACCCACATGATGGCTCACCATCATCTGTAATTCCAGTTCCAAGGGATCTGACACCTAGTTTCTACAGGTACATATGCAGTGAATATACATACATGTAGAAAAAAGATTCATAAAATAAAATTTAAAAGATAAACAAAACACACTTTTAGTCAAGTGGCGACATACACCTTAATCTCAGCACTTTGGGGGTGGGGGGGAGGAGGGAGAGGCAGGAGGATCAGGAATTCAGGAGCATATTGCTATATGGTAACTAAGAGGCCAGTCTAGGCTACATGAGACCCTAACTCAAATACAACAAAACATAACCCTACACATTTATATTCAGGTGAGGAATCCTTCTAACTAGACATGCTTCCTCTATACATTCCCCAAATCAATCAAGCTGGGTGAGTCCTTGGCACCAAGACACTATGCTAGAGACTTACCAACATTATCTCATCCTACCCTTCTGTGAGCCAGGTGCTGGCCTCAACCTTGTTCTATTAAAAGCCACTAGAGACCAAAATGCTCCAACTGTGGTCCTACTTGCCTTCTCTGTCAAGCCTGCAAGCATACTAACATACACTAAATGCCTAAAGTGCTCTTCACCCAGCTCTTACTCATAATACACAACAGACATACAATATACACACACAAGCACAAAGAAATAGAAAACTGGTCTTGATTGACAGCAGTTCCCTGTGAGGAAGGGGGACAGTGTTTGAGACAAGTAGAAATGTTTCTACTATCCTGGTAAATGTTGTGTTCTATGAGCAATGTGCAGGTTTCATGGCTATGCTAAGTTTATAAAAAAAAATCTACAAATTTTATCATTACATACTTTTTAAAATTGTATGTATGACACAACTAAAAATCTGTTTAGATTTTTTTAGTTGGATATAGTGGTGTAAATATATAAAACCCAGCATTTAGGAGTCTGCCACAGGAAGATCATAAGTTTAAGTTCAAGGTCAGCCTGGGCTACATAGTAAGACTGTGTGTTACTTGATTGTTTGTTTGTTTGTTTTGTTTTCCAGCTTGACACAAGCTAGAGTCATCTTAGAAGGACTTCAACAGAAAAAAATGCAACTTTCAGACTGGCCTGTAGGCAATTCTGTGGGAATATTTTCCTGGTATGATTGATATAGGAATGGCCCACTCTGGGTGGTGAGACGCCTGGGCAAGTGGCCCTGGGCTGTACAAGAAGGTAACTGAGCAAGCCAAAAGACCCAAGTCAATAACACACAACACTCTCCACAGCCCCTGCCTTTGTCCGGCCTTAACTCCCCCATGACAGCAGCAGGCTGGAAGCTGAAATCAGCTTTTCCTCCTCCCAGCTTGTTTTTGATTTCTACAGTTATCACAGCAACAGAAAACAAAGACACTCACTACCTTGAAAATATATAAAAACACAAACACTTCTTTAAAAAGTTAATGACTGGCCAATCCTGTAACAGTTGAAGATGGGTAATAGATATTACCCATACCTGGTAATCTATGCATATTTGAAAGTATGCATACTAGAAAAGCAAAACAAATATGCAAAAAAAAAAAAAAAAAAATACACCAGAGTTAGTGAGAGGTCAACCTGGGCAGAATGAGATTCTTGGCACTTGCTATCAAGCCTGATAGCCTGAGTTCCATTCCCAGGTCCTACCTGAGAGAAAGAGAGCTCTGACTCCTACAAGTTACACATGTGTGTGTACACGTGCATGCATGTGCACATTCTCGCTCTCGCTCTCGCTCTCTCCTTTCTCTCTCCATAATAAATGTTTGAAAATTTAAAAAGAAAAGAAAAAGAAAACATCAGTTAAAAATCATTTGAAGAAACCAAACTGATTTTCAAACAGCTTGAAGCTCACAAAGCCAATTTTGACATAGGAAGAAGGCAGGCAGGCAGGCAGGCAGGCAGGCAGGCAGGCAGGCAGGCAGGCAAGCAAGCAAGCAAGCAAGCAAGCACAAATTTCTACATATCCAAAACCAGAAACTACTCCAGACACTGCTGTTCAGAAATGATGAGCAGTGTGGGTATCTTCCTGTCTGGCCTTCTACCAGAGTGCTCAAGGAAAGCATGCAACACTGCAAGCATCAAAAAAATGATCCCATGTGAGTCATATAATATTAGCACAAAAAAGGTGCTTTTTTAAAATTTATATAGTTAGCCATAATTCAAACTATCTTTTAATATGCCATATATTTTTCTCTAGCATAAGTCAGGAGGATTCCTAAAAGAATTTTCTTCCTTTTCACCCAGTGCTTGCTCACTCTAGGTGAGTGAAATGAACTTGGGGCAGCTGAGGCCTAGAGTAGCCTCACTTCCCTAACACAAAGGTCCATGTGAACATATTGGTAGCTTCATGTTAGGTCTATAGAGCAACCAGAATGTACCTTGTCTCCAGGATGAAGGCCTTTCACCTTCCCTCGGATGTTCTTCACCAGCTCTGGGTAGAAGAACTCTGGACAGCGTTTGTGATCTGGTTCAAAGAGAGTGAGTGTAATCCGAACAGCTGCTGCAGCTGGCTCACAGTCTTGATGCTGTTCTGTTCCTCCAACCTCCTCTTTCCTGGATTTCTTCAAAAATGCAGGATTCAAAGAACCTGGGAGAGAGGTGAACTGGACCCTGTGGGGCTCCGACATGGCTACCAACAAGTCTTAGCAGGTGTCACTGCATGGTTTCTGTTAACATTGAAAAGAAGGGCCAGGTCAAACCAAAATAGCAAAGATAGACATTTTCAAAATAACAAAAATAGGCATTTCCTTGTCAGTTATTCAGTCTTTAAAAATTTTCATTGTCAAAAAGAATCCATTGATAAATTACAATTGCTTTTATCCGTTTAAGCAAATAGTCTTAAATATAAATTTTTCCATTTTAGAAATCATCTCACACCATGTAAGTCAAAAGCCTATGTATTAATGCAGTCAAAATTTGGGTTTTGTTGCATGTGACTCATTTCTTTTCTGCCTAGAAAGCCCTTTATAAATAGATCACATGGAAGAAATTACTCAGTCAGTCTATTAAAGAGATTTTACTTTCAACTATTAACTTATGGTGAACTTACTGGGCTCTATGCTGTGAGAACAGGCTCTAACTTGGTTTTGCCAAGTACCAATTACAAAGCAGACCTCATATATGTATGGTCCATGTCTAAAGGCTGTGTTACATGAATCAAGTACTTGAGAGATTGCTTATCCAGTACTGAACAGTCTTGAAAACTTTTAGTATCCTAAATTAAAAGTTTGTCTTTATTGTCTTTTTAAAAATAATTGGATTTTAGCCTATTCCAGATCAATTTTAGAATCATCTTTGCAAGTCCCCTCCAAAATATGACTGTACTTTGCAAAATTGAATCACAAATATGAATTCAGGATGATTTGTCTATTTTTACATATATGTAGATATACTAGCATATATTCAATATCCATTCATTTTGTTATTATCATTAAAAAAGTGATGCAAGACCATATAAGGGAGTTAAAAATAAATTAACTCATTTAACAAATGAGTTAAAAAAATCATTCTAGCCAAGAAGTGATGGTGCACACTTTTAATCTCAGCATTGAGAGGGTAGAGGCAGGTGTCCTGTAGCCACTTGAAGAAAGAAAAAAACCAAAAAGATTCTAATCAAAAAGCAAAGACATAACTAGTAAAATAGATGCCCCGTGCAGTTTATCGACCCGCAGTAGGATACTCTACACAGCACCCTAAACGAAGTTTCAAGGGCCTCACTCAGACACTGTTGGAAACTCCCCTGGCTGTGAAAATACACCTGGACTGAGAATTAAAGGCTTCCAGCTCCCACTGAGAGAGGAGGCACAATCTTACTATAGGAATTGGATCACACAATTGGATGAAGAAATTGGCAACCAGGTCCAAGTGTCTTTTTGTCGAACCAAAATTTTTAAAATGTAGCTTCATTTCAGTCCATGTTTTTAGAAAATACAACACCAATCCACATAGCCAGTAACAATGTTCCTGTCAACTACAAAAGTCTGTGCAAGCTGGCAGTGGTAGTGCACGCCTTTAATCCCAGCACTTGGGAGGCAGAGGCAGGTGGATTTCTGAGTTCGAGGCCAAGCCTGGTCTACAGAGTGAGGTCCAGGACAGCCAGGGCTACACAGAGAAACCCTGGCTCGAAAAACCAAAAAAAAAAAAAAAAAAGAAACAAGTCTGTGCAAGCCTTAGCCCATAGGACTAGAGGATAAACTAAGTCCACCTATTAACTCTTAGAAGTCAGGTTTTAGTCAAGTTTTATGATCATGTTCATGAACTAGGGCATTTAAAACATTTAAGATAAATATATGTTAAAGGCCATGTTAAATTTACACATTTAATTCCAAATGCTTAAGAAAATGTAAGTTGTAAAGCCCATAAAAGAACGTAAATTCTATTTATACAATTAATTTATGAGTTGTTTATGATCTTGGAAATCGCTTCCTATAGTTTACAAGTTTATCTCTTTAGAAACATTAAGTAGTTGGGAGATAGTACAGTAAGTAGCACTTGGGAGGCAGAAGCAGGTGGATCTCCATGAGTTTGAGGCCAGCCTGGTCTATACTGAGTTCCAGAATAGCCAGGGATATACAGAAAAACAACCCTGTCTCGGAAGAAACAAACAAAAGAAATATGAAACAAACAAATCAAGAAAGAAGTATCTGAGAATTAAGAAAAATCTAAATGTAGTTTAAAATGTTAGAGAATTATTAACTTGATCTAAAAGAGTTGATTGTTTAAGAAAATTTAATCTGTTTAACCTGGTGCTTTCTCTAAGCTTTGTTTAAGATTAAGTAATTTTTATTTACACATGCATTCGTAAGTGTGTGTGTGTGTGTGTGTGTGTGTGTGTGAAAACTTACAAGAGTTGATTCTTTCATTTCATCATGTGGGTTCCAGAGACTGAACATTGGAGGCAGACACCCTTACCTGTTGAGCCATCTTGCAGACTCTCATATAAATTCTTAAATTTGTAAATAAAACGCTAGTGAAAATTTACAAGTCTTAAAAATAGCCAAGAATGGGCTGGGGATGTAGCTCAGCAAAGTGTTTTCCTTGAACACTGGAGGCCCTGGGTTCAATCCCCACACTGGGATTAAATTAAAATGGGAATGGTAACATACACCTGTAATAGAAGCACTGTGGAGGTAGAGGCAGGAGAATCATGAGTTTAAAGTTACTCTTGGACATACAAGGAGTTGGAGGCCAGCTTGGATTGCATAAGACTCTGTCTCCAAATAAAATACAAAAAGGAAAAAAACCCACAGAATAGGTTTTAAATACTCGGAATGAGTTGAATATTAGTATGCCACACAGGAAAAATTCTTCCTTTTAAAAAGCAGATTATGGGATTATGGGTTGGTGGTGGGCAGATCTTTAATCCCAGCACTCAGATCGAAGTCACCATGATTCACAAGGAGCTCCAAGACAGGACTACACAGAGAAATTTTGTCTTGAAAAACAAAACAAAACAAAAAACCCTGATATTATGCAAAAGCCTACTTCCAGGTATTCCTAGGAACTGTTTTATGTTTTTTTTTTTTTTATCATGAATACATTCTTTTTAACCATTTTACTTCTGAACTGACTACCGATAAAACAGAAAAACTTGTATGCTAATTTTTTCATTAATTTCTTTCTCTATTTAATGGCTTTTCCCTTTTTATTGTAAAATGCAAAGTTTTATTATCTACAAAAATGACAATTTTTTTTTTTACATTTATTTTTGATTCCTATCTTATTTCATTAACTAGTATTGCCAGGACATTAGACAATGTATCCTTTGTTCTATTCCTGACTTTACTGGGATTGCTTCTAAATCTAGTTGTAAATATTTACATTTAAAGACAAGTCATTACAATATTCTTTAATTCCTCGAAAACTCTAATTTCTAAACTAAGAACACTTGCCAAATTTTATGAAATTTAAATAGACTTTAAATGGTCAGTTTGTGTTTAATTAACACACCGTGTAAATGATAGTCCTTGCAACTAATCTGTGGTACTTCTTTCGAAGAAAAAACAAGCTGGGGTCAATCCAAGGCAACCCTCCAGCTTCTCCACCCCACCATCTTCCAGAGCAATTTACAATCAACGTCTCTACAAGGACACTGCTTTGGGGAAAGGGGCGTGAACCCGTAGCCTTCTGAGCAGGCGTCGACTTAAGAAAGTACGGCTGTAAGTTAAGTCCACCCTTGACTCAGACTCCCTGCTGTCTTTTTCTGGGGAGTGAGACTTTCTTGCTCAGTCAGCCTTCAACCCGGTTTGCGGAAGTTAGGGCAGCTGCCCTGCCCCTCGGCAGGTACCAGTTCCCTTTACGCTGTCATCTGTCTTCCAGCTGTCAAAACTTCTTGCAAAGTGTCACACTACTTACGAAGGCTAACGCGGGAGGCTGGACCAGACCGCGGCGCACACCGTTGTCCCGAGAGCCGACGCGGGCCGCAGACGTCCCCCCCTGGCGGTCCTCATGCCGGCCCGGGACCCCCGGGCTGCGGCGCGGCTCAGCGGCCAGCTCCGGAGCGCTGCAGGCGGGCGCGCGGAGGGCCCGCGCCGCGGCCCATGGCCGGGTCCCCAGCCCCGCGGGAAGGAAGCCTCTCGACAAACTGCCGCTTTCTCTAGTCAGCCAGCGGGGGGGAGCCAAGATATGCCAAGTCCACCTCCAAGAAAACAAGTCGGGCGACGCCGAGGACGCTTGGCGGGGACGCCGCTCCGGAAGCCGACTGTGGAGCTGGGCGCTCCTCAGCAGTCTGGAGCTCCCGCCCCGAGCGCGGGCTCGCGGGCAACCAGGGCCTCTTCGGTCCCGGGCTTGGACCGAGACTGGCTTCCAGGCCGCGCCAGGGTCAGTCAGGGCAGCACCGGGACTCTAACAACCATCCGCCCGGCACCTCAGGCTCGGGAACGGCCCGGGGCCCGCGCCTGCATAACGGCCGTAACGGAACCACCGAGGAAGACTGGAGATGAGTCTAGAGTCCCGGAAGCGAGCGGGTAGCACAGTCGGCTCCCTTTCGCGCTAGTCCGGCCGCGCCGCCTCCGCCGCCGCTGCTTTGGACCGCGGATGCTTCGTTGTCACGGGCCGGAGGGGGGGTGGGGGGGCAGGAGCTTGGAGTCTCGGGCTTCGACGCGCTGTGAGCGCGGCGCTCAAGTCACGTGCCTCCAAGCAGTCCAATGAACGACCGCGGCGCGGTGACGTCAGCGCATCCGCTTGGCGGATGACAGCAAGCACCCGTCACGTGATCCGGCCATCTCCAATGGGCGGTGCCGCGGCGACCTGAAGTTCCCGGCTGCCCGTGCGGCGGCGGTGGTTGGGTGGTAAGATGGCGGCTGTGAGTCTGCGGCTCGGCGACTTGGTGTGGTGAGTCCTGGCGACCAGCCCTGAACGAAAGACGGCGCGAAGCTGCTTTTCCTGGTCGCAGGGTTGGCAACTGGCCCAGGAGTAGTTTTATTATGTGCTCCGGACAACAGAGAGTGGGAAAGAGGGGGTGCTGCCGCGGTGTGAACGACGCTTGAGCGGAAGAGGCTGTCCGGTCCCCGGGGGACCGAGGCCGAGAGGGGCCGCAGCGGTCCCTGCTCTGAACCCCGAGGCCATCCTAGGGGAAGGTTACAGCCCTAGAACCCGGGCTCCGGCTGCCATTGCAGAGAACTCTGGTATGGCGTAGAGTCCCAGGGTCTCTCCAGAGCTCTTCTCAAAGCAGGAGAGAATACCTTGTGAGAGACAGAGCCGTCCCTACCCGCGTTCGGTTGGGACAGACGTGGGCTCGCTCGAGGCTTGGTTCCAGGTGGCGAAATTCGACTACCCGGCGCTGCCCCATGAAGAAACCAGGGGGAGGGGGACTTCTCCTTTGCAAATAATGACTAGGCGGTGACCAGTGCCTCACATTCTGTTCCTTGTGTCCCCTACAACAGCTAGAACCAAGAGTGACCATTGTCTCCTTGGAACTGCGTAGTTTTCCGACCTAGAGGAAGGTTCCCATGATCGTTTGTCAAAGGAAAGCCGATCATGGGGTGAATTAAACCAGTCTTAGGGAAAGTCTGTGTTTACAGAGAGAAGTTTCCAGCAGTGTCACTGAGAGGTACCAGACCAGTGACTCCTAATGGTTTTGTTATTCTATATTCCTTCTCAGGGTAAGAGTGCACAGATCTCAGGCATATTTATGTATGCATGTTTATGTGTGAGGGCCCTGAGCCCAGCTGTGGAAGGCCCATAAAGAACTCTGGTTTGCCTGCTTTTGTTCTGGCCCTTGAAAATGCCAGCCTAGAGTTAGGAGCATAAATTGCTTGTTGAGTGGGCTGAAGGAGATGGACTGGCTTTTCCAGGGCGAGTTCTGACTGTTTGTATTATTTTCTCTAGGGGAAAACTGGGCCGGTATCCTCCCTGGCCGGGAAAGGTGAGTGCATTGCTACTATTAAAAAAAGACAGCTGAAGTTAAGGGGGTGGGATGATGTGTTGAGTTTCCTTCATTCTCTACACTGACTTAAAATGGGCTCATTCCAATAAAACTTAGTGTTTTGCCTCTTGTTATCAGTTGGTTTTGAAAGTTATATCATAAACCAGAGTGTTTAATATGAGGTAATTACTTCAGTCAGATGGCTTGTGAAATTTGGTGTTTTTTATCTTGGAAATCAATTGTAATCAAAATGTAGCATGCTAAAAATCTAAGGAAGAAGAAACAGATTCTCCAAGAAGAGGAAAGTCTAAATGTAGGTTAGTGAAAAGCTAGAAGTATTTTTGTCCCAACTAAGTTTAAATCTTCTTCCCTGTTACCATATGTGCTGCTCCAGTGCATCTCTGGAGAAAATGGCATTCCAGATTTTTCAAGAGGTGGTCCATCATAGCTTTCCAAATGTTCTGTTTTTTCAGTCTTGCTAGGAATCCAGGAAATGTCTGAAGACTCTTTGCAATATGGTATTTCCTGTGCCTCGGTGGTCCTTTATTTTCACTATTTCCTTTCTTAACTCTTGCTACCCACACCAAAAATATTTTAAAGAATGTTTTCTGTTTCTTCATTGATCACATTGCATAGAGGGAGGGGTGATGTTGCTATTAGTTTTAACTGTTTCTGTACCATAAGCCATTGCAGTAAGAACTGTCTGTTGAACAGTATACTACCTATTGGCTATTGAGAATTTAAAGAATATTTGCATATTTCTTCATATCACAATAGCAGAGTACCATGGGACAAGTATAGAGCCTTAGTTTGCTTTTGGACATTGTCCCTTCTCAGATTTTTGTCTTTCCAGCCTCATTAGAGCCACGGAAGTTACTTTCCCTGTAGACTGCTGTGTTTGCCTCACACCTTTTCTCTTTCTCTCCTTCAGATTGTTAATCCACCCAAGGACTTAAAGAAACCACGTGGAAAGAAATGCTTCTTTGTGAAGTTTTTTGGAACAGAAGATCAGTGAGTAGTAGACCCTGGGAGTTCCGTGTTGTTTTTGGGTGTTCCCCTGAGTCTAAGCTACTTTATGAGTATTCTAAGGCTCCTTAGTTCAAGCTTACTGCAGTGTGTGAAAAATAGTACCTTATTCTGGCTTTATGCTTAAATAAAAAGTGGTGTTCTTATCTAGCAAAAATTATTCTGAAGCCAATGATATTTTCCTTCAGATAAGAACTAGAGTTCATAACTTTCTAGGCACACTGAAGTTAGTTTCTTGTATCTTTGCTTTATCAACAGTTCCTGTTTCTCTGTCTCTGTCTCTGTCTGTCTGTCTGTCTGTCTCTCTCTCTCTCTCTCTCTCTCTCTCATCAATTTTTAAAAATGTTCTGTGGCCTTGGAAATAGAACCCAGAACCTTGTCCATTTTAAACAAGCCATTGACCACTGAGCTACATGCCCAGCTGATTTTGTTTTATTGACCATGTAGTATAATCTGAGGTACATTGAAATAAAGTGTTATTTGATAAAAGTACTTGTTTGATCCTGTTCTGATTTGTAAAACAAAGTAATTTACTGTGTCATTGTACTTACAAAGCTTTATTTCCCAGTGTGTCCTGAACTGGAAGAATCTAGAACCATTATTTTGGGAGTTTAACTTTACAGAAAACAGTTTAAAAAGTTATACTGAAAGAAGAATGTGTATTGAATTGAATTTACAGTGATTTGTTTAGCTTTCTCCTCAATACAAGGTGATTGCCTGATCCTGGCTAGGTGACCTGGTTTCTTTAAGCAGTTGTTTCTATACTTATTATTGTTTAAAGAAAAATGTTACTTTAAATTTTTTAAAAAAAAGAGTGATTTTTCTCCTTAAAAAGTCTCTTACAAATTGCTTTACACATTCAGGAGTTAATGTTTCAGAGTGCTCTTCCAGGTTTCAGTTTACATAGTATGTTGACCTTCACAATGCAGATATACCCTGCCCCCATTTTCTTTTCATAAGGCAGTTACCAGCTTTGTGGTGGCAGTATTGCAAGGAAGATTGCCCTGAGTTGTGAGAGCAGAGCCTGTGAAGAGGGAATGTTGTTCGGTGTCAATGATTGAGACTGGACTATATGCTTCTCTAGCATGTGTAAAGCCTTGGGTTCAATCCCCATCACCGCAGGAAGGCAGGAACATGGTATTGTCATAGACTACTTGAAGAAGACTATCCTGATACGAAAAACAGGTGGTGGTTATATTGGATACGAGTCTACATTCCACAGCTCTAGATGCTGGGGGGTAAGGGGAGCTCCTTACCTGGCCTACTAGGGAATAACAGGCAGTGTTATTGAGCATACTCTTAAGGGTGGCTCAATGAAGAATTCAGACATGTCTGAAAGAACTGTGGGAACTCATTCATTTTATCGGAGGTCTAATTTTTTTTTTAAATGCTAAAATTCTAGAAGGATAAAGTGGTTTCCCTCTGTACACAAAACACTAAAAATAAGACACAGGAAATTGGAATTGCATAAACTGAGCACCTAGTGATAAAGGGAATGTGCTGAACACATAAATAACTACCTGCTGTTGGTAGTGATGATGTGATTTCTGGAAAATAAGCACTCTTGAGTACACAGCACGTAGCTACAGGGCAGCTAGTAGCTGTAAACGACTTTAAGTGTCTTAGCCCCTTTGATGGAGTTCCACATAAAAACATTTTAAAAGGCTCATGGTGAAGCTTAGTGGTGTAGTAAATGTTTAGCATTCATTAGGCCCTGGGTTCAACGCCCAGTACTTCCCAGGTGAGAACCACTGTGGGATTCAAATGTTTGCTTTGTTTTGGTTGATTGATTGGATATTGTGTGCTTCCATTTCTAACCTCCAGCCCAGGTCCTTATACCTAAACAGTGGATGAGACACATGTAGGAGATTGTCATATGGTTTTTCACTTAAGGAGAAAGCAGCTCCAAAGTATAGAAATTTTTATTTAAATGGAATAATCTGAGAATGGCTTAGTGGCAGGTCTGTGTTCCATTTGAAGAGTTTATAGGAAATATGACAAGACACTAAGGAACGTGCTGTGGGCCATGTCAGATGTATTCACAGCAGCAGCAGACAGTTTCCCTCTTACATCAGGCCTGTAAGCCAAAAAGTCTAGGGCAGCTGGAATGGTAAGTTTACATAAAGGCCTTTAATATTGGTTTTTGGACTCATGATGGAGATAGAGGTTTTTTTTTTTGTTTTTTTTTTTTTTTTTGTTTTGTTTTTGTTTTTGTTTTTTTTAATGACTCTGAAAGGAACAAAGCAATTTCATTTTTTGTTCTTGTCCTTCAGCCATTCAGATAAACTAATTTCTTTTGGGGGGAAGGAGGCATTGGCTTATTGAGATAGTTTTTCAGTGTACCTTTGACTGTCCTGGAACTCACAGAGATCCACCTGCCTCTGCCTCCTGAGCTCTGGGATTAAAGGTGTGTGCTGCCACCATCATCTGGCTAACTAGTTTCTCTTTGGTTTGTTTTAATTTTTGTGGTTTGAGTAAGGTTTTTTGTTTTTGAGACAGGGTCTCACTGTGTAGCCTTAACTGGCATGGAACTCAAGAGCTGCCTGCCATTGCCTCTCAGTTGCTGGGAGTAAAGGTATGTTCCTACATACCCAGCTCAAGTAGTTAGTTTCTTGGGTTGTACCACCCCAGAAATGCTATGCAGAATCAAGAAGTTGTATATTCCTTTGTGTAGCTTGTAGCATATTACACATAGTGCTTTTTCTGCTTTTTACATTTAACCAAGTATCTGAACAGGTAGCCTCACAGATTGCCAGTTAGTTTGTTTTCCATCATTTTCTATCACAAACAATGTGTAACTAACTCTGCTGTACATAAAAGCAAGGCTTCCTACTTTAGGCACAGACTTGATAAAGCTTGACTACTTTTTTTGATCCATGGCAAAGTGTTAAATGAGTAGAGCTTCTGGGTCCTAGGAAAAGGTTAGGCAAGTCATAGGTTACAGCTCATTGCAAGTAAAGAAACAAAACAGCTGTGTAAGGCTGAGTCTTAAGCTTTTTGGTAGAGCACATAACTAGTATGTACAAACCCTTCGTTCATCCTAGCACGCACCCTCCCACCCCGTGCCCCCCCCCAAAAAAAAAAGGTCTTTAAAATGCCATTACAAGAATAGGGATGTAACTCAGTAGGAAGCGGTTACTTAACATGTACAATGCTCTAGGGTTTTTTCCCCCTTCCCTCTATGTGGGTATGGTGTAGTAGCCATGGATACCATCATTTAAGAACAAATGTAGACTCAGTAGCTGCAAATGTCTATAATAAGAACAGCAAACTTTTAGATATTGTGTTTGGGATAGAATGCTTGACTGATAGGTAGTTCAATCTCCAGCACCATGTATACCAGGAGTAGTGATGCATACCTATGATCCCAGCATTTGGGAGGTGGAGGCAGAAGAATCAGGAGTTGAAGGTCATCCTTAGCTACGTAGAGTTTAGCCTATACACTGAGTCCTTGCCAGGTATTGTGACACACACAGCTTTAATTACATTATTCAGGAAATGAAAACAGGCAAATCCCCATTAGTTGGAGGCTAGCCTGATTGTTGTGACAGTGAGTCCCTATGACCCCCCCAAAAAAAAGAACAAAAAAGAAAGGAAGAGAAGAGAAGATACATGAGTCCTTGCCTTTTTTTTTTTTTAATTTAAGGCTGGCCTGTGGTGGTGCATGCCTTTAATCTCAGTACTTGGGAGGCAGAGGCAAGTGGAACTCTGTGAGTTTGAGGCCAGCTTGGTCTACAGAGTAAGTACTAAGACAACCAGGGCTACATAGAGAAAGAGAAACCCTGTCTTGGAAAACAAAATTATATTTCATTGTTCTGGTTACATTCCTGACCCTAGGTTGATGGACAGATTTTGTAATCTGGTTCAAATAGTTGACTAAGTCAAATGTGATGGTTCACACCTGTAATTCCAGCACTCGAGACAAAGATAGGAAGAGTGCCTGGTCTACATGGTGAGTGCCAGGCCAGAGAGCAATGTATTGAAAGCCTGGGGGGGGGGGAGGGAAGAGAGAGAGAGAGAGAAAGAGAGAGAGAGAGAGAGAGAGAGAGAGAGAGAGAGAGAGAAGGTGGGGTGTGGATCAGCAGCAGGCAGCAGCTGTTTCCTTGTGTGAAAGTGTTGCCATGGTTTATAATGCTTGCTTGCAGATTTCCTTGGCCTTCATGCAGACAATCTACAGGCTTTGCCTGCACTGAGCAAGTTGCAGGTGTGTGTAGTTGGGTATAGAAAACTAGTAGGTAAGAATGGAAATACAGTGTATGATATGGTTACTTCACTGGAGCAAGGTTCTGACCTGTTGTGGTTCCGTTCGTTTCAAGAAAATGTACTTGAGACTCAAGAGTTAGAAATGGATGGTTGGTAAGGTTTATGCCTCTCTTAGTTTTCAGCAGAAAACAAATGGTGTTAAAATCCTCCCCTAGTGAGCTCTTTGGAATGTGTTGGCATATGCAGTATGGATGAAACGCTTTCTGTGTTTGTTTTTACTAGTGCGTGGATCAAAGTGGAACAGCTAAAGCCTTACCATGCTCACAAGGAGGAGATGATAAAGATCAACAAGGGCAAACGATTCCAGCAAGCTGTGGATGCTGTCGAAGAGTTCCTCAGGAGAGCCAAAGGGAAAGACCAGGTGAGAGAGACTGCAGTCCTTCCCCTCCAACATCAGGCCAGTGGTTTTGAATGGTTACCAGCAGATGATTTGTTTCAGACACACTTCTTTCCCATGAGATGCTAGCAAGAGAACAACTGTGTCCAGACTTCATGCCTGTGGCTTACTTTTCTGAGGCTCACTTTTTTTGAGGCATGTTGTTTTGGGGAGGAGTAGCTCAGCTTCACAGTACAGGCAAAGATCTTAGGAATACAGCCACCTCCCATCTTTGGGGCTGTAGACAAGTGACATGATTTTCTTTTTTTATGCTGCCTTTCCAGTGCAAACAGAGGTGAGCAAGGATCCTGTTTTTCAGGGTGGCTATGAAGACAATTCACAGAACTGCTGAGAGAACTGTGTGGCCCATATTGGTGGCAGTGGTGGTAGTGGCTGTTGTAGTGGTTATCATTATTATTGTTGAACTTTCAGACATCATCCCACACTTCTGCTGATGACAAGAATCGGCGTAATTCCAGTGAGGAGAGAAGTAGGCCAAACTCAGGTGATGAGAAACGCAAGCTTAGCCTGTCTGAAGGGAAGGTGAAGAAGAACATGGGAGAAGGAAAGAAGAGGGTGACTTCAGGCTCTACAGACAGAGGCTCCAAATGCCTTAAAAGAGCCCAAGAGCAAAGTCCCCGGAAGCGGGGTCGGCCCCCAAAGGATGAGAAGGTTTGTCTTACTGCTGTGGCTTCTGGGACTAGTGTCTTTTTTTGTGTAAAGTAGAGCCATGCTTAAATATGATCTTGCTCATCTAGTGGGTGTGGAGTCTTCGCCATGTTCTGTAGCCGAAGTGAGAGCAAGGTACACAGACATAGGAGCAGATGGTGAAGGCAGCAGTTCTCCTGAGTTGCTCAGGCCAGGAGTAAGACTAGCAAGAAGGAGGGCAAACACTATAGAGGTGAGCATGCAGTCCTGCATGCATGAGGCCAGATTCTGGCATGAGTATCCTTGTGCAGGTTGAGGGATGGGGCAAACAGAGGTACAGATAGATTGACACTGGGTTGCAAAGGACCATTCAGTAAATTCAAGATAGTGGAAGTACTTAGGAAGCTGTTTAAGCTGGTTGTTGACATGGCAGTGTGCCAAGCTGGGCCTTAATAATTGCAAGGTCAGGAAAAGGGGCCTGAAGTCAAAGTCACAGGTATATCCACAAGAGGTAGCATTTCCTAAAAGAGTCAAGGAGAAGCATGTCAGAGGCAGCCTTCCTGTGATTTGGCATGGTTATGTGGAAAGGTGAAGATGAGAGGGTAAGGAAGCTTCAAGCTTCACTCCTAGAGATAGTGTTGTGTCCTACATGTTCAAAGAAGAAAGAAGTGGTTCTGTGGCTTTTAGAGGAATTTGGGGTTTGCTCTTATCTTGTTTATGGAACTAAGGGTAGAACCTAGAACTTGATGCATAGTAGACAAGCACTCTACCATTAAACTATTCTTCAGATCTTTTTTAGTGTGAAGCATGACCCAGAAACTACTAGAATTATAGGCTTGGGAAGCCATCTTAGAGGGAAAAAAAACAGTCTAATCCATGAGACTAGATGAGCTCTTCTTGGAAATATGTGGAGGGGTGCTCAAGAGCACAGGCTGCACTGCGAAGAAAGTATGTGCTCAGGGCTAATGAAGTTGTAAGTGTGGCCAGATGAAACCAAGAGGAAATGGCGTATCTCTTACCTTCTGGTTAACAAGCCTTGAATTTGAGGAAGTGGGTGGCCTGTGAATAGTGAGAGCACAGTGGGAGATATGCAACCATGATAAAATGAACAGAAGTCAGATGGCTGATGGAACAGGGGAGGATAAAACTTTGATGAAATAGTAGACGGCAGAGCAGAACCGGCAGGTTCAGACACCAGTGGGACAGGGCACTGAGCAACTCAGGCTGCCTTGAGTTTGCAGAAAAAGCAAAGAGCTCACTGCATCTTGGGGCTGGCCCAGTTACACTCCATCCATGGGGTGCCTGGCCAACTGCTGCCAGATTGTCTGGTTTTCCTTGAGAGAGGATGTAAATTTAGAATTGTACGTGAAGTGCCCTAAGTTTAAATGTTTGAATCTGATTCACATTTTTAAAACACTTTAGGGTTCCATATGAATATTTTTGGCTAGGCGCAGTCTGGTCTGCCTCTGTGGGCCTCTGATCAGAGAAGGCTCTTTATGCTGTCTAAGGCTAAGAAGAAGGAAGAGAGCAAGAGTCTCCCTATGACCATGCTCAGGAAGTAGGAAACCAGAGAACTGCCAGCTTCAGTGAATAGACTTTGCAAGGGATGTGGCCTGATGAGTCCCAAAAGATACAGTTTTCAGTAGAGAAGAAATTGGAGCCTTCGGGTATTACATGGCCTTCCAAATTAGTACTGTCTTCAGGCAAGCTTCTCACAGACTCCTGGACAAAAACAGCTGCCTTTGGAAGGGAAATACAATGGAGAGGTTAGGACAAAGGTCCTGCCTTTGTACTATAACCTGTGGCTTGCTGCAACTGATTAACCATGGCCTAATTCCTTTCCCTCAGTTTCCTAGTCTGATCCTGCAACTCTCATAGGTTTACTGGGAGACTTGGAGAATAGTGGGCATCAGATCCAAACCCTGTGTGGGCTGTTTCCAAGGATAGGAGCTGGGTGTACAATGAGAACTGAAGTGGAAGGTCTTTAGTCTACCCCTCCCTAGATCCTGCCGAGGCTTCTCCGATCTCAAGGCTTTCCTCAAGCTCCTAATGAGAAACAATCTACCCCTACAACACAGGTGTAGTAACTTTTAACCAGGTTTCAGTCTAGGAGAACAACATCCTCTTAGCCACCCCAACAGGGTCCTTTCTGGGCGTTTTGGGCTGGACCTGTTCTCGATGCTTCAGGTAAAGTATGCTGGCACTGGAATGACAGTGCAGCTGACCCCATCTATCGTGTAGCTCACAGAGTGCAGGTGTGTTGCCATAGCAATTGTCATTTGGCTGGAAGTAAGCAGTAAAGCACAGGCTCCTAGCTGCAAAGTCCCAGGTGAGTGCCATTCTCTTATACTGTAATCTTCTGCCCCCTGAGGATAACTCAAAAGGCCATCCTAGAGCTCAGAGGTGTCAAATGCTTACCTACAGACAAGGCTGAATTTATGTCTAGACTTCTGTTTGAGAGCTAGCCTGGAGCCCTGCTCCTATGTCTTGTCTAGGCTCTCCTTTCCTTACTTTGAAGCTGAGAACTACAGCTTCAACTTCAGACCATCCCTACAGAAGTGTGTCAGATCTGTGGTACTCATAAAATTTTACACTCACACCAAGAAGAATAAACCAGGGTTGGACCAAAAGCTGTAAGCTCTATTCTGATGCTCCCCTGCTCCAACTTCATTGACTGCAGTTTAAAATTCACCAGCTTTTTGTCAGAGGCTGTGTCGTAACATTATTGGAGGCTTCTGTGTTAGCACAGATAGATAGAGATTGTATCTGTAATTTCAGAACAGTCTTTGTAGCAGCATTACACTAGACTTTCTATTAGACAGGTGCTTATTTGGCAGCTTTATTGCAGGCCACATCTAGATAAAGCCTAAGAGGCAGACGTGGCCCCTCGCAGGAAGAAAGATACTCACTTTTCTAATACATAATCAGCTTCATCTGCATACCAACATGATTCCCAATGTGAAGTAGAGTGCACAAAACACAGACAAGCAAGGCAAGGAGAACACACTTGTAATAGTACCAACTCTGGGTCTAAATTGCTATAATGTGAGTTGTTTCGTGTAATTTTTTTTCTTTTGGTTTGGTTTGATAGATATTTTGAGTCAGAGTCTCACTTTGTAACCTTGGCTGGCTTGGAACTATGTCGGCCAGGCTGGCCTCAAACTCAGAGCTATGCCTATGTCTGCCTCCCTGGAGACTAGACAGGGTTTCTCTGTATAGCCCTGGCTGTCCTGGAACTTGCTTTGTAGACCAGACCAAGCTGGCCTCAAATGGAGGTCCGCCTGCCTCTGCCTTCTGTGTGCAAAGATTAAAGGCGTGAGCCGACACCAGGCCTCGAGTTTGAATTTTTAATCTGTCTCACAGTTGGCCAATGCTACTTGAGCTCTCTACATCTCAGTTTTCTTTTCTGTAAAAGGAAGACAATATTTGTTCTTCATTGTGAGTAATAGGGATTATATGAGACCATATATGTAAATTAGTACTAAGGTGACTATTGAAACCTTTGCTGTCACTATAATCAACATTATCTGCAAATGGGGAAAGGTACAGAGAGGTCAAATAAAGCTTCTGTGATGAGGAGACCTTTCCATAGTGCCCTAAAGTGAGCCTGTGAGTCAAGTAGACAAGATGGAAGACCATCCCCAGTAATATAGAGGTCCTGGGACAGGTTCATGTTTGGAGTGCTTGAAATAGGGGAATGGCGTACTGATGATGGGAAGGGAACAGAATTAGGATTTGGGTAGAGATGCAAATGGAGTAAAGTGTCTGACTAGAGCCCTCTCTGAAGGCTCCACAGCAGACTTTAGCTTCACTGTGAGAAGTGGGGAGCTGGTTTTGGGAAAGTATGGTAAGGTCTGACTTGGGCTGGTTTTTGGAGACTAGTCTCCATAGGCCCAGAGAGGGAGCTGGAGATTCAGTTTGCAGCTGCCTGCTGACAGTGCTGATGGTATGGTGGCCAGTTTGGTACAAGTGACAAAGGGAAGTATGACTTTATGGTGGCAAAGCAGTAGAGGAAGCAGCCTGGCACCAGAGAGGTGGAACTTCATCACAGGAATGACAGAATGTCTTTGGGCACGTGAGCATTCACTCTGGTATCCCACTTAGATGGGTGAAGTATGAGGTATGAGGTATTATTATTACAGTTGTAGAAAGGGCCAGCTTTGTACAAGGGAATGGGGCACAAGCCATGCAGATAAAGAGTTGTTCATCTGAGAACGCCCCAAGTGTACTCTGACCTGCATCATAACTTAAGTCTGGGCAGGTCTCCTCCGCAGTGCCATGCAGTTGGTTTTTTTACATTTGTTCGTTTGGTTTTGGTTTTGGTTTTTTGTTTGTTTGTTTGTTTGTTTTAAGACAAGATAGATTTTCTTCTGACCCACTGTTAGTGATTATTACTCCCATAAAGAATTTTCCTGTGACTTGCTGGCAGCTCTCTTATTAACTTTCCTCCTTGTGACATGAGTGCATTAACGGGATATGCTATTACAAAACTGCAGGAAGCAGTTGTCCTTTTTCTTCCACTTAGAGCCTTGCCCAGGGGATTGGCTTGAATTTACACTTAGACCATGGCACTTGCCAGGAGCTTAGTTGAGGGTTGAGTGTGGCCAAAACGGGAAGCAAACTGCTGATGCTCTCTGCCTTTCTCCTGCAGGACCTCACCATCCCTGAGTCTAGCACTGTAAAGGGAATAATGACTGGACCAATGGCTGCATTTAAATGGCAGCCAACTGCAAGCGAGGTAAAGAACTTTTCCTGCTAGTAGGACTGGCAACAGTGTCAGAACAAGAACATAGCAGATTTTCTGGCTGTCTTGTGTGATCCTCTTTTCCTTTTCTCCCTTTTCTGGTTTGTTTTGGTTTGTTTTGGTTTGGTTTTGGTTTATTGGAAAGCACTACAGAAGTCTGGAGGTAAATAAATAAATAAATAAATAAAAACACTAAGTACCTCAGAGTACTGGGTGTTTAGGTCTGAGAGGTTCCAGGTACTTTGCCTGTTTAGTATCATATGGGATTATAGACCCACTATCATTCTCATTGTTCAGGGTGGGATGCGTTTGTGTTCATTGTAAATACCCTGTCTTCCATAAATGTTCTGTTTTGTTGTTTCCCCTCCACCCCAGGGGGGAGGTGTTTGTTTTTTCTGGGGAGGGTTAAGAAGAAAAATTATTTTGTCTTGTGACAGTGTAGTCCAGGATGGCCTCAAACTGAAGATCTTTGTGCCTCAGATACCCAGGTGCTGGGATTACAAACATGTAGCCACCAAAGCAGATTTTGATGTTTAGTTTAGTAGCTTGGGGGTCTGAGGAGTCATCACACTGGCTTCACTGTGCCTGTGTCTGCTTCTAGGCATAGTTATGAACAACTATAGAGATCTGCAGTCATAACGACTATAATGAGAATTGGCCCCAGGAAGTCAAGACCTATAAGGGTTTGGCCTCAAACCCAAGGAGAACAGCACTCTGAAGGTAGAAGAGTCCTGGAATTGCTGCAGTTTATATAGCCAGGCCAACTATATGCCTGGTGAATGCTTAGTTCTAAAATGCAGGAGAGCTTTGTAATACTATTCCACAGAGTTACTAGAGTGATTGATCTTAGCCTGCAGAAACATCTGTCTTTCTGTACTTGAGCGCACATTTCCCTTAACTAGAATGGCAGTTGTTTATGAAAGACCAGAATTAGGTGGTGGCATAGGCATGTCATCCTAGCAAAGGATGATCTCCTAGGAAGATCACAGGTTCATGGCCTGTCTAAGTGACCAAGTAAGTTGAAGGCTAGCTGAGGAACTTAGATACTATCTCAAAAAGTGAAAAAAGACAATGTTCAAGAAGCAAAGGTATGTGGCTCTCTCTGTTCAAGGCCAACCAGAACTATAAAGTGAAAGCATCACTTAAAACAAAAACAAACTGAAAAGAAGACTTGGAGGAGAGGCTCAGTGGTAGAACACTTACCTATCATGGGCAAGGCCCTAGATTCCATCCCTAGTTCAGGAAATTAAAAATTAAGGAAAGAAAAAAAAAAAAAAACACAGAAGAGGCAGGCAGATATTTCTGAGTTTGAGGCCAGCCTGTTCTACAGAGTAAGTTCTAGTACAGCCAGAGCTACACAGAGAAACCCTGTTTAAAAAAAAAAAAAAAAAAGACTTAATTCAGAAATAGAAGTTTCCAGACAGCTGTGAAGGAGACTTGGTTGGAGAAGCCATGTTGCAAGAGGAAGAGACTGATAGAGGGTGGCTCGTTTGATTTCTTTGTCTTCCACTTTCAGCCAGTCAAAGATGCAGATCCTCATTTCCATCATTTTCTGCTGAGCCAAACAGAGAAGGTGAGTGCTTACTTGGGACACACTTGTTTATCAATGCCACAGCAACAAGCTAAGTGACAGTGTGGGCCCATGAGGAAATCAGACTCTGAGGCAGGAGGAGCTAGACATACAGGCTGTCCATCTCCATGAGGCTGCCCATGTGCCTGGTGCCACATCCTGTGGTCAGGGTGGCCTCCCAGCCCTGTGATGCAGCAGGAAGGCCAGAGGTTGGGCCAGACTTTGCAAAGATCCTGTAGCAGTGGGTGGCTTTGGAAGTGGGAGTGGGCAGGTGTCATTTCCAGCCCAGCTCTTCTGACCAACTCCAAAACGAGGCACATAAGTTGGCACCTCTGCTGCTCAGAGTCAGAGACTTTTGAAGAACTATGTGGAGTGTTGAGGTAATGAATGTTTACTCTGCGTTTGATAAAATTATATAACAAAAAAATATTTTGTGTTACAATCTCACTTTAGGCCTAACCATTTTGGGAAATTACCATGTAGAACTCTTACACTTAATAAATGGTCTTTTTTTCTCGATCTTTATTAGCCAGCTGTCTGTTACCAGGCAATCACAAAGAAGTTGAAAATCTGTGAAGAGGTATGTAGGCTCCCTGCCTTCGAGGTTTTATTTCACCTGTGGTCTCATCGTGGGCAGATGCTGAGTGTTTGGTTATTTGTGTTCCTATCCTAGGAAACTGGTTCCACCTCCATCCAGGCAGCAGATAGCACAGCCGTGAATGGCAGCATTACACCCACAGACAAAAAGTAAGACCTTGGATGAGGGACCTCCTGGAAGCTCTGGATTCTATCAAAGCTGGGGAGGGAGCCCCAAGAAAACCCTGAAGGGCTGCGTCCAAGCCACTGATACTAATTTGGGAACAGTTTCACTTCTCAGAAGTGGAAGTTGCCATCTCTCCCCAAGGTCTATCCCTTGGGAATAGGCTAAGGGCTTGGCTCCATAATTGTCAGTAAGTCTGAGCAACTGCTTCAGAAGTTCTCTTTGGGGGGGGGGGCCAAAGATATCTTATTAAGCACTACCTCAAGCCTGAAATAGTCCTTCTCAGTTGATAGAAGATGTAGCCTTAGAATTCATGTCCTTGTAAGTAGCAGAACTGCCCTTGCCGATTCTGCTAGTCTGGAACCATTCTTGAAATGTGGCTCGGTAGACCCATGGTGGGAACTCCCAAGATTAGTCATGGAGAGAGATATGAAGGTTTTTGGAATAAAGCCCTTGTCTTGCCTTACCCATCTCTCTCTCTCGTCACCTCCTAGCCTTTCCCATGTACCTGCCGTCTACTTCCACCTTACCTAGAATATGGGCCCCAAACCTTCCGTACACCTACTTGCCTTTGTTGCTTCATTGTGAGCCTATTGAGTCTGCAGTCATTTTGTGAAAAGGGTGTCTTTACTAAGAGACTGTCTTATGGACAGTATAACAAGTATGAATTCTAGTTTGTAGCTTCCATACAGTTCTCTCACAGACTAAACTCAGTATATTTTTTGACAGTTCAAACTATTGAAATCCCTAGTTAGACAAGTTCTTTGTGAACTCCACTCTGCAGTATGCTGAAGACAGAAGCTGATCAAAGGGGAGGTATAGCCTAGAGATGTTAGTGCACGCCTGTGATCCCAGCTAGCACTTGAGGCACTGGGACAGAGAAGGATTAGGAGTTCTAGACTAACATGGGCTGCTTAGCACTGCCACATATCAAAACAAAAAGGTGAGGGCCAGGCGTTGCAGGTAGATATCTCTTAATAAGGATTGTATTTGTTTTAAAAACAAGACCAGCACAGGGCTAAGGACTTGAGTCCTCATATTCTTACCCAAGATCTTGACTGCCTCTCAAGGCAACTGACTCTTAACATGAGTTTGAAGTTAGCCACAAAGCAACAGTAATCCACACTGACACAGAGACTATTGGACTGTTACTTGTCATGATGGAAATACTGATATTTTGTTCATAGATCTATTGGGTTTTCCAAAACACAAAGGAAAGAAAATTGATAGGCATTCCTAGGGGAAATTGTACTACACAGGAGAGCTACAAATGGCAGATGTCTAAGCATAAAATCTAGTGGTCAGAGAACCCTATTTTGTTGAGGAAGGTGGTGTCTTTGATTCAGATGTTGTATGTGCTAGGACAGAGAGTATTGGGTACTGGGTATTCCTGTAAGTGAAATCCTCCAAGTGAAGGAGTCATTTTCTAAGGGTGCCTGAAGGTGGAATTCCCAAATACCAAAGGGAAGGAGAGCTTACACAGAGTCTTCATGGGGATTCTGCAGAGAGCTGAGAGAAAACCCAAATAGAAAACAAAAAAATAGTGGAATTTCTGATAGAAAAAAGGCATTATTTAACTATTACACTGTGCAAGAACAGACAAAGATGTGTAAGAACCAGTTGGGTGTAATGCTTCACTCCAGATCCTCACACTCAGAAGCCTGACACTGGAACATTGCTGTGAAATTGAGGGGACTGAGCTATGTATCTTACGTATCTGACCAGACTGGTCTACAAAATGAGAACGTATCTCAATTTTTAAAACAATTTTTAAGATTGGCCCAATTGGTTAAGCATATAATTGACCTAAAATCAATTCCTAGTACCCACATGAAAAAGTCAGGCATGGCAGTACATACCTCTAATGTCAGTGCTGGGGACAGACAGGTAGATCACTGGGACTCACTGGCCAACCAGCTTCACCTGCTTAGCAACTTTCAGGCCAGTGAGAACCTTGTCTCCAAAAAAGGGTGGTAATGTCTGAGGAATAAGATTCAAAGTTACCTTCTGACCTATATATATTCACAATTTATAGGAACTAGAAAAGACTTTTAGACAAGGTGTAGAGCAAGCAGCGCCACCAAGTTCTCCAGTTTCAGGAAGGAGTAGGTAAAGAAAGTTAAACGTAGGCAATATTTGCTGTATGCATGTCAGCTGCAGAGAAAGGAAGGCATTGGGAAAGATGCTTTGGAAGATGTAGATAGGTAGGCTGAGTGTGAGAGCCTGGGAGGGGAGGGTGGAGCATAGCACGCCTATTGTGGAGGTTGCCTGGTTCTCAACTTCATCTCTTGTCTCTGTGTCTTGTGCATTTTGGCACCAGTTGTGATGGTCTGAAAGCCTACTGCACAGGGTTGCTGATCCAGAAGGGTTGCCATTAAAGAGCTGTAGCTCAGTGCTTTGTCACTGGAGTGGAGTTAGAAGCTTGGATGCTTTATCAGAGCAGCAAAGGGGGCCCACAATTGGAAGACTTGCCATGAGCCATGGAAGTCATGCTTTGTTCTCTAGTGGTTAAAGATTTAGACTTGGCCATATGCATTTAGGGACCCTTACTGTCCAGGAAAGCAAGAGCTGCAGTGCTTTGCCAAGGAGTATGGCTCAGTGGTTAATCATTAGCCTAACATGAAACACCCCCTGGGTTTGATGCCAACACCATTAAAAAGAAATTGTCATTTGTGCTGTAGGATGACTTCCTTTGCCTGGACTTAATCAACCTCTGTCTCTTTCAGGATAGGATTTTTGGGCCTTGGCTTAATGGGAAGTGGCATCGTCTCCAACTTGCTAAAAATGGGTCACACAGTGACTGTCTGGAACCGAACTGCAGAGAAAGTAAGTATCAAGGATGAGGTTTGTTAGGTCTTGGAAAGTAAAGTAACTGAGAGTAGTAGACGTCTGTGTCTCTACTCGACATTTTGCACCGAGTAAAACAAGAGCTGAGCTTGTCCAGTCAGAAAGATATCTTGAAAGATATGTTGTTATAAAATTGTAACTATTTAAAACTACTCAAGGCATAGCCAGACATGATGACACATGTCTATAATCCCAGCACTTAGGAGGTTGAGGCATGAGGGGTGCTATGCATTCTAGGCTAGCCTAGGTTATATAGGAAGTCTAGGCCACAGTGAGACCTTCTCTCAGAAGTACAAACAAGCCTGCCATGGTGGCACATGCACATCTTTAATCCCGATACTTGGAAGACAGAGGCAGGTGGATCTCTATGAGTTTAAGGCCAGCCTGGTCTACAGAACAAGTTATAGGACAGCCAGGACTATATAGCTATACTTGTTTTACTAAGAAGCAAAACAACAACAATAAAAAAAGACAAAACATGGTTTAGCAATGAAAGAGTGTGTACTACTTTTCCAGAGGTCTAGAGTTCAGTTCCCAGCATATACATCAGGTGGCTCACAACCACCTGTAATTCCAGCAGATCCAGTCTCCTTTTCTGGCTTTGGGGCACCTGTGCACATGTGCACACACATATACACATACATAAAAAATAAAATCTTGGTCTGGAGAGATGGCTCAGAGGTTAAGAGCACTGTCTGCTCTTCTAGAGGTCCTGAGTTCAATTCCCAGCAACCGCATGGTAGCTCACAACCATCTGTAATGAGATCCAGTGCCCTCTTCTGGTATGTCTAAAGACAGCTACAGTGTACTCACATATAAAATAAATAAATAAACCTTTTTTAAAAAATTTTTTTTTAATTAAAAAAATATAAATAACAGTAGCAGCAGAAATACCCATTACTATAAAATGAAGGGTGTCCCATTACATGGGCCCTGTAGGTAGACCCAGCTTTGTCCTTGTAACTACCATACTATATCTAATGTAGCCCATACTGAGCAGGTTGAGCAGCAAGTCATTGTGCAGTTAGAAACTGCTACAGGAAATGAGAGTGAAGGACCAGAGACTAGAAAAGTACTCCCTCTTAAGACATACAGGGTGCTTGAGCCCTGTGAATGATAACTGCAGGGCTGAAGTTAGAGCTGACCACTAATGGAGATACTGGAGATAAATGACGACAAAATAGTAACAATATCATAGGTGCTGGGTGTGGTGGTACATGCCTTTGATCCCAGAAGGGCCAAAAAAGAAAAAAAAAATCTCTTGAGTTTATGATAAGTCTGCTTACATACAGTGCAAATTCCAGACTAGTTAGGGTTACATAGTAAGATCGTGTTCCAAAACAACACAGAACAAAGTATTTTAGGGTCTTGAGTATAGCTCAGTGCTAGAGCAAGGCCTGGTTCTCTTCCTCAGTAAACTCCACTCCCAAATTTGTTTCTTGCTGAGTCTGGTGCTTTACAAGAACACTAAAATGGTTGGAGTTTTGTAGGGAGCCTTAGGCAGTGGCCTCAAAGGCCGTGCTCTAGTTAGGTACAGGTATTGAGCATTGTAGATGCACTGCAGTCTGGACGGCTCCAACATTCTCTTCGGGACTGCAGTCTGGATGGAGCAGGTGAGGGAAGGCAGGGCACCTGGGCATGTGTGAACATTTCCCTTTGATAGAAGTGCCTCTGGCTGCCCTTTTTCTTGATGAGAAAAAATGGACAAGACAGCAAAGCATCCAGGAATTGAGTCAAACAGAACCAAATTCAAATCACAGATGTGCTGTTTACCTTCCTTGGGAAGACACTGCTTGTCTCCCCTGTGTGAGTAGTAGAGTTGAGAACACCTACTTTGTAGAGGCCAGAAACCATTAGTAGTCAGCTCTAAAGTACCCGGCACCAGGCCTGGCAAGAGACTTATGTGAAAAAGCCAGTTAGTCCTCTGGTAATCTCCTTAGAATTTCTTTTAAGACTGTTGATAAAAGTGATCTTTTGGCTGGGCACAATAATGCTTGCTTTCAATCCTAGCCCTTGGGAGGCAGAGGCAAGGAGATGTCTGAGTTCAATGGAGGCCAGGCTGGTCTACATAGCAAGTTATAGGCCATCCAGGGCTAATGAGGTGTGTCGTTCCCCCCACCCCCACCCCTGTGTCCATCCCCCCCCCAAACACACACGCACACACACACATACATGCTTTAAATTGTGGACCCATATTGTGGAAGGAGGGACACAACTTCTCCTGTGGACCCATATTGTGGAAGGAGGGACACAACTTCTCCTCTGCAATTTGTCCTCTAACTTCTGATCCACATATTCATATACACACATCACTCACTCAGAAATAATTGGAAAAGCAAGAAAAAAATTTTTGAATAGCCCTCTGGCCAGGCACAGTGTAGTCCCAGCTGCTCAGGAAGCTGAGGTAAGAGGATCTCTTGAGGCCAGACTAACTGTATGATAGATAGAGTGACACTCTATCAAAATGACAAAATAGAATGCTCTGCTGGTGCTTCTGAAATAATAAAGAACATGGATTGAATTCTCAGGAAAGAAAGAGTAAAATGGAGTTTTGATGGCTCCTGCATTAGGCAGAAGGACCATGAGTCAAAGCCAGGCTAACTGAGCTACAGAATGAGACATTGTCCAAAAAAAAAAAAAAATTTTTTTTGAGGATACCTGGTAGGCTAGAGAAATAACTCAGTAGTGCTTGGCAGATGACCGGGGTTCAGTTCTCAGCACTCTAATAGAGGCTCATAGCCGTTATAACTCTAGTTCAAGGGATCTGACATGCTTTTCTGTCCCTTGAGGGTACCAGGCACAGATATGATGTACATACCTATATTCAGGCAAACACTAATATCCATAAAATATATAAATCTTTAAAGAGGGGAGGAGGAAGGTAGTTCTTCTGTTGCTGCCATGCCCACTGTTCTTTGTAGCAAATATACTAAGAGCTGTTTTCTCTAAAATAGAGCTGGGGTTGGGAATATGGCTAGTCTAACTAACTAGCTTGCTGTGCACTGAGTTCAAATCCCCTGATACCCACTTGAAAGCTAGACACTTAGAATTATTTTTTTAATTAAAATTGAGGACAGTTTAGGAAGACAGTAGATGTTTGTCTCTGGCCTCCACATGCATATATGCAAGAGTCCACACATATGTATACCTATAAACATGAATACACACAAATAATTAAAAAAAAAAATCAAAAGATCAGACGCACAGTGAGAACTCTCACTTAGCCTAGAAACAAAACCTAAAACTTGATTCCAAGATGGCTACCGTAGAACTTCTCTAAGTCCCAGAAGTCGGCTAGACAACTCCAATAAAGGTGGTTCTTCATAAGCCAGGGAGGAATAGCAAAGACTGATGAGAGAAGTATCTTCAGGAAATTTGCCAAGACCATCTATAAGCAATCAAAATTTGCTAAAGAAAAAGGTAAATCTGGGGGCTGGAGAGATGGCTCATTGATTAAGAGCACTAGGTGCTCTTCCAGAAGTCTTGAGTTCAATTTCCAGTGCCCATGTGGTGGCTCACAACCATCTGTAATGGGATCTAATTTCCTCTTCTGGTGTGTCTGAAGACAGACCACTCATATACATAAAATACATGAATAAATAACTTTTAAAAGCATTTTTTGTTTTTTAAGTTTTGTTTTTGAGACAGGGTCTCACTATATAACCCTGGCTTTGCCTAGAGCTCACAATATAGACTAGGCTGTCCTTGAACTCACAGAGATTCACCTTCTGCCTCCCAAGTACTAGGTAGGATTCAAAGTATGCAGCACTACCGTAAGGTTTTTTTTTTTATTTCATATTTTATGTGTATGAGTGTTTTGCTCAAATGTGTACCTCTATACTATATGTATGCCTGGTACCCATGCAGGTCAGAAGAGTGTTGCATCCTCCCATGTGGGTGCCAGGAATAAAACCCAAGTCTTTTGGAAAAACAATTGCTCTTTACCAGTGAATCGTTTTTATAGTTCTAGATCCATAGTTATTGGATAATAACTCTCCTAAAACAAGAATTGGACAATACTGAATGTCCCCCAGTCTCAGAACCCACATAGAAGGGTCTCCAGCATTATTCATGTGTTTCACATGTGTGCATTCATGCATAAGTACACAGTAAAGTTAATACAATTTGAAAAAAAACAAACATTTTTAGGAGTTCTGGGGATATGGCTCAGTGGTTAAGGGCACTGTTTGGTCTTGTAGAGGATATAGTTTTAGTTCCAGAACCTATATGGTGTCTTACAAACATCCCTCCCTCCAGTTCCAGGGAATCCAACATATTCTGAGCACCAGTGGCACCAGGCACATATGTGGTACATATAAGCATATGCAGGGAAAATACTCATAAAAAGTAAAAAAGATAAACTTTTTTTTTTTTCTCAAAATAACCCTGTTTTAGGGTTTCTCTATGTATCCCTGGCTGTCATGGAAACCATGCTGTAGACCAGGCTGGCCACAAACTCACAGAGATCTACCTGCCTCTGCCTCTGGAGTTCTGGGATTAAAGTGATCCACTACCACCAAAAAGGTTTTTTTTTTTGGTGGTTGTTGTTGTTGTTGTTGTTTTTAAAAAGCCTACTCACAAGAATAGTGTGTTCAAATTATTCTGATTATTTCTTTCAATACATTATGGAAGGGAAGAAGTACACTAATACCAGTGATCTGTTTTATAGGATATTCTGGATGATTTTAATTTTAGAAAAAAAAAAGTTAGGACTTTGAGACCCTGTATAAGTCTTAACCTGGCTATAGGATTTGGAGCCAGCCTGCCCAAGAGGGAATTGTGGTCAAAAGAAAGGGACCACACAGCCCCACCCTACTCCCTCTGCATGTGTGAGTGGCTCAGGTCACTGACTGGTGTTGCCAGTTTTACTAGCAAAGAGGAGCTGGACACAGCCACTGTTTGTATCCTGCTTTTTAAACTCCAACCTTCAGCAGACACTGGCCTTGTGTGAACACCATATTATTCTAGCTAGTTACCAGGTTTATCTACAGAAACAGGAGTCTATAAAAGTCTCTGTCCTCTCACACTCAAGGGGTTGGTTCTCCAGCTCTAGTGTCCCAGGGCTTCAGCCTCAGCCTCCTGCCTTGGGAGACCAGTCAGGGGCCTACATATCTCTGGCCTTTCCGGCATGTTTGTTGTGCATTGCATGCAGCTCACGCTAGGATCTGTGACTTTTGCAGTGTGATTTGTTCATCCAGGAGGGGGCCCGCCTAGGAAGAACCCCCGCTGAAGTCGTTTCAACTTGTGACATCACTTTTGCCTGTGTGTCGGATCCAAAGGCAGCCAAGGACGTAAGGATCCCCCTTCCCTCTGCATCTCAGGTCGTAGCCAAGAGAGCTGGCTGGCCTCCTCCCCTTCTCCCCTACACACTGAGTGAGTGTCTGCATGTGGGGATATCCCATCTGTGGGCCAGCTCCTTTCGGGAAACATGTCAAAGTTGAATACAGACTTCCTTTAATTCAAAGAAAGAACTTCTAAGGTTCTTGAAATCTGCTTAAACATTTTTCTGAACTGGCTCCAGATATTCTACTGAGCTGGACTCTCTTGTAGCTGAGTGTGCCTTTCTTTTGTCCAAGGGCCAACTCCTATTTTAGCTGTTGCTGAATTGGCATGTGTTACAAATTTAAGTCTAGTAATGATCCTATTAAACTGTGAGTGACCTAGTCCAAAGAAGCCCCCAAAATAAGTAGTGAAGTTCTGTCTTCTGAACCTTGGGAAGAGAACACGAAGATAAAAGGGACCATTCTGGAATGACTTTTTGTTTTGTTTTGTTGTTGTTGTTTTGTTTGGTTCAGTTGGTTGGTTAGTTGGTTTTTGGTTTTTGGCTACAGGGTGTTTCTGTGTAGCCCTGGCTGCCCTGGAACTTAGACCAGGCTGGACTCAAACTCAGAGACCTGCCTGACTCTTGAGTGCTGTGCTTAAAGGCGTGCACCACCACAGCCTAGCTTTGTCTTCTTTTTTAATATGAAATCTCATATGTAGCCTTCATTGGCCGGGAACTTGCTATGTAAGTAGACCAGACTAGCCTGGAACTCAGTGATCCCTCTGCCTGAAATTACTTTTCTCTCCCATACATATTCAGTGGCTCTTTCCTTTTCATTTTTAATAGTTAACCTCTGATCAGGAAGTGTACTCCAAAAAAACAACAGCTTGTGTTCTGTAGGGACTCCTGAGCACTTAACTGCAAGCCTGGGCTATTGCTTCTTCATTATGTCCCCACAGCTGGTGCTGGGCCCCAGCGGTGTGCTGCAAGGAATCCGCCCCGGGAAGTGCTATGTGGACATGTCAACGGTGGATGCGGATACAGTCACCGAGCTGGCCCAGGTAGCAGCCTTATGTAGGCTGGCTCTGGATCATCTTTTCAGTGGGAGCCCAAGATCCAGGCTGACCACACCCAAGTACGGGCAGTTTGGTTACACTAGAGCCAAAGCCAGAGCGGACGTCGGGAGCCTTGGGACTAGTCTCTTGACTGTCCCCCTTCAGAACCTCAGCTGGTTGGAACGGCCATGGAAGGTCACTGCAGGCTAGTAGACAGGAGGTCCCATGCTGTCAGCCCTCCTACAGTGAGAAGCCTCCAGACTGCCAGTGTGGCCTTTTTGGCTTAAACAGCTGTCTACAGTTGAGTCTAGCATAGTGTCCTCTTCCCAATCTTATGGGCCCACTTGTATTCTGAGGGTGGCTGAATTTAGGGATGGGCAGGGTCCAGAGGGCAGGAGTTCAGCCCAGACATCTGTATGGCCATGTTTGCCCCTTGGTCTCTGAGAATCAGAATACTGGGAAACACGATAGAGATACTACCTCCCTTACTTTCTGTGACTCAACTTCTGGATAAGGATAGCCTGTCTGACCCACTACAGTAGTAGGCTTTGGTACATGTGTTGGCTTTGGGACTTTTGATAGCAGCATGCTAACATATTCTATGATGAGACAGCATGACCCCCAAAGATGTTCCTTCCTCCATACTTAGAGAAGTAAGACCAATCAGAAGCTATGGCTTTCCTTACAGGTGATTGTATCCAGAGGGGGCCGCTTTCTAGAAGCCCCAGTCTCAGGGAATCAGCAACTATCCAATGATGGGATGTTGGTGATCTTAGCAGCCGGAGACAGGGGCTTGTATGAGGACTGCAGCAGCTGCTTCCAAGCAATGGGGAAGACCTCCTTCTTTTTAGGTAATATACCTACCCACTTATCTAGCCATACTGGGCCTGAAGGCTTGCGGATAGGGCAGCTACATTGGTGATAGTATCTGTCCCATATGGCCTTCTCACCAGGCTTCCTAAAAGAAGGCTTCTTTTGCCAGGCACAATTAGTACCTGGAAGAAAAAAGAACCAGTCCTGTCTAGGATAGATGAAAGAGGTTTTCAGGGTGCGTGGGTGAAGACAAGTAGAGATGACCTGTCTATAGAATTTTTGGGACTTTACCTTTGCCCTGAGCAGGTGAAGTTGGCAATGCAGCCAAGATGATGCTGATTGTGAACATGGTCCAAGGAAGCTTCATGGCCACCATTGCTGAGGGGCTGACGCTGGCCCAAGTGACAGGCCAGTCACAGCAGACACTCTTGGATATCCTTAATCAGGGACAGTTGGCCAGCATCTTTCTGGACCAGAAGTGCCAAAGTAAGTCACCTTTGACCTCTCTTCTTGCAATTTTATTTTCATTAGAGTTGAGCAGCTGGGTCAGACCATCCAGGAAAGAGAGTCCTTTCATGGTTCATTTGTTTAGAAAGCCCCCTTTCCAGTCAGTTCTTGCCCAGGCCAGTGGAGGCCCAGATACACAGTGAAAATGGTATTTGAGGCCCCAGCGTGGGTCCTGAGTCTTTTGGACATGGGGAAGAACAGGGCTGTGCCCTTTGGAAATGCTGGAGGTGAGCCTGATACTCTGCAGGTAATTTTCATGTAGATTTTTGAACTTCTGGTGAATGGCTTTCCCTTCTCAGATATCCTACAAGGAAACTTTAAACCTGACTTCTACCTGAAATACATTCAGAAGGATCTCCGCCTGGCCATTGCATTGGGTGATGCAGTCAACCACCCCACTCCCATGGCAGCTGCAGCCAATGAGGTAATTGATAGTAAGTGGCCCAGACCACTGAGCCAGTCCTGCATCCCCTATTTAATTTGGCAGGGAATTCCTTTTGTATTTTGTAGCTTCTACATAAAACTCCTCTTAGATATGGTTTTGAAGGGTTCTTTGTAGGCTTGTGCTGGGAGAGCTTTTTGGTGAATCCAGGTTGCATCTGCTCTGGCTCTGCATCGTACATTGGAAGCAGAGCTTTAGTTCATTTCACAGTGGAACCTGAACTGTGAAATTCCTGGATCATGTGAGTTCATACTCTTCACCGTGCAAACCCTGAGGACAGGCTCTCAAGACTGGCCGCTTGCCCCACTAGCCTGTCGCCCCTGTATTGAAAAGCAGTTGGATTCAGAGCTGCCCTTTCAGCATTTGTTTTTGTCAGTCCCTGTCTTTATCTGTTCCTTTTTAATTCATATTTTATTGGCTTTTTCACAGTACTTTGTTTTTCTGTAATGGTTGTTGTCAGTATTGAGTAGAAACCCTTAATTAACTTAATGGCCTCCTCAGAATTTATCCTGTGCCAATTTGCATGAACCAGAAAGAAACACAACCACTTTACTCACTTTGCCACCTACTCATTTGTAACCATCGTTTCTCAGCTAGTTCCTGTAGATAGCCCTTTCCATCTTTATTTTCTTGTTAAAAATTAGGTTTTCCAGAATTACTCATTTCATCTGGAAGACTAGGTTTCTTATCAAGCCAAATGGAGTAGTGCATGGCTTTAATCCAGCACTCAGAAGCAGGCAGGCCTCTGAGTTCGAGGACAGCCAAGGCTACACAGAGAAATCTTGTCTCAAAAAATTATTACTTTTTTTTATCACATTCCTGCCTGTGATGGTGTTCTTGATGTTCAGTCTAGAATGGTACTCAGCCTTCATTATGGGTTAACATATATGCCAGAGCTATGTGTACTCTCCTTTATGTGGCTTAGCTTAGGTTGATCAGCTGCACATCGCCTCAGTAAAACTAGGTGTCCTGTTGCCTTGCACACAGTGGCTTTGATTCTTTTCAAGCTTTCATACAGTGACCAGAGTCTTGGATGGCTTCTATTGCTAGGCCCTGCTCTAGGTGCTGGGACACAAGCAGCTCCTCCCATCTTCGTGTCACTTACATTTTAATGGAAAGAAACACAAAATAAGCTTGGAGCTTTTAAAGAAGTAAAGACTGTAAAGAGTATAATAAATACCATTTGGGGGAGGCTGAGCTGGAGAAAAAGCTCAGCAGTTAAAAGTGTGCACGGACACAGGCAAAACACCCATATACATAAAAATCAGTGGCAGCCGGGCGGTGGTGGCGCACGCCTTTAATCCCAGCACTTGGGAGGCAGAGGCAGGTGGATTTCTGAGTTCAAGGCCAGCCTGGACTACAGAGTGAGTTCCAGGACAGCCAAGGCTACACAGAGAAACCCTGTCTGGGGGTGGGGGTTGGGGGGAAACCAGTGTGGCACCTTTAATCCCAAAATTCAGGAGGCAGGTGCAGTCTGATCGGTGAGTTAGAGGCAAGCCTAGTCTACATAAGGAACCAGGCAGGGCTACAAAGTGAGACCCTTTCTTTAAAGCAGTAGTAATAAGCCAGACATGATATATTTCCAGGAGAGCTGGGGCTTCATAGTAAGAAGATAAAAGGAAAAACAAACATGAGATCATTGTAGACTGTAAGAAAAGCTCTGTCTCAACAAGAGAAGCCAAACACTGGGGCTGATGTTTCAGGATTTAAAAGAACCAGCTGCTTTTTCCAGAGGGCCCTGGTTCAAATTCAGCACCCATATGACAGATCATGTTCATCTGTAACTCTAATTCTAGGATATCCAAACTTCTCTTGTGGCCCCTAAGAACACCAGGCACCCGAATGGTGCACAGACATACATGCAGGCAAACAGATGTGAAATAAAAAACTAAACTTTAAAATTGAATAAAACAAATACAATAGTTTGTGTAGGCTCTAAGGTAATAAAACAGAGGTAGCTGGTCCATCAAAGGGCACAGCTGCTGTGCTGATAAGGAGCTCAAAGGAGTCTTTGGAAAGTTGGCTGGGAGCTGCCAGCCATTTTTAAAGAGAGTAGGGCACGGTGATCTTGGGGATAATAAAACATCCTCAGAAAGCTGCATCGAGGGCTGCCACCTTGACTCCTCTAACAGCATTGAGCACTTCACATATCTGAGTAAGTGTATTCCTCTCAATAAAGCCATGAAGGTCGTGACGGTTCCTTCAGATGGGGCTGTGGCAGAAGCCCACAGGCTCAGGTGTTTGCCCCACATCAAGTCAGCATTCATACCCACATACCTCAAGCTCCAGGTCCTGCCTGCTAACCAATAGGCTAGACCCATCTGGAATGCCTCCAGGAATCAGGGCTCTTCCACATAGTAGCTCTGTAGCTAGAGATCAACCTCTACCGCTTTTCTTTCCCCAGGTATACAAAAGAGCCAAGGCACTGGACCAGTCTGACAATGACATGTCTGCCGTGTACCGAGCGTACATACACTAAGCCTTGCCTGCCCATCTACCCTCCCACCTTCCCTCTGACCTCTCTCCGCATTGTGGGGTCAGGGTTCTGGGACTTAGCTCTGGACCAGTCACCTGCCTCCATGTCCTTTTATACAGACTTTGAGACTTGCATCAGCACAGTACACAGCAGCACCCTCCCTCCCTGAGGCCCTGGCCAGGGATAAGAGGATCTGTCTCCACAGATGGCTGTGAAGAAGCTCTTGAGCTGGGCATTGATTGGCCCTGGAGCAGGAGCCTGTGTATTCTCTCTCTGTTTCTCGTGTTCTCTGTCTCTGTCACACACACACACACACACACAGACACACACACCCAGGCTAGAAGCTGTCCAAAAACTGCTGCCTGGCTGTTCTTGCAAGCTTCTTATCTCAGCCCCCTTCTGGGCAAGAGACTAGAGGGACTAGAATTGGCAGGGAGCACAGGAAGCCTTCTCTCAACTTCCCCAGGACAGAGACTGGCAGAGGGTCCAAGGCCCCCACTGGACCTATGAAAGGAGAGGCCCCTCAGCCATCATGAACCAGCAGATTCCCTGAGCAGGCTCTGTGGACCTCCAGCTGAGGAGGATTTTCCTGTAGACACTACCATTATGCAGCAGCTCGCAGAATGTCTCTGTGAACTGAAGAGAGACCAGCGTGGCCACGTAGACACCTCTTCAGGGGGAGCGAAGTCTACAGTCTTCAGCTCCCTGGCTATTGTCTCTGTAACTGGAGCTGGTTCCTCCCAGGAGGTTTTATTTGGATTTGCATTCCAGCCCATGGGAAGGGGTCTTAGGGCACTGGGAGCAGTGAGTGTGGGGGTGGCTTCTTCCTGTTTCCGTTATGGCAGTCTCTTGAGCTGGGTGGGCTACCTGTTCAGCCTGCTCTACACAGGTCCCCTGCATGCCCCTCTTATCCTTCCATGGAGGTAATATTTCTGTCCCATGCTCTTTTGACCCAGACCCAGCCTGACCAACACCAATGAACATTTCATAGATGAGCATTTCATAGGCTGGGCTTTTGATGAGGAACCTCACTGATAATTTCTGCCAGTATCAGTGGGTCCAAGTCCTGGGTTTTTTGGGACAGACTTGAACTGGGGCCTTGTTCTAACCTAACTGCCCCTCAGTTGGATCCAGTCCTCTGCCAGGCCCTAGCATTTCTCCTTGAAGGGGGACCAGAGAGGCTTAGAATGTCACATGAGAGGAATCCCCTGAGGAAGCCTTCCTCATGAGTTTGGATTTCCAAAGCCACGATTTGACTTTACACCTGGGATAAGGATCTCAGGACATGGGCGTGGAGCAGGAAGTGCTTGTGCAGTTCAGCACAGTTGCTCATTTGCTGGGATGCTGAACAATTTCTGTCTGGACACAGCCCGTCTTAGTCCTGGGGGTTGGGGGTGGGGAAGATGCTGTAAGGAAACCGGTTAGTCAATGTTGTCTTAATATTGTTGACAATTCTGTAAAGTTCCTTTTTATGACTATTTCTGTTTAAGCTATTTCACCTTTCATTTTGAAATCCTTTCCTTTTATGGAGAAAATGTGACATTGTGAAAATGCTTGTAAGAAAGCCCCTACTCTTTTCCTTTAAATGACAAATCTAGGTGATTAAGGTTGTGAATTTTTATTTTCACTCTGTTTTTGATGAACATTTGTCTTTCAGAATAGGATTGTGTGATAATGTTTAAATGGCAAAAACAAAACATGATTTTGTGCAATTAACAAAGCTACTGCAAGAAAAAAAATAAAACATTTCTTGGTACCATAGCTGTGCCACTTGTGCCCAAATGCTTTAGGGACATAGGGAGGAGCCAACCCACCTGATTCTTTAAGGCCCCTGCAACCCTGCTGGGCCGGCGCCACTTGACGGAATAACTTGGTGATGGACGGCCCTACCGGCCAATCAGTGAGCAGTAGAGCTAGGTTGGTAGCCAAAGCGTCCCGCCCGTCTGAAGAACTGGTTGGGGCGGGCGGATAGAAGGCGAAGCGTGGCCTGTCTGCCTAGCCACTCAACAGCCAGGACTGGAAGATGCAGCCGGTCGCTAGAGGCGCCCCTGCCTTGGGGGCGGAGCTTGTGCCGATTTGCCAATCGGTCACAGGAGGAGAAGGAAAAGGGGCGGGCGCTGTACGCCAAGCTCCTGACAGACCTCAGACAGCGCGCAGCTAAGACGATGGCGACCGCGATGGCTGCGAGCGCCGCTGAGCGGGCAGTACTGGTGGGACGCGGGCGGAGGGTGGGGGGCGGCCAGCCGACTGGCAGCGGGGACGGGATGGGTTTGACGCCACGCTGTCCGCAGGAGGAGGAGTTTCGCTGGTTGCTGCACGCTGAGGTGCACGCCGTGCTGAGACAGCTGCAGGACATCCTCAAGGTAACTCACGCACCGGTCCCGTCCGGCCTGCCGTCCTTCCTATCCACCAGGTCCGGCGAATCGCTCACCGCGACTGCTGAGCGTAACCTGTTCAGATAACCACTTCTGAGAGTACAGTCCAGACGCAGGCATGGTGGCGTGTAATTACACAAGCAGCGTGTGTCAACCAAGGTCTTAGACCAGGGCTTGAGTGTGAACTATCTTTGAAATGAACATTTCATCTGTGAGCAAGCAGGGTGGTGGTGAAAGCTTGTGATTTCAGCACTGGGAAGAGGGAGGTTAGAGATTCACGGGTTAGAAGCTAGCCTTAGGCTCCATTATGAAACACTGTCTCAAAGAAAACAGTCTCAAAACAAAAACTGATAATCCGAGCTCTGACGTGATCTCAGCCAAATTACCTGATTACTGGGCCTGATCCCTTACCCTAGCCAGGCTCACAAAGCTGATGTAAAGATAAATAAACCATCTCAAAAATGCCTAGGACAGTGACCTAGGAAAGCATGTTAACTGTGACTACTGATTGTGTGATTCTGTGACTCTGCTCCCAACATACATCACAGCACTCCAGTTAGCTAGGTACTGTGCCTCTCTGTTCTGTGTTCCCACCTGCCTGCTTATGACATACTCAGGACTGGAATGAAAAGGACTGAGTTCACACAATCTTGGAGACTTGGTAGGACAAAGGCAGAGAAGCCAGGTCAGGCCTGCCTTCCTTGTCCCTTCCCAGGCTAATCGGCAAAATAGCTAGGCCTTGGAATGGAACACTGGCCAGACTGAGGGGAGGTGTTGGGACTGCCCTGTCTTCCACAGGAGGCCTCTCTGCGCTTCACTCTCCCAGGCCCCAGCACCGAGGGTCCTGCCAAGCAGGAGAACTTCATCCTGGGCAGCTGTGGGTGAGCTGGGTTGGACAGCAGCCTTTGAAAGGGGTATACCTGAGGGAGGAAATGCCCGTGGAACTGTGGGGCAGCCTGCAAGGGGAGGGAGCAGTAGCAGGCACCCTTCTGACTCCTGTGTGTTACAGCACTGACCAGGTGAAAGGGGTGCTGACTCTGCAAGGAGATGCCCTCAGCCAGGCGGTGAGTCCCCCAGGGCCCTATCCAACAGTCCTGCTAGTGACAAGGATGGTGATGGCTATTCTCAGCTCTGCCACCAGCTAGCTGTGTGGCCCTGGGTCTGATCCTTGTTTTCTCTGACCTGTTTCCTTGTATGTCTGTAACATGACAGGCAACCCCTCATACTACTCCATGAGATAGGTTCAGGTGGCTTTACACTTAGTTCAACCTGGCATCTGGACCCTGTGAAATACAGACATTGGAAGCCTAGGCAGGCTGGCCCCACATTGAAGTTGAATCAGCCACCCTCTGAGCTAAGGTCTCAAGGCCCAGAGATAGCCCCTCTCCATGGTTCAGTCTCCACCACCCCCTTCCTCTCCAGCCCTTCCCCTTTCTCAGCCTCTTTTCCCTCTCACCACTTTGTGGTTCTTGCTGGATCTGAGTTCCTGTTTCTTGACATTCCTGTTTATCTCCCTGGGGCATGGGGCCTGGGCCCTCAGCCACCCATCCACTGCATTGCCGGCTCATAGGATGTGAACTTGAAGATGCCTCGGAACAACCAGTTGTTGCACTTCGCCTTCCGGGAGGACAAGCAGTGGAAGCTACAGCAGGTGAGGTCCACTGCCCAACCTGGGCTCAGGCCCAAGGGCAGGCCCAAGCTAAGGCCTCCCCAGAGAAGTCTAGCAGTGGGGACTTTGGGACCACAGCAAACATAGAAGAATTAGGGGGCTGGTGCCTTGGGATGCCAGAGCCTGCTCCACATTAGGTCTGTGAAACCTGCTGTACTTTGTGACTTTGGCCATGTGAGGACGGCTGAAGGTCTCTTTGAATGTCACTTAACAGGGGCTTCCCATATACCTTCAATCACACATAAAACACCTGCCTACCCATAGGCCATGTGACACACATGGGCATATACACACACACACACCCACACCCTGATCTGCAGCTGGTTCACATGTCTCCCCTCTTGCTTCTCCCTGGACACACTCATTTCTCCCTTGAGTCCTGCACACTTACTACCTTCTGGGTGGACTAGGGCTTGTCTTTTGAACAGTAACTACATAGGACCAAGAGCCAGCATGTCTTGGCTGCCGTGATTGTCCAGGACCTGGCCAAATACAATACCAGGTTCAAATACTTTGGAGGTTATCAAGACCACAGATGACACCAACCTCCTGGGAGGTCAGCCTCTCAAGTGGGGCACCATGTTCTGGGATCAGGCTGAAGACCCAGAAATGTGGCTTCCCTGAAACTGACAGACTCTGGTTATGTGGGCGGTGGGGGCTGTTTCCAGATCCAGGATGCCAGGAACCACGTGAGCCAAGCTATTTATCTCCTAGCAAACCGGGATGAGAGCTACCAGTTCAAGACAGGAGCGGAGGTCCTCAAGGTACCCTTCCTGTCCTAGCACCTTACCCTGAACAATGCCAGCTCTATGTCCCCAGGCTTCTTTAGAACCTGCTCCTTCCCCAGTCATGACTCACAGGTCTGGCCACATATATTAGTTTATGACCTGGATTACAGCATCTGTGGGGCTGCAGAGTTTAGACCTGGGAACCATGGTCACCTGGCAAGAGCAGAAGCTACAGATGTTGCGTGCTGGTGTTAGGGGCTGGGACATGGGGGACCCCAACTGCTACTACCCAAGTAGCAGTGGCTGCCGACCCCTCTCCAGCTCATGGATGCTGTTATGCTGCAACTGACTAGAGCCAGAAACCGGCTCACTACCCCAGCCACCCTCACCCTGCCGGAGATTGCTGCCAGCGGCCTCACGGTCAGTACCTCAGACAGTCCCTACCCCAAGAAAGAAGTCTCTACTGAGAGGTCCAGCCAGAGGGACTTCTGTGCCTGGGCAGTTTTCTGGGTTAGGTTCTTAGTCTATATCTTGCCCCCAATATGTTAACCCAGTTTACAGCCAGTGGCTTCCAACCTAGCAGCCAGCACATAGAGATGATGGGAAGCCTCTGGTGCTCTAGACTATAGAGAAGTACCTGGGGGTGGGACTGGACTGCGCCCCCCCCCCCCCGTAATTCCATACCCTGTAGCAGTGCAGCCTAAAGTTGGAGAGGGTCTCATCCTCCTGCCTCCTCCAGCGGATGTTTGCACCTACCCTACCCTCTGACCTGCTGGTCAATGTCTACATCAATCTCAACAAGCTGTGCCTCACCGTGTACCAGCTGCACACTCTGCAGCCCACCTCCACCAAGGTAAAGCCCTCCCCACCTCCCAACGCCCCGCAAACCAACGCTGCTGAGGACCCTCCACCTAGACCTCAACTTCACTGCTTCTGCCTAGAACTTCCGACCCGCAGGAGGCGCGGTACTCCACAGCCCTGGGGCCATGTTGTAAGTGTACAGGAAGGGGTCCTAGAGCCCCTTCTCTCCTCCTCTCTCTGCTCTTGGGGTCTGGGGTCCAGGCCTACCCTCAGGGATCCACTTCTTATCCTCCCCCAGTGAGTGGGGTTCACAGCGCCTTGAGGTGAGCCACGTCCACAAGGTAGAATGTGTGATCCCCTGGCTCAACGACGCCCTGGTGTACTTCACTGTCTCTCTGCAGCTCTGCCAGCAGCTCAAGGATAAGGTGTGTCCAGGGCATGTGGGGCAGGGGAACAGGGCCATTCAGGGGACTCCACACTTCCTAAGTGCCCCCAAGTTGTAA
>JANHMN010000002.1:84654349-84670602 GCA_030674055.1 Rhabdomys pumilio | reverse complement strand
CAAGAGAACATCATTTGACATAACTGACTTTCCAAAGAAACCAGAATTTTCCACTTCACATCACTGTGGAGTCTGGGAACTCAGCTCTTATATGTCTCTCTTATAAACACAGCTCTTTTATGTCTCTCATTCTGTAGCCTTCAGAATTCTGTAGCTGAACAGAGACCCAATTCTTCTCTGTCCCACGAGGGGAGTGTTTTATAATAGATTCCATATGCAATGTTTGTTCTTGAAACACTAAGATTTATTCCACGTGTAGGAACCCTGCCTTGAGTTTAGAAGGAACACTGGGCATCTTGCTGTGTTGGTTGAGCCGATGTTTGAAGCCAGGTTGGTACTTTTACCCCCTACCTGGTTTAAACTGCCTTCTTTGGCCTTACAGACTCTTTAACATATATATTCAAGACCCATGCTAGCTGACCTAAGATGTGAAAAAGAGCCACTGGCTGACCTGACGGCATGGTTGTGACTTTGAATGTGCTCCTGTCCAACTGACTCCTACCCTAAATCCTCCCGGTTTTGATCCTGCAACTGGCTATCCCAGAGATTATTTCCTTTTACCTTCTTTGGTCATAGAATCTCTGGGTCAGCTGAGCCCCTCCACTATGGCCTATTCTTCGGTAATTTTTGTCCCCTCAGATGTTTGCTTTCTCCAAATAGTGCTAGCTCTTTAGAGGCAAGCTGTAGCCCATTTGTCTCTGAATAGTTCTTTGAGAGGAAGAGCAATCTTGCTATGTAGCCTCCGATACACATCCTGCCCACAGCACACCTGCTGCACCCTCCCACGTGAAGGGAGTGCAGACATGAAATTCTAACGCATTTCTGAACTTCCATAGCTCTTCCTAGAGCCCAGCATCCCCAGACAAAGCCCTAAGTCTCCTTACTCACTCTGCATAACCAGTGTAAGCCTGAAGACATTCTCAGATTGTATCTGACGTACTTTAACCTCCTTTGTTCCACAACTCTCCTTGATTCTTGATTTCCCCATCGTATCTCAAAATAACTCTAGCCACTAAAACTCTCTGCATGGGGGGAGTTTCTGGAGGCATCTATTAATTGGTTCTTTCTCTGCCACAAGGGGGAGCCAGATCACAACAGTGAGAGCCTTGGCAGCAGGCACCTGAAGACTGGACCTGTGATGAATCCTGGTCCCTTTGATTTATCGAAACCCACGACAACTTCAATCTAAAGCAGTGCTGACAACTTTCTAGTGTTTGTTGGGTTCTACCACCAAAGGGTGCCTGGCACCACCAGAGTAGGATTCCTTATATTCTTTCTTGCAAACACAGGGAGAGGATGTAGCCAGCATCCCTGCTCACTAGTCTCTGAGTGGATGTGGCACTCATCCTAGTCCCCAAGGATCTTGTCTAATTGGCATTGTCTTTCTCTCTCGAATGACATCTGGAACACAACTTCTCTCTAGCTGAGAATCCCTGAAGCCCCTGCTTCCCTTGTTTGTGTGTAGTGAGTCTGGTTACTGATTTTTTGCAAGGTTAGGTTCCACCACAAGACAGTTTTATTTCTGAGATCAGAAGACACCAGTAAAAATGGAAATGATCCGGCTGAAAACAGGACTCTTTCCCAATTCTGGGTTGTTAGTGAGTGCCACACTCACCCAAAACTGAGATTGTCCCCACAACGTGTATTGCTGGCACAAGTCCCCTGGGAACTGGAGGGGGGACTCTGCCCCTCCATGGTCTCAGAAACAATTCAGGGCACCACAGGTGGTAGGTTCTCCAAGGGTTTGTCTGCTGCCCTTCTGACCTGGCCCAGCGAGGACTCTTCTAACAACCTCACAGACTGAAGAAGCTGTAGCCAGATGTGCCTCAGCCTCAGTGATGGAGCACCGGAGTAGGAGGCTCAGCAAGGCTGTGGGGATCACCTGAGGGAAAGATCAGGGATAATTGAAGAAAAGGTATGGCCATTTGAGGAAGAACCCTGGAGGAGCTAAAGACTTGGGTACAGGGGTTAGGTTGGAAGCAAGTATAGGAGGTTGTTATCCAGACTAGAAAGAGACGGGGTCAAGAGTAGTGAAAAACTGCCCCTAAAGATGGAAAACTCCTGTGCAAAGAGCCCTTCTCTTGCTCTTTCTTGACACCACTCCAAGACAAAACAGAAGACCCCTTGGTATCTTTTTTGCCTCTGTAGCTTCTGTCACAGTCATACCTCATACCCCATTTCTACCCCATCCATCCACCCCTCCAAATGGGAGCTCCATGTGGCAGGGTATCTCGGAGCTTTGTAAACACAGTGTCACACAAAGTTCCAAAGATGCTTAAGATCCTTAGAAAGTGTTTGTTGAACAGCCAGCCGGGGAAGGGTACCTTTTCCTTCTCATGGGCAATTGGGCATGGCAGGAGATGGGGGCAGCACTGACATCATCTGACAGCGGTTGAGGAAAATGGATCACTTGAAGAAGGCTCTCGATGCAGCGAGCCTTGGATTGTCCAGAGAACTTTTGTGGAAGAAGCAATGAGGTCAGCGTCAGGGTAGATGCCTAGGAGAACTGAGAATAGTGCCCTGGGAGAAGGGAAAGACATGAGAAAGTGGGAGCTGTAATCCTGAAGACTGGCTGAAGACACTATGGAAAATTTGTCCCATAATCACGAGGTATATAGAAAAACTGGGTTAAAGGAGTTGGTGGTAACCCATCAGCTGCCCATAATGAATGGAAAACTGGTGAGATTTACAACTGGGTCCCAACAATCCCATAGGTCAATGATCAAGGATAGAAACCAAACTTCAAAGCCATCCACCATGCTCTTTGGTCAGCAGACATCCTCACCCCTCTCTGGCATTAGTTCCTTTCTTTTCCCTTGTATAACAGTTAGTCTTTGTTCTGGGGGCCATAAGATAAAATCAAGCCCATCTCCATCCCACCCCAAAGTCGGCTTGACACAAAGCAGGTGGGCAGAACATCTTTTCCCCTGGAGGACAGTGATTGGTTCAAGGTTGTGCACATAACCCAAGACAAGCCAATTGGAACCCTCTGCCAGGCTCTCCCCAAGTCACCAGGGACAAAGAGACTCCTTCCCACTGGGGTTGCTAATTGCCAGGATGTTAGACTAACACTTTAGCTCAGAGGAATACAAGTTGGGTTTCTTTTTTTGCTTCGTTTTTGTTTTTGCTTTGTTTTGAGACAGGTCTTCTCTGTGTAGTCCTGGCTGTCCTGGAACTCAGAGATCAGCCTGCCTCTGCCTCAAGCCTCCTCTGCCTCTCTGTCTCTCTGCCTCTCCTCTGCCTCTCCTCTGCCCCTCTGCCTCTGCCTCTGGAGATTATAGGCATGCACTACCACTGCCTGGCTAAGAGTTGGGTTTCTGTTGCATCCTTGACACTTAAACAATGTCACCTGGAGGTTATAGTTTCACACTCACGTACTGGTCAGGGACACAGAGGTTCTTGTACTCACCCAAAGTACTACGGGAATCAGGAATGTCAATCATGCGCCTTTATCTCCTCAATGAAGGAGATAAAGATCAAATATCTGCATTCCATCCAGAAAACTGAGAGTGGATTTTGTGATCAACCTGGTGACCTTTTGCTCCTCTGTGGAGACAGACCTCCCTCACCTTTTGCTATAGAGACAGACCTCACCAAATTCCCCAGAAAGTTTATCCCAGCTCTTCCCTCCCTAGACCATTACCATCCTTAGGGAGGATGTCACCTGTACTTTATGGCCTGCTGACCTCTATGCTCAGTCAGATACCACACTAGATTATAAGCCTTTTAGCTATAGAACCCACCCTCATGGTCATATGTACTTTGTAAAGGAGTTTTATGTAGTCACACCTTAAGCTTTATTGTGCACCTAGAATTGGGCTGACTGTTGCCTGGAAACCTTTTCTGAAGATGTATAGTGTTTTAAATATGCCCACAATGAACCACTTGCATTTACTCCCTGAAGTCTGATCCAGGATGACAACGCCAGTCTATACTGGTTTTCATTCTTATCTATTCCTGTGGTTTGTGTCCCTATATGACACCTGCAGGGATCCCCTCAATGTACCTGTGTATAAAAAACGCATGCAAATCAGAGACTATGCCCGAGAAAGATATGTCTGTGAAAAAAATAAACCTTGGCCCTACACCCCTTCCCAACTTTGCAAAAAATACTTTCTGTGGCCATCTAGGTTTGGGGGCCTCCCATCACGCTCTGATCTGCAACATGGCCAGTGCCCTCCAGAAGAGTCTGGAGTTGGCCATGTGGAGGTCCAGCATGTGGTTCTGTAGGATCCTTCCCAGCAGCACATGGGCCCCAGTACTCATTGTATTCAACACCCACTTGGTGCTTAACTCACCACCTCAGGCAGGAACTTCTAAAATGCAAACACACGGGAACACTGGAAGTTAGAGGCTGAGAAAGAAACAGGGTGAGAGCCGCCTGTGGTAGGATATCAGATACCAAAAGGCAGATCATTTGTTTGATGACACAAGGCTTTAACAATCTTTTTAAGTTTTTATTTTATTCTTGTGAGGGCTAAACCTACCCATAAGCCCTAGTCGCCCAGGACAGATAATTTCCTGAAATGCTGGGCTGTTTTGTAAGACAAGAAGCTACATATTTTCCCTTCAGTAAACAAGGGTGCTTGCCCCAACTGAGTAGGATGTACTTGATCACACATAGGTGGCAGGTATGTAGTCAGGAAGTACATCAGAATGTGTGCTTGCCCCTGATTGGATGAAGGCAGGATTTTTACAGCCTTGTGGGTTTTGCCTTTACAAGCACCTGATTAGCAAAATTCAACACCATCTCTGGGAACCCTGGGTATGGATGGAGCTAGTGTCCATCTTCCTGGCCAGTATTTAATAAAACTTCCTTTAATTAGGCAATCGTGAGTTTGGTCTTTCTCCTAGACATTTTCATGTTTATCTAATTTATTTTTAAAAACAAGTTATTGTGTTTTTAATGTGAATGTGTGTATGCGTCTGTGTACCAAATGCATGTTGTGAACTTGGAGGACAGAAGAGGGTATCAGATTATTTGGAATTGAGGTTACTGACAGTTGTTATCTACCTGGTGGGTGCTACCAGTTGAACCTGGGTCTTCTGGAAGAGCAAGAAGTGCTCATAACTGCTAGGGCATCTCTCCAGCCCCCACATTTTCATTTGACCCTTGGAGGGTCCATAGATCCCATGATGTGGGAGGAGGCATTTGTCTACTAGTCTCTCTGAAGGCAGAGGTGGTACCTAACTCTACTCCAGAGTCTCAGTCCTTCTGATGATACAAAATCGTCATAGAAACCCTTGCAAGAGTGTATGCTCGAAACTTCTTTGTTCATTTTTAAAACATTTTCTTTTTATTGTGTTTATCTGTGTGCATGACTGTGTGACACAGAGTGCACATGGAAGTCAGAAGACAACCAATGGGAGTTCAGTCTCTCCTTCTATCACTTAGGTACTAGGGATTGAACTCACATCATTGGATTTGGTGGCAAGCACCTTTACTCACTGAGCCATTTTACCTCCCTGCCCCTTTGTTGTTTTTTTGAGACAGAGGCTCACTGTGTGGTCCAGTCTGGTCTCAGCCTCCCAAGTGCTGGAATTATAAGTATGCAGCAACATACCTAGATATACTAAGTTTATCATCATCATCATCATCATCATCATCATCATCATCATCATCATCATCACATGGATGGCAGGGATTGATCTCAGAGTTCCAGGCTTATGCAGCAAGTGTTTTTACCCACTGAACCATCTCACTGGGCCATTACTGAAACATTTGACAAGTACATGACACAGTCATTGAGTAAGAGAACGATCAGATTGGTTGGTTCTCTGTCAACTGCACATAGTGTCACCTAGGAAAAGGGAGTGCCTTGTCTGTGGGGCCTGCTCTTGATTAATGATTGACCTGAGAAGTCCCTCCTGTGTCAAGTGCCATCCCTGGGCAGGTAGTCCTGGGGCACAGAAGAAAGCAAACTCTGCAGACCATGGAGAGCAAGCCAGTGACCTGCATTCTCTATGACTTCTGCTTTAGTTTCTGCTCTGGCGTCCCTCACTGATGGAGTCTGACCTGTGAGTTGTGAGATTCGATAAACACTTCTCTCTGATGCTGCTATGGTTATGGTGTTTTTATCACAACAACAGAAACCCTAACTGAGACAGATGCTATATGCCATTTATCATACTGCCTGTAGGAAAGAAGCCAAGTAAATCTGAGTTACATTGTTAGCCATTTATCCCATAAGTATCACTGACAAAGTTAAAGTTTACATGATTGAATTTAAAGTTCAAATTGAAAAATAAATCTGCAATTATAACTAGGAAGGTCCTTAATATTTAATGGAGGACTGGATCTTCTAAATATTAAACATGCCATGAGCTATAATTAAGCTCATGGCATTAGCACACCAAAGGACAGACCAGTGAAACCAAATAGAAAATCCAGAATGTGCTGGTTTGCAGTGGCACACACCTTTAATCCCAGCATCTTGGAGGCAGAGGTAGGCAGATTTCTTCTGAGTTCAAGGCAAGCCCGGTCTACAGAGCAAATTCCAAGACAGCCAAAGCTACAAACTTGTGTTGAAAAAAAAAGAAAGAAAGAAGAAAGGAAAGTAGGAAGAGTAGGAAGTCAGGAAGGAAGGAAGGAAGGAAGGAAGGAAGGAAGGAAGGAAGGAAGGAAGGAAAGAAAGAAAGAAAGAAAGATAACAAGCCAGAATGCTTCTCACATTAAAAAAAATACATGCAAATTCACTGTATTGTTATATGGCACATGTAACATCCTAAATCACTCAAGCTAGACTTAAAAATGAAACTGAGACAACTGTTGTGGTTGTTTGGAGAGAATAACACCCATAGGCTCATATATCTGAATATGGAACTGTTTGGGATGGATTAGGAGGTGTGGCTTTGTTGGAGGAGATGTGTCACTGGGAGTGGTGTGGGCTTTGAGGTTTCAAAAACCCACACCATTCCCAGTTAACTCTCTGTGTTTCATGGTTATTTCAACACGTAATCTCTCAGCTACTGGTCCAACACCATGCCAGCCTGCCTGTTGACTGGGTTCATACTATGATGGTCATGGACTCACCCTTTGAAACTGTAAACAGGCCTCCCATTGAATGCTGCCTTTTATAAGTTGCCTTAGTCATAGCAATAGAAAATTAAATAAGAAAATTAAATAGTTGCTTGGGAAAATATAAATGGATTCATGCCTTACTGCATATACAAGAGTAAACAAAATTCCTAAGAATTGCAAAAGGAAACACACAGGTGCCACACGAGCATGGGTGTGGGGAGCTTTCTGTGCTTCAAGACCCAAATGGTAACAGAATCTAGCAGATTCAACCTCAGACAAATTAAAGCAGGCTCTTTTTTTTTTTTTTCAGATTAAAGCCAAAAGAATATATTTACAACATATGTGAGAAATAGAACACTAACAGCTTTATGAAGAGCTCAAGGTCAAGGGTCAGAAAAGATTTAAAAGTCTGTTAGAAAAAGGAGCAAAAGCTGGGCACGGTGGCTGACATCTGTAATCCCAGCATTCTGGAGGCAGAAAGGATCGTTATGGATTTGACACTCGTGGATTTACACAGGGAGTTCCAGGACAACTGAAAGAAAGGGTAAAGCAGGAGGGGAAGCAGAAGAGAGCAGAGAAAGAGGTGGTGGAGAGCAGAGGGAGCAGAGAGGAACACAAGGGCTCTGCTTCTCACATAATAGAGACACAGGCTTGGATGTGGCTCAGTGGCAGAGCATTTGCCTAGTGTGTGTGAAGGCCTGGGTGCTATTCCACTGCTTCAAAATGTCAATAAATACTGTGACATATATAAAAATCACACAAGAATTGACTTTCTCACTTATCAAGGTAACAAAATCTAGAAGCTAGACAAAAATCTCTGGGAGATCACCTGATCAGGGGAGAAGAGGAAAGGAAATGATTGTAGGAGGGGGTGAGCAGGAGGCGGGCAGTGAGGGGATGGAAAGTGAATATGTAAAAAAAATTGAATTAAACTAATAAAAAATAGAAAAAAACTTTACTTTTCTGACATAGTAACAGAGATACACATAGACAAAAATCAATAGATGCAGTCTCATCACTATCAATATATCATTAATTTATACTTCTGGCATATGTTTAATATAGTTAAACATTTTAGAACTTTAGAGTTATTGCAAAAATGTGAGAATTATCCATTTCAGCCAGTCTTAATGTCTTTGATAGATATCTTTGTCGGCTAATGAAGTATTTGTCATTAGGTCCTTAATGATTATGAAATGATTGATCTAAGTAAGTTTTGTTTGAATTGGACTGGATATGTATACACTGTTGCAACTTTTCTACCCTTTAAAGTGACTTAGCTCCTGCCAAAAACTGAAGGATAAAGAATTGCTTTGAATTTATAATAATAAAAAAAAGTCTCTGGGAGTCTGCATGGACCCAGCATTCTCTAAACAGCCACTATAGAAAAGGAAAAACGGCACAAAACCTAGGAAAGAAAAATGTACAGCATGTAACAAAGTGACATTGGCATTTCCCTTTTACAACAATCTAACACTTCTCGGTATTTATCTCAAAGAAACACTTGGACACATGCATACACATTGCATCATTATTGGCAATAGCAAAATGTTGAAAATAAGCAAATGCCCCAATTAAGAGATTGGCCAGGTACATCCACAGCAAAGAAGAGACCTGGGCACTGCAGTGGAGTAATATTAGGAAGATGGTATGCAAAGCACATGAGATGTAAAATGTCTGCCACCTTTTGCCCTGAAATAAGGAATGGTTTTTCTTTGTTTGTTTTGTTTTTTCAAAAAGAAACACTGGAAGTATGTTTAAGTATGGCTATGACCAGGTTCGAGGAAGCCAACTTGAACAAGCTCTGGTTCTGAGGCTTCAATGAAAAATAAGCATTAAGAAAATATATTCAACTCCATCCAGTGGGGGCTGGGCTGTCTCTGACTCTTGCCTGCTCTAGGGACTTTTCTTCCTACTGAGCTGCCTTGTCCGTTTTTAATAGGAGCGGATGTGTCTAGTCTTACTGTAACTTGATGTGCTGTGTTTGGTTCATATCCCTGGGATGCCTGCCTTTTTCTTAAGGGAAACAGAAGAGGAATGGATCTGGGGGAAGGGAGAGGGACTGAACAGAAAAGAGGAAGGGAAAACTGAGGTTGAAATGTAATATATAAGAGAATTAAAAAAATGTTAGCTAGAGAGAGAGGGGGTTGAAGGAGATAGAGAGACACAGAAAGAGAGACACAGAGAGAGACAGAGTGAAAGAAGATATTAGGGGATGTTCATAAGAACATAAGGGCATGTTGAAACATGCCTTTGTTCCAGCCTTCAGGTGAGCAGATCTCTGTATTTGAGGACAGCCTGGTCTACAAAGTGAATTCCATGGCAGCCAGGGTGACACAGAGAAACCCTGTCTCAAAAAAAGTTTGTGGCAGAGGGCGGGAAATAAAGGGTGAGTATTGAGGGGCTGGAGAGATGGCTGGTTGTGAAAAGCTCTTGCTGCTCTGGCTCTGGATTTGAGCTAGATTCCCAACACCCATACTGGGAGGTTCACAATCACCTGTAAAATCAGTTCTAGGAGATCCAATGCCCTTCTCTGGTCCACTGTGGAGAGCTGACAGAAGATGGCTATCATCCTTGCAGCCATCTTGCGCCATATACCCTGACAACAGCCTACAACAGCTGAGCACACTCTGATAACATCTTGTTTTAGATACCCAGGATTTTCTCTTGGGTGTGTGAGATTTAAAGGTGTGATTTAGAGCAGACTTAAATTCATGACTTAACGGTGCGATTAAGAGATAAGACTTAAAGGCGTGACTTAGAAGTGAGGCAGACAGAAGAAAACATTAGGAAATTGAGACTTGAGACTTGGAACTTGGACAAAGACTAGAGGCTGGGAAGGAGACTAGCAACTTGATACTAAGAACTAGGGACAAGGAACTAGGATTAGGACCTGAGAGTTGGTGCTAGGAACTAGGGACTTGGAACTTAGGACTGGGAAACTTGGAACTTGGAGAGAAGAAGAGAGACTGGAGAATAAATGGGACTGAATCACACTCTGTCTGGTCTCCATTCTGCACGTCCGTCCTCACTCTCTCTTTTGCTGAACCCTGACCCGAGGACCAGAGCAGCTTGGGGCAGTGCAGGCTCTAACAATTTAAACACCAAGGCTTTTGGCAGTGCAGGTACCAACATTGATAGAGCAGTCCCTGACATTTTGGCACCCAAGCATGGGGCAGAGTGGTCCACAAAAGTCCACAGCACTGCACACACGTGGTGTATATTCAGACAAGCAGGCACACACATGCATACATATAAAAAGTAAAATAAAATGAAATAAAAATTTTAAAGTATATTAAAATACATCTAAGCCATTCATGGTGGTAGATGTCTGTAATCCCAGTATTTTGGAGGCTGAGGTAGGAGGATTATGAGTTCTAGGCCAGTCTGAGCTTTATAGTAGTTCTAGTCCAGCTTTGGCTACACAGAAACTCTGCCTCAAAAAATAAAAAAATCTAAACATTTAGTAACAACAACAAAAATTTCATGAGTCCATAATGACATTAAACAAATACCATTAGGGTGGGGAGTGAATCAGAAGCTCCTTAGAAAAGAATGCCAGTTAATGAATGTATAAGAGGAAGAGAGCTAGAAATAGAAAAATCATCAGTTGAGAGTCTCCTTGGGAAAAACTGAGTCAAGTGGAAATCAGCAGCACATGTGGAAACAGTGGGTAAGGATGGCTGGGTGACAGGACACAGAGAAACGTCAGCCATCACCATTGCTTAATACCACCTTGGCCTCGCCAAGGATGAGACACACATGCCAGGTGACTCCTGGTGTGACATGCTAGTCTCCTCCAAAAGGAAAACACCTGAACATGAGGGAAAGACAACACAGCACCTTCGGACATTCTGGAAATGGGAGATACATTCCAGAAAAAGATTTGCCTAGACTTCTAAAAACCTCAGTGTCACGAGAGACAAGGAAAAAAGAAAAAGACTGAAGACTGTGGAAGAGAGGAGAGACCTAGTGACTACAGTCTGTAGGTTATCTTTGATTGGGTTCTAGATCTGGAAAATAAAAACAGCTTCCCCAAGGATAAGTCGGGAAATCTGAATTTAGGAAATGGTATCAGATTAACTGTCATTCCCAGAATGGATAATTATACTTATAGTGGCAAATGTCCTCGCCTTTGAGGGATATATTCTGAAGGTAATTGGTGTGAAGTTTTGATTTTGGATTTTTTGTTTCTTTTGGAGGGGCAGGGTCTCATGTAATCCAGAGCAACCTCAAATTCTTTATGTATCTAGAAATGGCCTTGAACTCTGCCTGACTCTGCTTTTGCCCCCAGATGCTGGGATTACAGGATGTGCCTCTCTGCCTGGCATAGTGTAAAGTATAAGAGAGCCTCACTTACCTGTCACGTGGTCTAGAGAAAAGAAAGAAATGAAGGAAATGTGACAGAGGAGGGCCGGTGAATAGGGCACAATGTTTCACGTGAAGGGTGAAGACCATTACGGTATCAAAAATATTTCTACAATGAAAGCAACAAATCTGAGCTGGGTGTTGCAAACTTGACCCAAGCTAGAGTCCTGTGGGAAGAGGAAACCTAAACTGAGGAATGGCCTTGATCACACTGGCTGGTGGGCAGGTCAGTAGGACATTTTTTTCTGGTTGATGATTGATGTGTGGGGAATAGCCCACTCTGGGTGGTACCAACCCTTAGCAAGTGGTTGTTGGTGGCTGTTGGAAGCCTGGTGTAGTGATGAGTATCTGTAATCCCAGGACTTGGGAGGCTGAGGCAGGAGGATTGTTAAGTTTGAGGCCAGCCTTGGCTACATAGCAAGACCTTACCGTACCTTGAAAACAGTGGTTGCCAGAGTAGCTTGTTGACCCCCTGGACTGGTCTGTCCATCTAGGTTGTTGACACTCAATTACACCTCATCACCTAGCATCCACTGTTCATGGCAGCCCAGTCCCACCAACTTTATCCTAGTAAAACTGACCCACTGCTCCTGTCCTCACACTTACAGAGAACCCCACAGAAATGCCTACGACGACCACTTCTTCCGAGCAGTCACCTAGGAATGAAGGGGGGTGGGTGTTAGGGTCTCCAGGGTCAAAATCTAGTGTGTGAGAAAATCAGGGCCAGAGCAGGGGCCAGGCCTTAGCTAAAGGGTGGGATTTTTCTAACCCTATGAAAAGGAACATATGGGTGTCTCCAAGTGTGTCATAACATGAAACACAGACCTTCTTCAGCTTCTGGATCCCGTGTAGGGCGCTATCTTCTGTCCATTCCCCTGAGGTCGCAACAGACCTAAGGGTGCAAACTCAGTTGAGGTCAGTGGCACTAGCTAAGAAGCAGATACCTATAGATGGTTAGTGAAGGTCACACTGAGAGAAAGGGATGTAGGAAAGCCATCACTTAATAGGTGCCTACTGATTATCAGGCACCGTAATAGACACGCCACAGAATTTAGAAACCTAACTGTAAGTGCTAGGTAGGCATAAACATATGTGACAGGGCCAGATACAAGGCCACATGGGATGGTGGAGACTGAGGCAGGTTCAATATAATCCTTGATTAAACTCATTTAAATTGAGGCTCTAAAAAGACATTCAGGCCACGAGTACAGGTTGGGGTAACTTACCTGTCACCCCCTGCAATGAGATAGGTGTAAAGAGGCTTTTGTCCTAGACCTTTCATGAGCTGGTTGAAAGACACCTGTTTGGGGGGAGAGTATCAGGACAGAGTGATAAAGAGGATATAACACGGATTCTCAGTTCCTGGAGGATTGATAATGGTCTTCTTAGGCCGATGCTCAACCCTAACTTATTTGGAGTCTGCCACTTAAAGATGCAACTTGGAGATGATTACTTAGTGATACACGAGATGTGGGGATGTTAACCAGAGAGTGCTGTGGCTCTAGTGGGGCCTGAGAAATCCGATTCCACCCCAGGCTCTAGGTTTTGGAAAGGAAGTGGGGAGACTATAACTGTTGAGAGAACTTATCTCAGATGAGCCTTTTGGTTTTGGGGGTTATCCCCAGGAGGAGAAGAAAGAAACAGGGAATTAAGGTACTCACAGACATGAGGAACGCCATAGGGCCAGAGGTTCCCCCTCCATTCAGCACTACCAGGCCCCCATCTGGCTCCTGAGGAAGGAAAAAGTCCAGGTCATTGGGTCCTAGCTCTGCTAGCTCTGGAGGAAAGCACCCTTTTCTTCCTTTGTCAGCAACAGAGGAAGACTTGGAACTCCTCATTCTCCTCATTATAAAACTGAGAAGAACATAGGCCATGTGGGGTAACAAAAAAAAAAAAAAAAACCAATGATCTGGAGAAAGAAAATCCTCTTGGTTCTCCTCTCTGACTAAGCTATTCATTAAAATTCTTATGTATTCCAGAAGGGACTTGAGAGCAGCTTTGTCAATTAACTAAAAGTAAATAATCAAAGCAACAGCCGCAGCCAGCAGTTATTAGCTGGGTACATCCAGGCAAGTGGCCACAATCAGTCTTTGATTTCTGGTCTGGAAAGAAGAAAAAATTTTAAAAGATAATAATACCAACTTCACAGGCTTTTGTGGATGGACTGAGTGTGAATGTGCATTGCTGGGGATGGAGAGATGGTTCAGCCATTAAGACTGCCCTTCCAGAGGACCCAGGTCTGATTCCCAGAACCCGCATGGCAGCTCACAACTATCTGGAACTCCAATTCAGTTGATGTAGTGCCCTCTTCTGCCTTCTATGGGCACTGGGTATATATGTGTACACAGACATATATGCAGTCAAACAGCCATAAACATTTAAAAAATAATATTTTCAAAGGAAATGCACTGCTGCTGATAAGGTATCCATCTGGTAGCTGTCATAACTATTATCGATGACTAAGACAACAATAAATATCCAAATGGAAGACCCAGAGAATAAAGAGTTGAGATTTATAAAAATGAGAAGTGGAGACCACAGAAAGAGGACGTTAGAGGGAACAGAAGTGTTTGGATGGACAAGAAGCAGGCAGAGAGGTCGTACCTTCAGAACTTCCTGGACTTTGGCAGCCACTTGCAGCATGGTGGTCAGAACTGATTCACTGTACAGTCGCTGTAGAGAGTGGACAAGAATCAGGATGGAGGAAGGCATCGAGATGTCTCAGTGAGCTAAGGGGATTTAGTCAAGTCTAATGATCAGAGTTCAATCCCTGGGACCCACATGGTGAAAGGACAGACTGATTCCCAAAAGTTGTCCTCTGACCTCCACACATTTCTCCATAGAACAAATCCTTCCACATCCCAAGACAGATGAATAAATTTTAAATATGGGAATGAGAGGGCAGGAGAGAAACTGAGGATGGTGGATTGGGATGGAGGAGAGGGCTCAGGATTTCCTGTATCAGGAGGGTAGAGGTTGAGATATGGCTGGCTTGACATCTCTGTTTGCAGTGTCTGAGATTTGACACTGGGTCACCTGATAGGTAGGCATGATTTACCCCTCCTCCTGGAATACCTCAGCATCATACTGTGTCAGCAATTGAACAATTTTCTCTGCATCTGCTTTGTCCAAATTCCGGGTCAGTGGGTTGGACTTCTCTGTGATTGGCACAGCTGCTGCATACACTGACAACTAAAGAGAAGGGGACACAAGGGTAGGGGCAGAAAGTCAAAGTCTGCTTTTTGCCTGCTGGACTGGAGGTAGGAGTGGCAGTAGGCTCAGTGTTTGACTTAGATCCACATACTTTACACACACACACACACACACACACACACACACACACACTGACTTGTGCACATACAGGCTCACATACAGGTGCACACCATTCACATACTAAAAGCATGTGATGTTCTGAGCCTATTAGGGAAGGAAGATCATAAGGGAAAAAAAGGAAAAAGAATGCCTATCACGGTAAGTGTACCTAAAATTCAGGCATTTGGAAAGTGAAGCTGCAACAAAGGGATTGGGAGTTCAAGGCTATCCTCAGAAACATAGCAAGTTTGAGGCCAGCCTGGGCTAGGCCCTGTATCAAAAGCCAAAAGGAAGAACAGAAGGAAGAGGGAGGGAAGAGAAGTCCAGAGCTGAGTCCAGCCCAAATTTAAAAGTATTTTAGGAATCAGAACAGAAGGCTGAAATTGAGAAAGGACCTCACCTCCCATTCACCAGGCTCAGGGGTCTCGATCACATGCTGATATCCTTTGGTGCCTGGCATGGTCCCACACTGTGGACTCTCCAACCTGCCTGCCTCTGCAGTCACCAACCCTTCTGTTCCCAATAACTTTGCTTCCAGTTGGCAGGGTCTTATCTGAGCCATGGAGATGATCAACCTACAAACCCTGCCTCTCAGAGCACCACCCCCTACTCCCTTGTCTTCAACACCCTCTCCTGTCACTAGCTTCCAGCCCTCAGGGGGCTCCCGAGGGTCCTCTTTGCATACACTCTGGCTTGCCAGCCTCTGCTTTGCCCTTGGAGAAGAGGACCAGAAGTTCTTTGCTTTTGCCTTTCAGGCACAGTGCCCTTGGGAAGGCTGGGTGTCTGGATGTGCAGAGCACCCAGGTCGGAAAGAATCCCCAAGCAAAAGAGCTCTGTGGCCCAAATGCCTCCAAAGACCAGAGATCAGGGTCAGTAGTAGTCAGAGGACTCAGGTCATGGTTTGATCACATGTTAGTATCAGTCCTTCCCGGTCCTACTGGCTCATATTAGCTGTTCCTTTCAGAAAGACAAGCAACAGAAGCTTCTGGGCCCCGGGTGTGCAAACACTGAACTGGATATCACAGAGGAAATTTCACAGAAATAGAAATACCGTAAGAACAAGGAGGACTGAAGAAACTGCCCTAAATACAGGCAGTCTCTATTTCTCCCGAGCCAAGCACTTTTCCCAAATGGCAGGCATCATTGGATGCAGGGACACTTAGGAGTCATTGCTGGCATTATTTTTCCAAGAGGAAACAGCCTCAGACAAGTGGCTGGTGACTTAGGATCACACAGATCTTATACTCAGGTAACATAGGAAATAATTTAAGGGCCTAACATGTTTACTGAATGAATGTAACAACTAACAAGTTGGTCCAAATCAATAATACTCATTCATACAGTGGCGGAAGGTTTTTAGAGATCCTTGTCCAGTGTTTGACATCCCAAGTGTTTCCACATTTGATATTCTAACAACTGTTCCATGTTTCCACACTTTAAGGAAACCTGAGGCGCAGGGAGTTACACACACACACACACACACACACACACACACACACACACACGAGAGAGAGAGAGAGAGAGAGAGAGAGAGAGAGAGAGAGAGAGAGAG